>OZ005735.1:216132410-216732410 GCA_963930755.1 Eudasyphora cyanicolor | reverse complement strand
GTCCGTCTGTCCGTCTGTCTGTCTGTTCGTCTGTCTGTCCGTCTGTCTGTCCGTCTGTCTGTCCGTCTGTCTGTCCGTCTGTCTGTCCGTCTGTCTGTCCGTCTGTGCATGTATTCTTGTAATCAAAGTACAGGTCGCAATTATGGCCCGAGCTCGACGAAACTTTACACATATCTTTTCTTTGGCCCAAGGACGATCCCTATTGAATTGGGTTAACATCGGTTCAGATTTAGATATAGCCCCCATATATATATTAGCTCCGATTTGACATGTAAGCTCTGTAAAAACTTTATTTTATATCCGATCAGTATGAAATTCGGCAGAAATAGGTATCTTATTATATGGGTGAACACTGTTAAATTTGGAAGAAATCGGTTCAGATTTAGATATAGCCCCCATATATACGTTACCTCCGATTTGACATGTAAGCGCTGTAAAAATGTTATTTTATATCCGATCAGTGCGAAATTCTGCAGAAAGACGTTTCTTATTACATGAAGGAATACTGCTAAATTCGGAGAAAATCGGTTCAGATTTAGATATAGCCCCCATATATATGTTACCCCCGATTTGACATGTAAGCGCTGTAAAACCTGTATTTTATATCCGATCAGTGCGAAATTCTGCAGAAAGACGTTTATTATTACATGAAGGAATACTGCTAAATGCGGAGAAAATCGGTTCGGATTTAGACATAGCCCCCATATATATATTACCCCCGATTTCACATGTAAGCGCTGTAAAAACTGTATTTTATATCCGATTAGTATGAAATTCGTCAGAAAGACGTTTCCTATTATATGAATGAACACTTTTAAATTTGGAGGAAATCGGTTCAGATTTAGATATAGCCCCCATATATACGTTACCCCCGATTTGACATGTGAGCGCTGTAAAAATGTTATTTTATATCCGATCAGTGCGAAATTCGGCAAAGAGAGGTTTCTTATTACATGAAGGAATACTGCCAAATTCGGAGAAACTCAGTTTAGATTTAGATATAACTCCCATATATATGTTACCCCCGATTTGATCTGTAAGCGCTGTAAAAACTGTATTTTATATCCGATCAGTGCGAAATTCGGCAGAAAGAGGTTTCTTATTACATGAAGGAATATTGCCAAATTCGGAGAAAATCGGTTCAGATTTAGATATAGCTCCCATATATGTGTTACCCCCGATTTGACCTGTAAGCGCAGTAGAGACTGTATTTTATATCCGATCAGTACGAAATTCGACAGAAGGAGGTCATTTTACATGAATAAGTATTCAGGGAAGATCGGTACAGATATATATTAAAGCTCCATATATATGTTCCTCCTGATTTGGTATCAAACCGCTATAGAAGTTGTAATTTACTTCCGATCATTAAAATTTTCCAGAAAGATGTTTCTCAATTTAGGAACGAATATTGCTTAATTTAGCGATTATCGTTTCAGAATTAGATAATATGTTTCTACCCATTTACCAATTATTCCAAATTATTATGGCAATGACCCTTATCGCATTGTTAGGGAGGTGTAGGGTATTATATAGTCGGCCCCGCCCGACTTTCTGCCTTTCCTTACTGGTTTATATTAACTTATGCATTTTATTTTTGTTTTACGAAGTTTATATATGTTTATAAATGTTGCTAAATGGTAAAATTTGATATCGCTACAATAATTTTTTTTTTAAAAAATATCCTAAATTTAATGGGGATATGAAATTTAAAAAAAAAAATAGATTGAGTTTTACGAAATTTCTATTGTTTTTGAATGGCTGAGCCGATTTTTACAAAGTTTATGGTATTTGAAAAAGATAATAAATGGTTATTTTTATAAGGTTTTTTTGTTTGCATATTTTTAAAAAACTTTTGCCGACTTTTTAATTTAAACACATTTAAATACAAATACACCGGACACATAAACCCAAAACAAAAGTTATTGGGTTTTTGGGGACTCAATATTTGTTAAAAGTTTTGGACGAATTGCGAAGGCAGAGTTGGCAATTTTTGACATTTTACTTCTGTTTCTGCCGGGGAATGACATTATGCGCCATCGATTCCTAGAAATTTATCGGCTCAGCCGATTGTTGAAATTTGATCGGCTCAGCCGCCGCCGCCGATTCTTATTTTCCATGCGCCGCCGATAATTTTGGTCGGCTTCGTTGCCTGCATACGACTTGATTTAGTGGAAAAAGTGCTCGGAAATTGGGGTCATTGAATTCGTTCCTGCAGAAGAAGTCGTGGAGGCCATTTGAATGACGTTTTATTTAGAACTTAATTGTATCGATTGTACTTCACATTAAATAAGCAAGTAAGAAAGTTTCAGTCGGGTAAACCGACTAAGGTATACCCTCACTTTGTGAGTAATGTAATATTGAATATTACTCGAATTGTTCTGTCAATTTGTGTGGGAGGTACCAGAAGGGGTTTATCAAATACACCTTTTTTTTGCTGAACATTAGATACTTTAAATTCATTGCACTGTGCCGACTTATAAGCATTTATGTGCACTGGTATAAACGTTATGAGACCATTAAATTGTGGTATGATTTGGGCATTTTGTGTGGGAGGTACAAAAAGGGGCGTGGAAATAACGCCCATTTTTCACAGGGCTATAGACACTATAAAAACATTACACTGTACAAAATTTCAAGTATTTTTATACACTGGTTTTAATGTTATAAGCTGTTAACTTTTGGTGCAAAAAGGTACCTTTGTGTGGGAGGTACCAAAAGGGGCGTGACAACAACACCCATTTTTCCCTGGACTGTAGGCAATATAAAAGCATAATACTGTACAAAATTTCAAGTATTTTTATACACTGTTATTAATGTTATAAGCTGTTAACTTTTGGTGCAAAATGGTGCATTTGTGTGGGAGGTACCAAAAGGGATGTGCCGACTTCGCCCATTTTTCTCAAGTTGATAACGACTAATAAGCTAATACTATGTGTGGAATTTCAAAAGATTCGAATAAGTAGTATAGCAGTTATTAAAGAATCAATATTTCACAACATTTAAACCCTTTGTGGGGGAGGTACTGGAAGGAGTGGACCAATATGGCCCATCTTCTAACTTAGCCGGAGATAAAAAAAAATATTACCACATACCAAATTTGAGGTCAATCGGTTACTCCTTTCGAGAGTTATCGTGCGCACCAGCCAGCAGACACACAGACAGACAGACAGACAGACAGACAGACGGATGGACATTGCTCATTCGACTTAAAATGACCCAAAACGGATTTCCTCCGAACATACTTGGGGTCTTAGGTCACTCCTTCGACGTGTTACACTTTTTTCCGTAGCAAATGATATATACCCTCGTCACACTAAAGTGAGGGTATAAAAACGATTGAGTTTTCTTAACAATAAGTGTTTGTTTTTTTTTAAATAAATCATATCACTCTTATTGGAAACCCCTATACTATGTGTAGAATTTCAGAGAATTCAAGTAAGTAGTATAGAAGTTATTAAATAATCAATATTTCACTAAATGTTAACCCTTTGTGTGAGATGTACTAGAAAGAGTGGATCAATAATTTAGAAATGTGCCTGTAATTTAGAAATTTACTTCGTCTATCCTGCAACAATTCATAGTAACAATGGATTGATATGGCCCCTAAATATTGCTCCGTGGTTAGCAAACAATGGTGGTGGGTATTATACAGTCGGTCTCGACCGACTTTAGTCTTTCCTTACTCTGGGTTTTACTTTCAATCGGTATGATTTAAAATGGAATTAGAGCGCCCCAGTAGGTGAGTTGGTAGCGTACTCGCCTATGTGTTTGGGGGTCGTGGGTTCGATTCCCACCAGAGGCTCTGGTCTGTCGCTGCAAAATCTACACGAGGCAAAATCGCCTTTTTTGATATGTTTGAATCGAAAAAAAATATACTTGGAACACAAATTTTTAAATATTATATATTTTCGAGCAAATACATTTTATTTGAAAATCAATAAAATGTATTCAGAACCCATATGTTAATATATTAGAATAAAATATATTTGCGAACTAATTTTCTCAAATAAAATATGTCTATAAATACAAAAAAATTATTGTTTATGAATATTTTCAAATATACTTTATTAAAAAAAAGGTTTTCAAAACTTTGCTGAATTTTTCGAATTTTAGTTTTAATTTTTTCAGTGTTTTCGAATTATGCATTCCTATTAAAAATAGCATACTTAGCATTAACTTCAATTTGAAACCACTTAGTTTTATTTTCTAACTATTCAAAGTCATTATTTTCAATTGTAAAGAAATTTTACTAACATTAAAAATTTCTAAAAATTACCTTTCAATTGCTGAAAACTTAAAACAATTAAAGAATAGATATATATTCACGCAAATAGATCTTTGTTTGGAAAATAACATATCCAAATAAAAAATATTAGTATGTAAACATAGTTTTGTTTAGAACAACATCCTCCCAAACATATAATATTTGTATGTGTCAAATATTATATATTTGGAGTGCACCCTAAAAATATATATGTTTCAAGCAGAATATGTTTGGGACAATATACAACAGAGGTGATTTTTTTCAGCGTGTAGCCACATGGTCTTTGTAACCCGGCTTTTCCCTGGACCGTAAAATTAGAATATAAATTTACTTTGTATTGTAATTCATATAAATAAATAAATAAATAAATAATAAAATGGAATTGATGAATATACATGTTTAACATTAACTGCATTAATACGATTTTCTTACACTGTTTAAATAACACTTATGCACACTGCTTGTTGCTGCAAAAAATGTGCGAACATTTAATTAATTGAACACTTTACAACACTTACTTTGGGATTACGATCCATTGAAGCGCCATAAACAGAGGCAGAGGCCGCCAAAAAGGTGATCAGCAGAAGCAATTTGAAAAGATACGACGGCATTTTTGAAATTGTTTCGGCTTTGCTTATGGTCCGTGGCAGTGTTGTTTTGGTGATTTTTTCTTTAGTTGATAAATGTGTTTAAAAACAAATTGTTTTTATTTTTATGTTTATTCGACAAAGAATAATAGTTGTTTTAAGTTGCACTTTACTTTGTTTGGATTACAATTCACACATGACATTTGTTCAATAGAAAAACACAACAATGGCAAATATTTCCAATACCAATGACGGGACGGACGGAACGGCTTGGGACGACGAGGCGATAACGATGTTTCACAGGTGATCTATCTCCCAACACGAGTTATGTGTCTTTGCAAAATACTCACAAACAAATGATCTTTTGCTTGACCAGTGGAAATGCAAAGAAGACGATGATGAAGACCCCACTCACTAACTTTGATGGTGGTCCAGTGTGGCGCTAGTCACATTGACAGATAAAGTCTGTGTTGTAGAAATATGTATTTTTTTGCTTTGCATTCAAAATTAATTAATGATCAAGTGAAGAGATTGTGCTCTTAATGATCATCCGGTGCAAATATTTGGTAATGCCCAGGTTAATTTGTTTATGCACAAATTATGCAAAAGCTTGGGAACCCAGGGGGAGTGGGACTGACACTGGTTTCCGACAGATGAATGGGACTACAAAACAACTAAGTTATAGTCGATTTGCAATAAATCTTTTAAGATGCGCAGATTTTTTTCGTTTGCGGTTCTTTATTGACTGGTGTGATGATCTGCGCAATCGCAACAATCTTAGCAACCAGCCGAAAGAGTGTTCAAAGCAAATTTGAACAAGCTGCACCGAAAGATGACACAATTTGGTTTTCCCAGCTTTGAGGCTTAGTTTTTTCCCTTCGTTTACAACCAGAACATAAATTTAAATCGCTTGAAAAGTAAACAACAGAAAAAGCGCAAACTTTTTGCTAAACGATTTGCAATAAACGTAGGTTTTTGTGACAGAAAAAAACAAAACTATCAAATCAGTTTTCAGTTCGTGGTGTCTGACAGTCTGTCTGCCTGCCTGCCTGTTTGTGTGTCTTTTGGTTTCTGGGTAACCTCTTGTGCACTCCGTTGATGGCTGTGATGACGGGAACTCTATGGCTAAACTGTCATCCGAAAAGTTTTCCGTCTCCTCAGCGAAAATGAATGGCTCGAGGACACAATTAAAATTGCAAAATATTCTTAAAAACAAAAAATCACGATTTCTTTTTTGGGTTTTTTTTTAAACAAATTATTGTTTGTTTTATTTGTTCGTATTTTTCTCGTCTTAGTAAGCACGCTTTTTTATTAAGAGTTCATGATAATGTGATTTTAAATTCGATGTTTTTTTTCGACTTCTTAAAGTCTTGTTGACGGTAATTTATGCATTTATTTTACTGAATTAACTTTTCGATTTGTATTTAAAATAAAAGCGCGCGCGCGTTTTTTTTTTGCCAAACTGCCAAGTCAAGTCAGGCAAAGCTATGCGATACGATGCGATCGGCGATGTGATCTTTACGACGGAAGCCAGTGTAGTAAAACAATGCCTGCGATGCTGATGAGCTCTTGAGTCTCTCACAACGATCGTCGGTCGGGTCGAGTGGATTCGCAAGCGCAAGCGCAAAGCAACCCCTTCAAAGCAGCGCCGAACGATGGCGTTGGTGCCTCCAACGATGATCATAATGATGATAGTATGTGCGGGATACACTTCAGTCAAGTCTAGCGTTTACCTGTTCACACCGTTGCTTTTGGTGTTGTGCATAGTACGTGGGAGGTGTTTTAATTTTGGTAAAAAAAAATAGGAGGAAGCCATAGCGGAGGCAACGTATATGGCTAGCCCAGAAAGCTGGTCAATGTATTCAATACTCTTTCGAACCTATCTTCCCCATCAAAACCTTCAGCTCGACAACTTTTTCCCTGATATTTTACAGGGATAAGAGTTGGAAGTGTTACCACCGAGGGTTTAGATTTACATATTGGTCTCACATATGCAGGTGCCGGCGCCTGAAGAATTACCAACTTAACGCTGCCGTAGCCACCAAACAGTTAATGACAAAGTCCTTATTTTTTAACAAACGTCAGTCTGTTGTATATTTTAAGATCCTTCAGAAGAATATAGCTTTAAAAAAAACTTACCGAAAGGGAATTCAAACGTGTTTTATAGCTTTGTAACGGGTTTTGCTCTAGCTACTTAACGGTTCTAGCTCCTCTAGCTAGACTTAGCAAATGTGAACGGAAAGTTTATTTTTGCTCTAGCTCCTTAACGGTTCTAGCTCCTCTAGCTCCTTAACGGTACATAGGATCGGGAATCGGTCAATGGCAAAAAGAGTAGGTAGACTGGAAAGTTGTTTTCATGGATTAAAAAAAAAATGGACTTAGCGCACCAACAGTTACAATTGGAGAACGATTATTATACCCTCCACCATAGGATGGGGGGTATATTCATTTTGTTACTCCGTTTGGAACACCTAAATATTGATCTGTATATATATTCTTAATCGTCGTAAAATTCTAAGACGATTTAGTCATGTCCGTCTGTTGTAACCACGCTACAATCTATAATACTTGAGGTAGGTGGACGAAATTTTGGTATATATACTTCTTATAGCTGCTTGGGTAACTTGGGATTGAAAATGGGCGATATCGGTCCATATTTAGATATAGCTCCCATATATAGCATCTAACTTGTTGTTATTCCTACTGTTCTCATCTACTATATTTTTCCTACTGTTCTCATCTAAAGGGTCCGCAATCTAGCGTTTTTTTTCCAACTAGTGCTTATTTCGTGAATGGTAACACTTAGATCATGTCTGATTTGACAGATAATTAGTTTTATCCTTCCGCTGAACGAATATGGTTGTGTGTACGCTTGAACAACGCTGGGAAATATTGCGACATTACTATTGCCGATTTTGCCAAAAAAAAAACATCTTTTCAGATGAAGCTCATTTTGATCTTGGCGGGTATGTGAACAAGCAAAATTATCGCATTTGGGGCACAGAAAACCCGCACGCATACATTGAAAAGCCGATACACCCAAAACGAGTCACTGTTTGGTGCGGATTTTAGTCCAGAGGCATAATTGGGCCATTTTTCTTCGAAAATGAGCAAGGAGTGGCCGTTACAGTCAATGGCGATCGTTATCGGGCATGTTGAACGAATTTTTGTTCACAAAAATTGAAGAGGAGGATATTGGCAACATTTGGTTTCAACAGGACGGCGCTATGTGCCACACAGCCGAAGCTACACTCGATGTTTTGCGCCCTGTTTTTGAAGATTGATGTCGTTTGGCCACCTCGGAGCTGCGATTTGACACCGTTGGACTATTATTTGTGGGGTGCCCTCAAAGATAAGTGTTACGCCGACAAGCCAGAGACAATTGACGCTTTAAAGGACAATATTCGTGAAGCCATTGGTGAAATACAGCTGCACACAATCGATAATGTGCTTAAAAATTGGACCGATCGTGTAGGCTACTGCATGGCCAGCCGAAGCATCCATTTGAATGAAATTATTTTCCATTATTAACCGGAAGGATTGTACTTTCAAATAAAAAAAGAAATTTGAGAAAATATTCAGTAGTTTTTTTTATAGCATTTTCAAAAAAAAAGAAGTTATTTGGCGGACCCTTTATAAGCTCGATAAAGACGGGATACCATCTAAAAGGATTTATGGATTTTAGGATTTATACCATTAAAAGTAATTTATAAAGGCTAGAAATGCTGGAAACATCAGTTAAACGTAGAAACGGAAGTCAAGCAACTGTCGTTAAAACAGTTAGAAAAAATTTCTACCAAAAGTGCTATAATTTCTACATTTATTCATAGATTATTCAAATTAAATAGAAAAATTTGCATATAGACAGAAACGTAAATACGGCATAAAATTCTTAAAAATGTATATATTTCGATGAATTTTTTTTAAAGTTCTTTATTTTGATATTACAAATAATAATCGAACGCAACATGTGGAAATTTCTAATGGAAAATCCCTCAATTCCCAAAAAATACAACAAAAATCCCCAAAAATGTGATGTTTTCTTTTAGTCCTATATCTTCGATATGAAAAGCCGCTCTCGGGATTCCCTTGGCAGTCGATTTTGTTACACCCTGATACAAATAAATAAAAAGAAAAATTTAACAATTTAGCTTTGCGATTGGAGAAAATCGATCAAACTTTTGAAATTTATGTAAAAAAAAGGTCCAAATCGGAGAAGGGTGGCAACCACACCAATTAAAATTTTGGCTTCGAATTTTCTCTAGCAGATTCTGCGAAACGTCTCCTTTAAAATGACTATACATTTGATATATTTTGTGTAACAAACTTTTTCTACAAGACCTAAAGACGAATTGGACTTTTTTCGCCAAAAAATCTCCAAAAATGAAATTTTTTCAAAAATTTGACTTTATAGGGCCATAACTTTCTTATTTCTTCACATATCTTGTCGATTCTCGATTCGTGATATTGTACATTTTATTGGCAATCCATAAAAAACACGCGAACAAAATCGGTAAACTTTTGACTGAGATATTGGCTAAATTCCAAGGCAAAGTCCGCGAATAAATGAAAAATTCAAATTTAAAATCCACATATCTCGGAAACTATTCAAGATATCTTCAACCTATAAAATGTTTATTGTAGGTGTGGTCTAGGAGTATCCACAGCCACTAACACCGGACACTCCATTCAAAAGTTAGAAGTGGTCAGCTTTTGTATACCCGAGGTGGTCAGCTTTAGGGCCCTGTAGCTCCGCCCCTGTATGAGATAGGGGTCCCAAGTTCCGAACTTACGGCCTGTTTCTGTATTTCTCACAAAAGTCTCTGCGAACGAAAACCAGTCACTCATTTTCGTCAGGAATTTGGTTTCTCTAAGGTTCGTTCGTTCGCCTGGCCTTACGTCAATGACGTTATAATTTAACCAATTGGAAAATAATGTAATTGCCAGATCAATAATTTCACAACTTCCGGTCTAAAAAAGCACACATTTTTGCATAGTCGACCTTAGAAACTACAACTGTGTACTCTTTACACTGGCGGTGGTCAAAAAATCAACCCTGGGTGGGTCAGCTGAGCTGAACCAAGACTCTCATTTCATTCTCTCTCTCTCTCTCACGTCTCTCTCATTGTGCACTGACGTTTTTTTTCCATCTTAGCGGGCTGCCAATGTTTTCTTCTTTATGCTTAAATATGTATACATATGTATACAATTTTATTATTATTGAATTGGTTTTACCATAATTATATCAATATCTACATAGTTTTGATTTCAATAAGGTTTTTTTGTCCTATCCTATTTTTGTTCCCATCAGTCGACAAATAAAATAAAGTGACTCGATCTGACATTTGCGTTCGCCCAGATGACAGCAAAGAGAGATAGAGAAACCAAAATTTACATTGAAATGATTACGTTTTTGTACGAGTTCATTACGACGACCCCCAAACACAAATCAGCTGTTTGTCGTCTGGCAGGCGAACGAAAGCAAATTTTCAAGTTACAGAAACAGGCTGTTAAACTCTCTAACACCTCTTGTATACACACCTAAAATTTCATCGCCATACGATAAGTGGTTTTGAAATGGCAGAATTATGTCAATTTTTTTTTTCTTTTTAGCCCACTGTGCGATGTTTTCCCAAATTTAGTTATATCGAGCCTATTTATAAACTAGAAGAACGTTTTCCCATAGTCCAATACAAGTTTGTGTCTTAAGTCTTTTGATACAGGCAATATTTATTAAGTTCGTTTCTTAAGACTTTCGGAAAACATTTAATTATTTATAATTTCAATAGAAATTGAAACATTTTA
This sequence comes from Eudasyphora cyanicolor, assembly GCA_963930755.1. NCBI lineage: Eukaryota > Metazoa > Arthropoda > Insecta > Diptera > Muscidae > Eudasyphora > Eudasyphora cyanicolor. The sequence continues at coordinate 216,721,751 of OZ005735.1, read as the reverse complement.
GTGTTTTTTATTGTAAAATAACGGCAATGGGATGTGATATAATTTTATTTATGTAGTGTTGCGTGAATCTTGATTTAATTCGTTGCACAGTTAAAGAAAATAATACAAATAGAAAGTGTTTTTTGTTTGGCTTAAATTGTGTATTATAAATTGATGAACCCGTAACATGGATACATTCCCTGCACATTTATGACCTTACTTATCATTCAGCCCTCGGCTCTTGGTGCCAACAGCAAAACAAAAATTTGGTTACCCACTAACACAAAATCTGCTAAAACAGTTGTTGTCTGGTGTTATACGGCAGACATGTCTCGTTCGTTCCACTCGTATTTTGTTCGTTTGTCTTTTTTTTGCGGTGACGATATACATTCTCACACAGATACATACTCGCATACATACATTCATTGATATTTGTAAGTATATGTATATCGTACTACACGTACGATATATGGACAGATTTAATGTGATTGATAAACTAATGCACGGGCCATCAGCAACAATTGTTAGAAGAAGAAGATGCTGCGAAAAAAACTACAGTGGGTTATAAAGGTACTTAGCTCAATTCTAAATTAATGAAACAAAAAAGCAAAACACACATCACATCAATACCAATTGCTTTGAAACAAATACTTTCAGTCATTCAACATTATTAACCGCTCAAGGACGATTTGTTTTTTTTTTTGGTGAATTATTTAAACCGATAGTTATTGCTGGAAGTAGAAAATAAATCTGCTACAATTTTTAAAGAACCTTGGATAGAGCAATTCGATATTAGTTTTAACATTGTCTGCAATGAATTACTTATTGAATCCAAATCCAAAAATTAAGCAACACTTGTTGTGAATCCTATAAAAGGTATTGAGATTTTGTTTGGAGACGAATCTTATTGAAATTTATCAAAATCGGTCCAGATTTTAATAAAGCTCCAATATATACTGTCCTACTAAGAATGAAAGTCGTATCTCCATTTCAGTAGTTTCTTTCGCGTCTAACGTGGTAACGTTTATGAAGTTTATTTTGCAATTTTTTTAATTTTTTTCTGAATAGAGAACCTTTCGAAACTTTTTTGGAAGTTGGTGCATATAGAGGGATAATGATTACTGATTGTCTTTTTTTTTTGGAGAAATGCGCCTTTAGCAAACAGTTGTCGTTTAATGTTACTTGAGCTCTAATGATCGACTGAGGTAATCGTTGTAATAAGGATATTGACAATGGGAGTTTGGTGGCTATCCAACCATTACAATCATCCCCACAATCACTTCTTATTTAATTTTTTAAAAAAAATTATAATATTTTTTTTAGAAAAATATCAATTTCCTTTTAAAGGAATTTTTTGATTTTTATCAAAATCCGACAACTTTTTTGGAAAAAAAAATTGATAAACTTTTTAAGAACAAAAAATCGGTTTTTTTCTTTAGTAACAATATAATGTAAATGTTAAAAAAATATGGTAGCGTGTTTTTTCAAACGTGTTTGTTATTTTTTACAAATTTACAAAAATGTTATTAGATTTTTCTTACAAAAATTAAAAAAAAAAAATTGATAACTTTCTTGGGAAAGTAATATAACAATTTTTCGCAAAATTAAAAAAATATTGTTTTTTATTAAAGTTGTAAGCTGTTAACTTTTGGTACAAAAAGGTCCATTTGTGTGGAAGGTACCAAAAGAGGCGTGTCAATAACGCACATTTTTCTGTGGACTCTAGGTACCATAAAAGCATTGCACTGTCAAAAATTTCAAGTATTCGTATGCACTGGTATTAAAGTTATAAGCTGGTAACTTTTGGTACAAAATGGTCCATTTGTGTGAGAGGTACCAAAAGGAGCGTTGCAAAATTGCCCATTTTTTCCTGTGTTGTAGGTACTATTAAACCATTGCACTGTACACATTTTCAGGTCTTTGTTTGCACTGGTAATAAAGTTAAAAGCTGGTAACTTTTGGTACAAAATGGTCCATTTGTGTGGGAGGTACCAAAAGGAGAGTGGCAAAAAGAGGCGTGGCAATTTCGCCCATTTTTCTCGAGGTGGTAGTGACTAATAAACTAATACTATGTATGGTATTTCAGAAGATTCGAATAAGTAGTGTAGAAGTTATTAAATAGTTAATCAATATTTCACTACATTTTAACCCTTTGTGGGGGAGGTACTAGAAGGAGTGGACCAATATTACCCATCTTCGAACTTAGCCGGAGATAGAAAAAAATGTTACCCCATACCAAATTTGAAGTCAATCGGTAACTCCTTTCGAGAGTTATCGTGCGCACCAGCCACTAGACAGAGAGACAGACGGACGGACAGACATTGCTCATTCCACTTAAAATGACCCGAAACGGATATAAGCCGAACATACTTAGGGTCTAATGTCCCTCCTTCGATGTGTTACACTTTTGTTTCGTAGCAAATGATATATACCCTCGAATAACTAAAGTGACGGTACAAAAATTGTGTTTTTTTTTTTCAGAAAAAATATGTTCATAATTCACCAAAAAATGTTACTGATTATTATGCAATTTAAAAAAAAAGTTTTTAAGAACAAGTAAGAAAGTTCAGTCGGGTAACCGACTAATGAATCCCCTCACCTTGAGTCTCAAAAAAATATTAGTAAATTTATTTATTTTTTGTTTTATTTAAATTATTATTAATTTAAATTGCATTTCATAACTTTAAAGTATGTACTGGTATTAAAGTTAAAAGCTGTTAATTTTTGGTACAAAAATGTCAATTTGTGTGGGAGGTACCAAAAAGGGCGGGCCAATAACGACCATTTTTCTCTGGACTCTAGGTAATATAAAAGCATTGCACTGTACAAAATTTCAATTATGTACTGGTAATAAAGGTTAATAGCTTAAACTTTTGGTTCAAAATTGTCCATTTATGTGGGTGGTACCAAAAGGGGCGTGGCAACTTCGCCTATTTTTCTCGAGGTAATAGTGACTAATAAACTTATACTTTGTGTAGAATTTCAGAGTATTCGAATAATTAGTATAGAAGTTATGAAATAATCAACATTTCACAAAATGTTAACCCTTTGTGGGGGAGGTACTAGAAGGAGTGGACCAATATGGTCCATCTTCGAACTTAGCCGGAGATAGAGGAAAATATTACCACATACCAAATTTGAAGTTAATCGGTTACTCCTTTCGAGAGTTATCGTGCGCACCAGGCAGCAAACAGACAGACGGACGGACATTGCTTATTCGACTTAAAATGACGCAAAACGGATATCCGCCGAACATACTTAGGGTCTTGGGTCACTCCTTCGATGTGTTACACTTTTGGTTCGTAGCAAATGATATATACCTTCCACTCTAAGGTGAGGGGATAAAAAGAGACGATAAATTTAACAATATTTTTTTTAAAAAAAATTGATGTATTTAATATTTTTTTTAGACTTATACAACAATCATCAGATATTTCTCAAAAGAAAATTATTAAAACTTTTTCCATATGAGAGTTTTAAAATAAAATTTATAATTTATTTAGAAAAATCTAATATATTTTTCGAGAAAAAATTATTTTTTTTTTCAAAAATTAATGTTTTTTAGCTTAATTTTTCTTCCCGATATTTCTTCCCACAATTTCTTACCAATAAATACGCAATTTTTAGAATAAAAATTAAAATTAATTTAGAATAAATACGGAATTTTTAAAATAAAAATTATAATTTATTTAGAATAAAATGTCATATTTTTGTTTACAAAATAAGTATATATTTTTTAGAGAAATTTATTATTGTTTGAAAAAAATATCAATATTTTCTTCAAAGAAATGCTGATAATTTGCAAAAAAAATATTTTTTTTATTTTTGAAAAAAATCTAAAAAAAAATATTTTTTATTTGTGTTTTTAATAAAAAATATAGTTTAGTGATTTATGACCCACATTATTATTGAAAAATATTTACAATAATCTAATAATGATCTAATTTTTTATAAAAATCTTACAACAATTTCTAATATTTTTTTTTGTAAAAATTTTAATAATTTTAGATTTCCTTTTTGACTTTTAGGGAAATTTAATTTTTTTTGAAAAAATGATTTTTTAAACAAAAAATGTGATTATTTTTGTTACCATAGTTTGCAAATGTAAAAAATCTAATAGCTTGTTTGTTTGTAAACAATTCTAGGAAATTTTTATTACAAAAAATTAATAATTTTTTTGGGAAAGTAATCCAAAAATTTTTTAACAACTCATCAGATTTTTTCCAAAAGAAAATTATTGTAATATTTTAATTTTGAAAGTTTTTACAATAAAATAAAAAAAATCAAATATATTGTCTTAGAAAAAGTGTAATACAGTAGAGGCTCGAAAAAGTTAAGTAGTTTGTTTCAGGGGTGCTTAACTTTTTTGAATTCTCAACTTTTCCGTGATATGAAAACTTAATGTGATTATACTTGTATTTACACATTGTGTATATAATTTTTAATGTGTATTTAAGTACTATACATATGTATATATTTTTTAATGTCTTAACATTTTTTATTAAATACGCATGTAGCAAATATAATTAGAAGATACATATACATACATTCATTATTATTACGTTTATATGGTGTTTGTTACGGTGAAGTAATCAGTAACCTTATTCTGATGGAGCGTTCTCTCCGAATGCGATTTTACGATGTCCGATCGTAGTTCGAGAAGATGTGAAATATTTTTGTTGGAGAAATTCGTATTGTATTCATTCCATTTTATCAGCGTATTCACCGCGCATATTGCATCATTGTATGGTACAAGCTCTGGAGCTTCGGAAACATTGTCTTCATCTTGACCAATACCTGTGTCCAATTCATTCTCATCAAGCGAATCGGCATTCCATGCATTAATATCTTCAGCTGAGAGAGTACAATCAGGCGCCAGTCTTGTCAACAACTGTTGTGTCTCTTCGAATATACGATTATAAAATGGATCTTGTGGAAACAGCACCGATAAAGGTGCATGTGTGCAGCACTACACACACTTTTATAAATAGCGACATAAAAGGAGTCAAAATGGATTTAGAAATAAAAAAAATAATTGGAAACAAAGGAGACTCGAAAATGTTAAGCATCACTTAACTTTTTAGAGTCCCGTGTGATGACTAAAAGCTGCTTAACTTTTCCGTATTCTTAACTTTTTCGCGTCTTAACTTTTCCGAGCCTCTACTGTATACATATACATTAGGCCGGGTCGATTTGTGGGGAGGCAAAAAAAGTCGCCATTGCTCAGTGAAAATCGTATTCTAGGGATCAAAATAAGAAACTTTGCCGAAGGAACCATACCTCTAAAACGAATTCTGATGTCCCGGAATTTGGGTCGAACTTTTGGGTAGGGGCAAATTTTGAAAAATACCACTTTGACCCATTTAGAGTGCTCCAATCGAGTCCAAATGTATGACCGACCCCCACTAACTTTGGAGGCCCATGCCAGTGGCACACCCCCTGGAACCCCCTGGGGGTTCCATACATTTGGACTCGATTGGAGCACTCTAAATGGGTCAAAGTGGGATTTTTTTCCGGGACATCAGAATTCGTTTTAGAGGTATGGTTCCTTCGGCAAAGTTTCTTATTTTGATCCCTAGAATACGATTTTCACTGAGCACTTCACTGAGTGGGGGTCGGTCATACATTTGGACTCGATTGGAGCACTCTAAATGGGTCAAAGTGGGATTTTTTCCGGGACATCAGAATTCCTTTTAGAGGTATGGTTCCTTCGGCAAAGTTTCTTATTTTGATCCCTAGAATACGATTTTCACTGAGCAATGGGCGATTTTTAAATCGACCCGCCCTAATACATATACATAATACGAGTATTTATTTTCTTAGAAAAAATCTGATTTAGTTTTTAGGAAAAATCGAATATATTTTTTTAGAAAAACTCTAATATATTTTTTTTTTAGAAAAAATCTAATATATTTTTTTTGGAAAATGAATTCTGAATGGTGTCTATCGAAGCTGTAGTCAATCCTACCAAGCAATTAAAACTCTCTACAACGTTTGTATTTGTTTCTATTACATTTTTGCAATAGACAGAAAATAACTGAAACAAATGGTCTTAAGCCGAATAAATTTTGACTGAATAAAAAATCTAATATATTTTTTTTTAGAAAAAAAAATCTAATATAAAATTTAATTTTTTTAAATTACTTTTTCTTACCGACATTTCTTACTTACCGATAATTACGCAATTTTTGGATTAAAATGTATGTTTAATTTAGAATGAATCTTATATTTTTTAGAATAAAATTTATATTTTATTTAGAAAGAATCTTATGTTTTTTAGAATAAAATTTGTATTTAATTTAGAAAGAGTCTTATATTTTTTGTTTAGAAAACAAGTCTAATAAGTTTTTTAGAAACACGTTATTATTATTTGAAAGAAAAAATGCATATTTTCTTAGAAAAATACGAATAATTTCTTTGAAAATTTTGGATATTTTTTTTCAAAAAAAAAAACTGATATTTTTGTTAAAAAATATTTTTTTTTAACAAAAAAGTTTGGGTTTTTATAAAAAATATCGCTTTGTTACTCACATTTTTTTAATAATTTTTTTTGAAAAATCTAAATTTCCTTTTAATGAATTCTAATATTTTTTTTAACATAACAAGGCTAATAAAAAATGCATATTTTCTTAGAAAAAACACGGATAATTTCTTTGAAAATTTTGGATATTTTTTTTGCAAAAAAAAATATATTTTTGTTAAAAAAATATTTTTTTTTAACAAAAAAGTTTGGGTTTTTTATAAAAAATATCGCTTTGTTACTCACATTATTTTAATATTTTTTTTTTTTGAAAAATCTAAATTTCCTTTTAAAGAATTCTAATAATTTTTTTAAAAAATTTGTTTCAAAAATTTCGATTTTGTAGATTTTTTTTAGCAAAATTTTGTGATTTGTTTTAAATTTTTTTTTCTCACATTATTGTAATATTTTTTTTTTTGAAAAATCTAAATTTCCTTTTAATGAATTCTAATAATTTTTTTAACAAAACAAGGCTAATAAAAAATGCATATTTTCTTAGAAAAAACACAGATAATTACTTTGAAAATTTTGGATATTTTTTTTGCAAAAAAAAATATATTTTTGTTAAAAAATATTTTTTTTAACAAAAAAGTTTGGGTTTTTTTATAAAAAATATCGATTTGTTACTCACATTATTTTAATATTTTTTTTTTTGAAAAATCTAAATTTCCTTTTAAACAATTCTAATAATTTTTTTAAAAAATTTGTTTCAAAAATTTCGATTTTGTAGATTTTTTTATAGCAAAATTTTGTGATTTTTTTAAAAATGATATCTTTTTTTGAAAAAATCTTATAAACTTTTAAAGAACAAAAATCGGATTATATATTTTAGTAACAATATTTTGGAAATGTTAAAAAAACTCTGGTAGCGGGTTTGTTGAAACTTGTTTGGTATTTTTTTTTTACAAAAAATAACTAAGAAATGTTCTTTTAATATTGTTACAAAAATTACATTATTTCTTTCCAAAAAAAATCGTCAGATTTCTTCCGAAAAATTTTTAGAATTTATCTCATTTTGATAGTATTGTAAAATATGTTATAATTCATTCAGAACACTTGATTTTTTTAAAAGGAAAAAAATTATTTTTATATTAATTTTTCTTATCGATATCTATTAACCACATTTTGTTTAACGATAATTTCCCAATTTTTAGAATAAAATATATAATGTATTTAGAAAAAATCTAATATTTTTTGTTCGAAAAAAAAAATATTATTTTTAGTTATAATAAGAGTTTTTAATACAAAATAAAATAACCCACATTTTAGATTTGAATTTGTTTGTTTAACTAAAGCTTAAGAAATACGTTGACTATTGATAATATGGCTGTGGTTTCGACAATTTTTCCTTAGCATGTGATTTATAAAAAATGTTTGAATTTGAACTGAATTACCCATTACAAGCTTCATTAGGCATGTTTTCGTTACAAGCTAGCACTTTTAGTTTAGCACTTTGCAACGAAAACAACTGACTTCCACTAACTGGCACATAAGCAATAAGTGGCGGATTTTCACTATCTGGTACCAATGGTGTCATGAGTTGCGAAGAAAGAACAGTGCGAAACAGACAAAAAATTCGTGAAAAGTATTTATAAAACATATATTTACTAGTCTATGTTCAATTGTTTACACTCTTTTGCAAATATTAAAATAATTTCCCATTTTTGTACTTCTTCTTCCCGTTAATTCACAATAATTGATAAAATCTCTCCAAAAATGGGATGCCATATTGCTAAATATAGGGTGCCCAATCTGGCAACATCATACTCGATTAAGACATGAACACAAGCACCAAACTTCATCGGGAACTAATAGTGCTTAAAAGTGCTTAGCTCCCCATACAAATTAAGCACTTATGGTGTAACGAAAACACGCCTATTGAATATTGTGGCTTATTTCTTTCGAAACGAAATCGTCATACGTTTGGATGACCTGACAGCTAGACATCTTATCACATCATCATCGTACCTGTCAGAGAGACATAGCTCACATTGTCTAAAATGTCCTGAAGCGCGCAAACATCTATGCAAACATATATTAGGTCACTTTCACGATCTTAGCAAAGTTAAAAAGTATATTTCTTCCTATGAGTTGGGGGTATATAAAATTGTTATATTTGTTTAAGTTATTGTTCGATAGAAATATGCCACAATATTCAATGAAGCTTGTAGCGGGTAATTCAGTATTTGTTTGAAATTATAATTAACGCATAAAATAAGTAGGGAAATATATTTTTTATCAATAATATGCCAAGATGAAATTATCAAAACCACAACCATGTTATTAATAGTCAACATATTTCTTAAGCTTTAGTTTAACAAAAAAAAATTTAAAATCTTAAATGCAATTTCAAATTATGTCCTTGTTTCCATTTTCTGTATATTCAGACACCACAGTAGTTTTTTGAAATTTTTTTTGTTGGTATACCAAAAACGAACTAATAGAAACGATTTTAAAATCAAAATGGTAAAAATAGATTTAATTTTGGTTTTTGTGCAATTTCATTTAAATTGGGTGAACGTGGGTATACAATCTCCAAACGAAAAAAAAAAACAACTTCAGCAATAACAACAGAATATCTTAAAACCAACATAAACATTTATTCTCCATCCCCCCCCAAAAAAAACCTCTATTATCAATGTAATACCTTCAAACTACAAAAACAAACATTAAAGCCTTCCAAAAAGAAAAATCACTTTTTAATGATCATCATCATCTTGGTCGTCCTCCGTTTGCTGTGAACGTTTAACTTGGGGTTCACTTAATCGTCGCAATGTTGAAGCTGTGGCTTTTTTAAAACTCTTAGTTGCGACGTTTTTCCCTACATCGTTTTTTATGGCTGTCATAACTTTGGACAGACTTTACGGTTGTACTGGAACCAAGTATGGTCGATAGTTAGTTATATCACTTTCAAAAATGGTAACTTTAGTCGTAATTGTATATCCAGGGAAATAGTTCCATCCAGAAATGAGAGTGTAATTCATATATATTTGCTATGGACTTAGGTGCAAGATTTTGCAGTAGTAACATAAGACCTTATATAGCATATGTCTAAAGGAAATCCGTTCCAGTTGAATTTGGGGCATTTGAGCGATGTCCGCCTGTCTGGTTGGTGCGCAGTTTATAGCTTTCGAAAGCGGTGTCGAAGGCCTGTGTAAAACATTTTCTGGTTTAATATGGAGTTTTAAAAACGAAAAAATATTAAAAAAAAAATTTTACAGTAAATTTTTTTTTACAAATTTTTTCTTTAAAATGTCAATTTTCTTGGAAGGTGCCTTTAATATTTGGACCATATTTTGGAAGTATAAATACAGGGGTTTTCAATAAGAGTGATTGATTTCTTTGAAAAAAAACACACTATTGTTAAGGAAATTCAAAAGTTTTTTATTTATTGTGAATTACTCGTACAATCGATACAATTTAGTTCTAAATAAAACGTCATTCAAATGATCTTTTCCCAACAAAATAAGATGTCAATTGTTGCAATACTTCTAGTAAATTCTCAAGCTATGTATATACTAAAACTAATTTTAAAAATGTAATGATGATAGTACACATAAAAAAAAAAAAAAAAAAATGGCCTCCACGACTTCTTCTGCAGGAATGAATTAGTTGAACCCAATTTTCGAGCACTTTATCCACTAAATCAAGTCGAATGTCATGAATGGCAAGTTCAATGTTGACATGTAAAGCTTGAAGAGAGTCTGGTTTATTTCGAAAGACCAATAACTTCAAATAACCCCACAAGAAATAGTCTAATGGTTTTAAATCACAACTTCTTGGAGGCCATTCAATATCACAATTTCTTGAAATAATCGAATCTCCAAACTTTTCTCGCACCAATTCAATTGTTTCATTTGCTGTGTGGCATGTAGCCACAATCGGTCAATGGCAAAAAGATAGCTCTTAACGTGAGCTAAAATATTGCTCATGGGTGTCAAGGTCGTAGCACGACTGGAAAGTGTTTTTTTGCATTTTTAAAAAAAATTTCTTAGCATCATTTTCAAATGTGAACGGAAAGTTTATTTTTGCTCTAGCTCCTTAAGGGTTCGTCGGATCGGGAATCGGTCAATGGCAAAAATATAGCTCTTAACGAGAGCTAAAATATCATGGGTGTCGTAGGTGGACTGGAAAGTGTTTTTTGGGATTTAAAAAAAAAATGGACTTATCACACGAAAAGTTGCAATTGGAGAATGATTATTTTGATAATAAAACTGAATAATTTGTAAACGTCGTTCTGGCGTATACCTCTCCATGATGAACTTGTAAACACTACTGAATACAATGAAAAACAAATGACAGATCATGACATATTACAAATGGCCGAAACGTGACTTCAAAATCATATCATCCCCGTTGGAAAACCCGTTATATTGGGACTATATCTAAATCTGAACAGATTTTCCCAAATTTGGCATTGTTAATTAATGCAATAAGAAACCTATCTGCAGAATTTCTTACTGTTCGGATATAAAATACAGCTTCTACAGTGCTTACATGACAAATCGGGGGTAACATATATGTAGAGACTATATCTAAATCTGAAGCAATTTTCTCCGAAGTTATTATTATCTCAAAGTTTATCAAGAGACTTCTTTATGTCAATTTGTATTCAGATCGGTTAAAAATGTTGCTTATACAGTGCATATACGTATGTCAAATCGGAGGGTGGCTGATATGTATTGCAACCAACTTCAGGTTGCTATCATTTCTTAACCGCTAGTCTGATAGCTGACAGATTTATTTTAGTGACAGTTCATTTTATTGTTTACAAGCTAACAAAAGCATTTTGATCTATTGCATTCAGAAAAAAAGTTATTCGTGATGGAATTCAAGCGTGATAGTGTGCTTGCTTTATATTTGGGTGGAAAAACACAAGTGGCTATCGTTAGAGCCCTCCAGCATTTAAATGTGAATAAATCTTTTGTTTTTCGTACCATTGCTCGTTACCGTGATACTGCAGTGTTGCATCGCGTGCAAAAAGTGGACGAAAAAAAACGGTAACAACACCAGAAATGATCCGAAAAGTGAAGGCCAGATTTGATCGAAATCCACGCCGCAGTGGTAGAAAAATTTTTCGTGAGCTGAACATATCGCGAGAACGGATACAACACATATTAAAAAATGAGCTTGGACTAAAGCCATTGAAGTTCCAAAAAGTGCAAGAGCTCACCGATGCACAAAAAAAAGTTAGACTGAGTTAGAGCCAAGGAGTTGCTTCGCTTGCACGAAAGTGGCCAGTTACCGAATTTGGTTTTCTCCGATGAGAAGCCATTCCAAATTGAGCAGTTTGTGAACAAACAAAATAATCGGGTTTACTTGCCAAAGAGGTCAGCTGAAAATGTACACCTTCGATTGGCCACCAGAACTCAAGCGCCGCCGATGGTAATGGTGTGGGCCGCCGTAACGGCCGATGGTCGCTCCCCGCTCATATTCATCGACCATGGGGTCAAAATAAATGCCGAATATTATCGAGAAAATGTCCTAAAGACAGTATTGAAGCCCTGGGCAGACAAACATTTCGGCCGCATACCATGGACATTCCAACAGGACTCAGCACCATCGCACTCAGCACGCGTCAACCAAGAATGGCTTAACAAGGAGGTTCCTCGCTTCATTTCTACCGCACAATGGCCACGAAGATCTCCGGATCTCAATCCGTTGGACTTTTGCGCCTGGGGCATTTTCGAGAGTAAGGTTCGCACTAAAAAATACCAATGTATCGATCATCTCAAGACGGCGCTTCGCCGGGAATGGGCCAAAATACCGCAGAGCCACTTTCGTGCAGCGTGTGATGCATTGTCGGCCGTTTGAAGGCCATAATTCGTGCCAAAGGTGGCCAATTCGAACAAATCTAAACTGTTTCTAAAATTTTATGTTATTTCCGGCCTTTTTTTGCTTTTGAACAATAAAATTTAAAAAAAAAATTAAAAAATATAGCGCTTTACTTTGTTGCATTACATATCAGTCACCCTGTATATATGGGATCTATATGTAAATCAGAACCGATTTTGAAATTTCAATAGGAATCGTCCTTGGGCCAAAAAATGAGTTCTGCGTTAAATTTCTTCAAAATCGGACCATAAATGCGAACTGCACATTGATTAAAAGATGCATCCACAGAGGGACGGACAGACAGACAGACGGACATGGTTAAATCGACTAAGCAATGATTATAAGTCGATCGGTATAATAAACGATGGGTCTATCTCTTCTCCTTTAGGTGTTGCAAAAAAATACACAAACTCATAATGCCCTGGACCACAGTTAGGTGTAGGGTATAAAAATGATTTTTTTTTTTGAATTTTCCTTTTTTGAAAATATCGGTAATTTATACATTTATCCATAGAATTTTTGCAAATATGCATTGTTTTCTTCGTTAGGATGCTAGCTGTCAAAAAATGGAACAAACTAATTTTTGCAATTTTTTTCTTCTATTTTTTATGGTTTTCTTCGTTCCCATCGTTTGGGAGAAAAAATTGTATCTTCTTTTTTTAACGATAGTTAGGTTAGGTTAGGGTGGCAGCCGTTTTCTTTTCTTTTCTTCAGCTCACATAGACCAGTTTAGGTCCCTAGTGGTACCACGGGCTAAAATGCCCTTCATCGAAACCAACCTGTTTGATATACAAATGTATCGATAGCACGAATATTGGTACTGGAAAGATCTGTTAAGCTGCCTAGAAAGGCCGACCCCAGTTGGTTCAGTCGTCGTTTACCCAAAGCGGGGGAGTCGCATAGCAAGTGCTCAATGCTCTCCACTTCTTCCTCATCTCCACAGCTCCTGCATAAGTCATTGGAGTTAATACCCAATCTTCTGGCGTGTTCGCCGATCAGGCAATCTTTTCCTTTCTAATGCGAGGAGATATTTTGACCTTCTCAGGTCATACCTTGGCCAGATTTGTCTAGCTACCATACAGGTGCCGATTTGTGTCCATCTTTCGTAGGACTGCAGATTGCCTCTTGCCTAACCCAAAGCTTGCACGTGGATAGTGGCGCACCAATATATGCAAATTCTTCGAGAATTTGCATATATTGGCTTCATCGGCTTTGCAGTTCCCCGGGATATTCCTATGCCCTGGCACCCATATGAGGTGTATATTAAACTGATCAGCTATCTCGTTAAGAGATCTGCGGCAGTCGAGGGCTATTTGTGAATTTAGGGATGTGGCCTCCAGAGTTTTGATGGCAGCCTGGCTGTCCGAGTAAATGACAACGCCAGTGTTGGTTTCTATATTCCGACTCAGCCACTTGGCGACTTGCAATATTGCCATTATTTCGGCTTGATAAACACTGCAGGTATCTGGTAGTCTGTGAGTTATATCCAAATTAAGTTCTTCACAGTGTACTCCGAAGCCAACCTTTTCGAACAATCCGTATAGAAGTGGAGATGGTTTCTATTTCCGGGTATTCTGCCATCCCATTCATACCTGGCTGGTATCATAGTGATGTAGTTCCTCTCAAAGGTGCGCACCTTTGATGTATAGTCCACTCGGTAGGTTATCGTAGCACTACACTTTGATATCCACATGTGACCGCAGTTCTTGTCCACATTGATAGGCACTTTAATCTTAGTGGCGCTTTGGTTGCAACAGTATATGAAGAAGGGCTTGTAGAGACTCAGTCGCTGTAGTCCTTAACGCTCCGCTTATGCACAGGCAGGCAGTTCTCTGAACCCTTGCTAGCAGGTTTGTGATGGTTAGTTTGTCAGTTGCCGTCCAGCATACCACAATGCCGTATAACAGTATTGGACGAACCACTGCTATATATATCCAATGGACAATTTTAGGAGAGCGGCCCAACAGCCTTCCTGCAGGAATATGGGGCGATGTTGGCCTTCTTTACACGTTCCAGTACGTTTAGTCTGAATGACAGTTTCCTATCCAAAATTATTCCTAAAAATTTTGCACTTTCAGAAAAGACTAGATCTGTTCCATTTATCCGAGGAGGAGGGTCCACATGAGGGACATAATTCATCCTAGTAAAGAGAACCAATTCTGTCTTGTTTGGGTTAACACCCACCTGTAGAATATCTCGGAGGATGTTTTCGAATTTGCCACTCACTGCGATTGCCAGGTCGTCCGCATATGCCACGACCTTGCAGCCACAACGTTCTAGATCTAGCAGGATTTCATTCACCGCTAGGTTCCAAATTAGTGTTGACAGTACTCCTCCTCCCCTGGGGTCCCTCTTTTTACAAACCTTGTTAGAGTTGTGGACCCTAGACATGCTGCTATGCGTCTTCTGTTGAGTAGTCTTTGAATTAGTCTAATTAAGCTAGAGTTCACCTTTAGATGTGACAATGCCGCGATTACCGCATCTGGGTGTATGTTGTTAAAAGCCCCTTCTATGTCAAGAAACGCCACCATGGTGAATTCTTTGAAATGTAGGGACGATTCGATAGTGCTCACAAGTTCGTGCAGGGCTGATTCTGTAGACTTTCTCTTATTGTATGCATGTTGGTTCCCCGACAGGAGTTTTGTATCCAGGTTTTGCCTAATGAAATAATCTTAAAGTCTTTCCAGACTTTTCAATAGGAAAGAGGATAGGCTAATTGGTCTGAAGTCTTTTGGCCTAGTGTGCGATATCTTCCCCGCTTTAGGTATGAATACCACGTTGGTATCCCTTCATCGATTCGGGATGTATGAAAGCCTGATACAGCCTACATAAATGTTCTCCAGCCAGGGGATAATGTACTTCAACATTTTCTGCATTTCTGCTGGAGTGATGCCGTCTGGTCCAGGTGACTTGAAGGGCTCAAAGCTGTTAATAGCCCAGCCTATTCTGGATATCTCAGTCTACAAGCTTGCAACGCTCGCAGTCCACTCGCATTCTTGTTGGTTTTGTTGATCTTCGGGTTCTGTTGGTGAGTTCCCCGGGAAATGTGTGTCGAGCAGTATATTCAGCGACTGCTCGCTGTTTTTTGTGGAGAAGTGGATAGTACCTTCCTCAGCCTTGCGGCGTCGGAGACCTTTTTCACTTCGCCACAAAGGGAATACCAAGAGCGTCTTTGTGCCTTCCTAAGCTCCTTCTTATAGATCTTGAGTTGCCCTTTAGATGCATCCCAATCATTAAAGGCTCCAGTTGATTTAGCCTTGTTGAATAGCTTGTTGCAGGTCTTTTTCCTTGCCGTTAGCTCAGAAGTCCACCTTTGAGGTTTAGGTTTACCCTTTTACCTTGTTGGACAGGTTTCTTCAAGGGAACTTTTGAATGATGTGGTGAAATGCTCGACCAGATTATCCAGACCGGCCTTGTCATTCGGTTCATAAAGAAGTTTAGAGTTGAGGAACTTTTTGAAATTCTTCTCATACAGGTGCCACTTTGTCTTCCTCACATTTCTGTGGACGGCAGGTTCAAGCGCTTTTTGAACTCAATATAATGGTGATCTGAGAATGAGTGGTCTTCCAGTACATTCCACCCAATAATTTTGTCGGACAGCCGGTCGTAGCAAAGTAGCAAACATTACGTCTAGTACTTCTTGTCTGTCTTTAATTGTAAAGGTTAGGTAGTTAGAATAAAGTCAAGAAGCGAATCACCCCTATTGTTTATATCCGTACTACCCCAGATAGTATGATGAGCGTTCGTGTCTGCGCCAATAATCAGCTCGACCTTGTCAGACGTTGCTTCTTCTACTACTTCCCTGAATAGAACAGTCGGTACTACAGCTTCATAAGGCAAGTAACTGGAGACCACCCAATATATCCGATCTCCAGACTAGCAGATGTAGGTCTTTACCACTTAAATTAGACAGGAGAAAGATACTTAGATCTTTCGTGGCCAAAATTCAGGTTCTTGGAGTGCCTTCACAGTTGGCCACAAACAGTTTTAAGTTAGGGCTCCTGCATCAGGACGATGTCTACTGCACCTGTGGAAAGGCGCAGCAATAGAGCCACTGAGGCAGCTTTAGCGTGATGGAGGTTAATCTGTAGAATTCTAACCATCATTGGTTATTGACAGATTAACATCCACCCCGACAAGGGTGTTATCGAACTCTTCGTCCGTATCATCGAGAAGCGTGACCCCGCCAGATGCGTCAAAGAGTCCGTAGACTCTCCTCAGACCCCCTGTGTCAGAAGTAGAGCTTTCGTCCTCAGAGAAGGACGTTACCGATCTTCTGTTAGAGTTAGAGTCACCAGAAATAATGGTCGTGTGGACCTCCGCACTTCCCGAAAACCTTGTATCAACCACGGTCGACGACTCGCCTTCCGCAGTGGAAGCTATATCCTGCTTGTATACCTTCAAGACTATAGTCTCGAAACCATATTGCAAGGTTGCACTTGCACTTTGTATATGGGAGGTGGATTCAGCGTTAAGGATCAAATTGACCTGTCGCTTTTTACCATCCGCCTCGCCCACCTTGCTAATTCTTCAATAATGGGTCGGCAGACCAGGATTGGAATCGTTTATTATCTCTAATATGTCAGCCGGGTTGGAGGGCTCTTCTGTAACCCAGGTGATGGCTCTAGGGTGACTAGGGATGTTGTTTTTTTTCGACAACATCCAACTGGGCACCCGGCCACAGCTCACCCGCTCGACTCAGAGCAGCCTTATACAGAGCTACTATCTATATGTAAATCAAAACCGATTTTGACCAAATTCAATAGTGATCGTCCTTGGGCCAAGAAAGAGCACTGTGCTGAATTTCATCACAATCGGACAATAAATACGATCTGAACTTTGATTACAACGATACATCTATGTACAGACGGACGGACGGACGGACGGACAGACAGACAGACAGACGGACATGTTTAAATCGACTAAGGAAGTGATCATAAGTCTATCAGTATAATATACGATGGGTCTATCTCTTCTCCTTTAGGTGTTACAAACAAATACACAAACTCATAATACCCTGGACCACAGTGTGGTGTAGGGTATAAAAATGATTTTTTTTTTTTGGAATTTCCCTTTTTTTGACAATATCGGTCATAATTTATACATTTATCCATAGACTTTTTGCAAATAGGCATTGTATTCTACGTTAGGATGCTAGCTGTCAAAAAATGGAACAAACAAATTTTTTGCGATTTTTTTTCTATTTTTTATGGTTTTCTTCGTGCCAGCAAAAAAAGATTTTTTGGGAAAAAAGTGCTTTTCAACGATATTTACTAAACTTATTTTTCTACATGAAAACGATGTTTTCAGCCCCAATAATTACCTCTAATTTAAATGGAATTCAGGCATTATCGAGCTTATACTTCAAAAAATATGGTCCAAATACTAAAGGTAAATTCCATGAAAATTGGAAGTTTAAAAGAATTTTTTTTAAACAACTTTACCATTAAAAATATTCGTTTTACTTTCATAAAATAGTATGCCTCAATCAATACAAAAAAAGTTTTTAGGTCTCGGAAACAAAAAAAAAATGTTTGTTGCATAGTGCAATTGTTACTTGAACAATATTCTCTTCTTGAATTATTTCGTTTGTGCAAATCTTTTATCGATGGAGTCATCTATTAAACTGACAATACCTAATCAATTTGCCTTGAACTTCTTGAATAATAATTTACTATGAAAATTGATAGCAGTACTGACAAAACCTTAAAATACTTAATTTATATTCTTTAATCACGATTTGCGTTTATGTTACACTTATTTTAGAATTTTGAATGCTTTGTCTGTTTATTAGCCAATTGTCTACGTTTTCCATGCGGAAATCATACCGCTTATCAATCAGCGAGTTGGCCCGCAAATGCCCTTGACTTTTTTCTGAACTTTTCGTTTTCTTTTAAAAGTCACCTATAGACAAGTTTTGCAATTATTGCCAATAACCAATAAATTCCAGCGAACATTCTTGGGCGAATATTAATGTTTGAACATTTCAAAATATGAGTATCTATAACAAAATATTGGACCACTTAATATTTCACATTATTGATGCCAGTGTATGCTTTGTGGTTTTGCAAAACAAACAAATTGTGTTAATTCATCTTTTTGCGAATTATTTAAAAAATAGTCCATTCGGTTGTTGTTCTCTTCCAAAATTTTGTCAATCGTTATTGATTGTATTGCTATTTTTCTTATTTGTTGTTTGGAATTCTTGATTGCGTTACTCTATTAATAAAAATAATAATAACGTGCAATAATTTATTATTTTGTGTGATTGTTATGTTTAATACGATTTTTTGCCTTTAAAATAAAACTAAGTTAATACTCTTCTATTGCAAGTGATTTTCGCCAGTTGTTGTTGTAAATTTAATTTTGCAATTGAAATGACTTCAATGACATTTTTTAAAGATCATTAAAATCATGTTTGTGATGTTCTAGACGAAAACAATAATGTGTTACCCTATTCTAAACAATAAAAAAACACTAGTTTACAGCTATTTTGTTTTAAAAAATTGTGTGTATTTTTGTATTTGGTCGTTGTGAACCAAGCCTTCCAAACCGAAGAATTTGCGGTTCCCCAGGTGCCCATATCGCTTTTACAGGAGAGCCGTGAGTAATTTTAATAATATATTACTATACTTTTGTGGATATCTTTTTTATACTTTTCAATTGAAATTATTAAAAAAAAAAAAAACTTAAGAATGTCTAAAGTAACCGTTTTTAATGAAATTTGTCCAGGTTCTAAGGCAACAAAGGGATTTTTTTAAATGTACAAACAAAAATATTCATTGGTAAGTCCACTGCGGAATAAATATAAATTCTTTGTTTTCCCGTGGATTTCTCCTCCAGATATACTATTCAATTTGGTTAATTTGTCTCACATTTTGCATCGCTATTATAATCCTAATCATTTTGATTCTTATTAATCATGTTAAAAAAGATATATAATTTCTATTCTTTTTTTGGGAAAAATGCGTGATGATATTGGGGGCCTGTACGTTTGAAAGGTTTTGGGGCAAGGCTTTAGAAAAGTTCGAAAAAAATATTTTATTGAAGACATTTTTAAAAAATTGCAAATTTATTGAAATTGCTTGCAAAATTTCCAAATTCTCAAAATTGCATATTTATTGTAAATAACAAATTTTTTATAGAAAATTTCTTCGAAATTACATTTTTATAGAAAATTTCTTCGAAATTACATTTTATAGAAAATTTCTTCAAAATTAAATCTTTATAGAAAATTTCTTCGAAATTACATTTTTATAGAAAATTTTTTCCATATTTCTTTTTTAGAAAATTTCTTCGAAATTACATTTTTATAGAAAATTTCTTCGAAATTATATTTTTATAGAAAATTTCTTTGAAATTACATTTTTATAGAAAATTTTTTCGAAATTACATTTTTATAGAAAATTTCTTCGAAATTACATTGTTATAGAAAATTTATTTGAAATTACATTTTTATAGAAAATTTCTTCACACTTAAATTTTTATAGAAAATTTCTTCGAAATTGCATTTTTCAAAGTTACATTTTTTAGAAAATTTCTTCGAAATTACACTTTTGTAGAAAATTTCTTTGAAATTAAATTTTTCGAAATTAAATTTTTATAGAAAATTTCTTCGAAATTACATTTTTATGGACAATTTCTTTGAAATAAAATTTTTATATAAAATTTCTTCAAAATTACATTTAAATAAATTCTTCGAAAAAAAATTTTTTAGAAAATTTCTTCGAAATTACACTTTTATAAAAAAATTCTACGAAATTACATTTTTCTAGAAAATTTCTTCGAAATAAAGTATTTTTTTTTTTTAGAAAATTTCTTCGAAATTACATTTTTATAGAAAATTTCATCGAAATTACATTTTTATAGAAAATTTCTTTGAAATTAGATTTTTATAGAAAATTTTTTATTTTCATAGAAAATTTCTTCAAAATTACATTTTTATAGAAAATATCTTCGAAATTAATTTTTTTAGAAAATGTCTTCAAAATTACAGTTTTATAGAAAATTTCTTCGAAATTTCATTTTTATAGAAAATTTCTTCGAAATTACATTTTGTAGAAATTTTTTCGAAATTACATTTTTCTAGAAAATTTCTTTGAAATTAAATTTTTATAGAAACTGTCTTCAAAGTATTTATAGATTTTTTTTCCATATTTATAGAAAATTTTTTCCATGTTACGTTTTTTTAAAGAAAATTTCTTCGAAATTACATTTTTATAGAAAATTTCTTCGAAATTAAATTTTTGTAGAAAATTTCTTTGAAATTACATTTTTATAGAAAATTTCTTGAAATTACATTTTCATAGAAAATTTATTTGAAATTACATTTTTATAGAAAATTTCTTCAAAATTACATTTTTATAGAAAATTTCTTCGAAATTAAATTTTTATAGAAACTGTCTTCAGTTACATTTCTTAGAAAATTTCTTCGAAATTAAATTTTTATAGAAACTGTCTTCAAAGTTACATTTTTTAGAAAATTTCTTCGAAATTACACTTTTGTAGAAAATTTCTTTGAAATTAAATTTTGATAGAAAATTTCTTTGAAATTACATTTTTATAGAAAATTTCTTCGAAATTAATTTTTTTTAGAAAATTTCTTCGAAATTAATTTTTTTTAGAAAATTTCTTCGAAATTAAATATTTATAGAAAATTTCTTCGAAATTACATTTTTATGGACAATTTCTTTGAAATTACATTTTTATAGAAAATTTCTTCAAAATTACATTTAAATAGAAAATTTCTTCGAAATTAAATTTTTATACAAACTTTCTTTAAAATAATTTTTTTTTTAGAAAATTTCTTCGAAATTACACTTTTATAGAAAATTTCTTCGAAATTACATTTTTATAGAAAATTTCTTCGAAATTACACTTTTATAGAAAATGTCTTCAAAATTACAGTTTTATAGAAATTTTCTTCGAAATTATTTTTTTTTATAAAATTTCTTCAAAATTACATTTTTATACAAAAAATCTTCGAAATAAAATTTTTATAGAAAATGTCTTCAAAATTACAGTTTTATAGAAAATTTCTTCGAAATGACATTTTTATAGAAAATTTCATCGAAATTACATTTTTATCGAAAATTTCTTTGAAATTACATTTCTTCGAAATTACATTTTTATAGACAATCTCTTTGAAATTAAATTTTTATAGAAAACTAGCTGGACCCGGTCCACTTCGTTGCCCCATATTTCCGATGCCATACACAAAATTACGGCACAACAAACGATTTGCCACGCCCACATTTCCCCGCCAACTATTTGCAAATTTTTTTTTCCATAACCATATCAGACCAAATAGCTTTCAAACAAAAGAAAAAATTTTAAAATCGGTCCAGTGGTTTAAG
Source organism: Eudasyphora cyanicolor (assembly GCA_963930755.1). Lineage (NCBI taxonomy): Eukaryota > Metazoa > Arthropoda > Insecta > Diptera > Muscidae > Eudasyphora > Eudasyphora cyanicolor. Next base: position 216,700,061 of record OZ005735.1, on the reverse strand, counting down.
CGTCTATAAAACACATACATACATACAAACATTTTTCCATTTTTATATATGGGGAAAAACACGTCAAAAGGCCCACTTTTGTCAATTTTATTCCGATCGCGTCAAAACTTGGTGGGGTTGCAGAAGTACTTTGGGTATGTTATGTGCTTAAAATACAGCTTCCTAGCGTGATACGTTATGAAGATACAGGGTGTCAAAGTTGGAAATTTTGACCATTGTATCTCCCCACTACGTGGGCCGATTTGAATGAACCGTGGCTTATATGGCAGCTATTTAGAAACGCACAAAATGTGCATTGATAATTGTTTGCAAATATTCAATTTTCATATTTTTTTCTCGCGACTTATGTTTTCCTCGTGATTTTAATTGTGTTCCGCTGATGGGATTCTATATCTTTAAACTACAAAAATGAAGTCCATTCTGTTTACTTTATCAATACGAATTTTCGCTGTGGGATGAAAACCACAACAAAAGCTATTAAAATTTTGAATGTCAAACCTACTTTTTTTTTCATTACTTCTTTCGTATTTTAAAGTGAGTTTATTCTAAGATGTGGACCGGAAACACGATTAATAAAATGTAATGGTGGCATTCTATAGCCAAATACGCCAGAACAACAAAATAACTTATTTCGCAAAAAGTCGACGTCGCATTTTTACACTGGCCTACAATATTGCACTGGTCAACTCGAATCCTAGCGAGCAGATATCGGACACGATCTCGATGGATTGTGAGGTTCTAAATCCGAATATAAAATCAAAAATGCAATATATATTCGCGTTTTTGCGATATTGTATTAATTATGTGATAAAAGTGATGATTTTAGGCTTTTTGAAAACAGAATCGCGACAGACGCACTTTTACCAATGTATTGTTTGAGTAAAATCGGGACTGAAGAGTAACACACTATTTATTTCATAGGGTTCCTAACAGTGTTTGTATGATTCTCATGCATTGCTATGCCATTACATTCAAAAATATGCAAGTTATAACCTTTTTTGTACTTGGCATTTTGGTCCATATCCACTTCTGTTTTAATTAATTTAATTGTGATCAAAAGAACGTAAAATACCGAGTCAAAAATATAGGACGATAGAAAAATAGAGACAAGGAACAAAAAATATCAAAATTATTTCCCGTTATTCAGAGTTAAATAAATGTACCCTACCAATATCTCGAAAACTAGACGAGATAGGAAAAAACTGATCGCAGATTCTGAAAGAGCATGCTTGAAGTCCACATTATCAACTCCTAACTCAAAAATGGCATATGGAACAAAATAGCATTAAGCCGACGAAATGTGTTTGATAAATAAATTTCAATAAAATTTTCTCATTTTTTAATTTAATTTAAATTAAAATGTATTTAGAAAATTACTTAGGAATTTTAAGAAAATTTTCTAGAAAAATTCAACAATTTTTCTAGAAAAAATTAAATTTTAGCGCAATTTTGTAGATAATGCAATTTCGATATTTAACGAAAAATTTATTGCATTGAACGATTGAATCGGTTAAAAATGGGTTCTCTAGAGAGAGAGAGAGTCAAAAAGTCTAATCTAGAGGGACTTTTATATGAGTGGAGGCCGAGGCTACGTCAAAGCGTGGGCCTATGTGCCTTATTTCAAGGAAAAAATATTAATGCAATATAGAGTTTAAATGTCTAAATTTCAGCCAAATGTGTTCTGTGTAGAGCCAAGAAGTGACATCGGGACACATTTTTATATGGGTGTAATATCAAAACATGGACCACTTTCAAGAGGGATATTTTGCAAATAACTACCGATTTATATCAGAATTATTATTTCCATAGTTCCTAGGTGGAACATAGGGGCTAAAAAAACAAGTTAAAATTTGGTTTATCTTATGGTATAGTTTCTTTTTCAAGTCATGTACGCCCAGCAGCTAGTCACTCAGTTTCAGAACCATGTCGTAAGCGACCCCAATTAATTTTTCCAAAATGTCAAATGCCCATAAAATTAAAAAAAAATGATAGCGAGATCTTATTTTACCCTTCTAAGTCCGTTTACTCGACTGAAACTTTTTTACTTGTTTATACCCTCACTTTAGTGTGACGAGGGTATATATCATTTGCTACGGAAAAAAGTGTAACACATCGAAGGAGTGATTTAAGACCCTAAGTATGTTCGGAGGAAATCCGTTTTGGGTCATTTTAAGTCGAATGAGCAATGTCCGTCCGTCTGTCTGTCTGTCTGTCTGTCTGCCTGTCTGTCTGTGTGTCTGCTGGCTGGTGCGCACGATAACTCTCGAAAGGAGTAACCGATTGACTTCAAATTTGGTATGTGGTAATATTTTGATCTATCTCCGGATGAGTTCGAAGATGGGCCATATTGGTCTACTCCTTCTGGTACCTCCCACACAAAGGGTTAAAATTTAGTGAAATATTGATTCTTTAATAACTTATATACTACTTATTCGAATCTTTTGAAATTCTGCACATAATATTAGTATATTAGTCGCTATTAACTCGAGAAAAATGGGTGAAGTTGGCATGCCCGTTTTGGTACCTCCCACACAAATGGACCATTTTGCATCAAAATTTAACTGCTTATAACTTTAATACAAGTGCATAAAAATGCTTGAAATTTTCTACAGTATAATGTTTTTGTAGCGCCTATACTCCGGTAAAAAATGGGCATTATTGTACAGCCCCTTTTGGTACCTCCCACACAAATGGACCGTTTCGTACCAAAAGTAAACGGCTTGTAACTTTAATACCAGTGCATACAAATACTTGAAATTTTGTACAGTGTAATGCTGTTATAGTGCCTATAGTCCTGTAAAAAGTGGGCGTTATCACCCCGCCCCCTTTTGTACCTCCCACACAAAATGACAAAATCATACCAAAATTACATAGCTCGTAACTTTAATATACCAGTGCACATAAACGCTTATAGTTCAGCACAATGCAATGTATTTAAGAATGTACTGTTTACCGAAAAATATGTGTATTTGGAAAACCCCTTCTGGTACCTCCCACACAAATTGACAGATTTATTGGTGTAATGTTATATATTACATTACTCACAAAGTGAGGGTATACCTTAGTCGGTTTACCCGACTGAAACTTTCTTACTTGTTTTAATTTTTTTTTTGCATAGTGCAACAGGGGACTTCTATGTAGACTGTTTAAAATTCCCACAAATACGTAGAAATTTGAAAATGTATGACACACGCTGAAAAAAAATCGCTTCTGTAGTATATTGTCCCAAACATATTCGGCTTGAAGTATACATATGTTTAGGGTACACTCCAAATATATAATATTTGACACCCACAAATATTATATGTTTGGGAGGATATCGTTTTAAACCAAAATATGTTCACATTCTAATATTTTTTTATTCGGATCTAGTTTTTCTGAAACAAAGATTAGTTTGTCTTCAAATATTTTGTCAATGTATCAATCCCTTATATAATCCCAAGATTTTTGTTTTTTAGATGTTCAAAGAGCATTTTTTTTATATTTTTGTAAAACTTAATTGAAACTTAAATCGTATAATCTTTCGTCAATATAAATTGCATTGATGGATTGACAAAAAGTGATGAATTGGAATATTTATAAATTAAAAGACATTTTTAGCTATAAAGTTTAACACGAAAAGTAGGAAAAACTAACTATAATTCGAATAAGTCAGCAAAGTTTTAAAAATCGTTTTTAAATAAAATATATTTGGAAAACTTATTGAACAATAACTTTGTTTGTGTGTAAACACATATTTATTTATGAAAGTCAGTTTGCAAATAAATTATGTTCTAATATATTAATATATGCGTTCCAAACAAAATTTCTTGATTTTGAAATATAATTTATTTGTTAAGAAATATATAATATTTAAAAAAATAGTTTCCAAGTATATTTTCTTTCAATTCAAACATATCAAAAATGACGATTTTCCCCCGTGCACATATAATGTTTAATTTATTAAATTAGTATTCAGCCCAAGGCTCCAAAAGACGTTAGTTCATTATACAGCTTACTTTTTCAAAATATTTATCTAATAGTGTAGCAAAAAAAAAACGTCATAAATCCGTATTATTGTAATATCACTCATTTTATGCTCTGTCATAAACTTCATGTTCAGCTTTTCAAATTGACTTTACAAGCTCATCGTTTTCTATTTGATGTGGGGTCTCTGTCTATGTCCGTCCATTAGTTATTTTAATGGAAGTTTATGATGTTCACATTGAACATCGATGAAGTTTTGTTGTATGTATTTAATACAATTTAAATTGAGGATTACTTGCAACACTCTATACGTCAGATAGTATTATTACTCCAAATACTGCTTAACAAGTGATTGTCTTTTACCCCAAACAGCAAAACAATCAATTACTGTAACCTTTTTCAGGGGCAAGAGAGAACAAAATTCAACAACAAGTCATCAGCCTCGACATCTGCAGCTCAAAATGATCTAGAAATATTGAAAAATTATTCAGGTCTAGGTTGTGAAAATTGCAGAATTTTGGTCTCGTTGACTGTGACGACATTTATTGCATCATTTGCAGAATTCGACCATGTAGAGTCGTCGTGCGTAGTGCGCAGACGCACACTCGGAGCGGAGCTATGTCGTCATGCAATGATGACAGGCTGAACGAAACATGTGGTTGTTGTTTCGAACTACCAAAAATGTTAAGTCGTTGACAAGTTCAATTGATTTTTGAATATTTGTTTGTTTCGCCGCATTACTAGTGATGAAGCGAGAGAGAGAGAGGTGGAGTGCTTTACGGGGTTATTAACAATGTTTTCTTTTGTCACAAAAGAAGTTCAATGACTACTTTTGAAAACTCTTAACAAACAAACAAACGATGCAATGACATTGATTCACTTCATAAAAATATCCAAATATCCATAAATGACTATACAATGTTGCTCTAATAAGTCATATAAGTAGTTATTACAAAAATGTTATTTGTAATCGGTCAATGACAATTTTTTGTTGTTGAAAAACTTCATAATTGGGAGGATGATGTACGTTAAAAATGAATATGGGCGAAATTGGTGTAGGAGAACAAGTACTATGTAGGACCTTCAACTGTGCAATATTAAAGTTTTTATCATTTTGGAAAAATGTGTTTCTCTTTGGGATTATCTCCCGATTCGACAATCTCCGTTTATCCTACAGTTGGAGCTAACCTACTGTTATAGCTGTCAAATTGTATGAAATTTTTATTTTTTAACAGTGAGTTAGCTCTAATCGGAGGTTGTGAAATTGGGGATTAGAATCTAATGTGGGGAAAAGGGATACATTTGCCACCATTTCAAAAGCCAACTGTCAGTTCTTGGCATATAGATAAGGGATGAGAAGCAGACTTTCGTAATTCGCACTTATAGGGATTTATCAGATGACTGAAGCTATATTTATATAATTTTGAGGGATAACCACCCTTGGGATCTATGTAGGTTTTTTTTTAAATTAAAGAAATTTATGTGGGCTAAAAATGTTGGGAATATCACTTTTACAGAGTGGAGACAGTGGTTTTTAGTATCTATAAAAAAAAATTTTTCACATTATTTTGGTCATTTTGTTTGGGAGGTACCCAAAAGGGCGAGACAATAACCCCCTTTTTCAGTAGACTACGGGTATTTTTAAAGCATTACACTGTACAAAAATTCAAGTGTCTACATGTGCAAGAATCGAAGTTATACGGTTGATTTGTCTGGGAAGTACCATAAGGGGCGTGCCAACTTCAAGTTTATAGCAACCAAGAAATCAATACTATATGTGGAATTGTGAAAGATTCTGATAAGTATAAGGTGATCCATCTCGAGGTTCCCTACTTTTTTTTGAAGAAAATAACACAGAAAATTCTAATTGAATGGGGAATGTTTATTATCATTTGAAAGAACATTCTTTGGCATTTATTTTTTGAAGATTATGTCTATCAAATGATGGCCGCGGCTACGTCTCAGATGGTCCATCCGTTGAGTCCAATTTTCGATGACTCGCTCGAGCATTTCGACTGGTAACTGGCGAATTACACGCGTAAACGTTGTTCAGGGCTAAGTCTTTCCATGATGAAATGCCAAACAATACTTAACAAACTCACTTTTGATCCATTTTGATCTTAGCCTGAGATAGATAAAATATTAACACATACCAAATTTGAAGTCAATCGGATTCTCCTATCGAAAGTTATCGTGAGCAACAGCCAGACAGACGAATGGACGGACATTGCTCAAATGACATAAGATAACCAAAAACGTATCTTCGCCAAATATTATTTGGGTGTCTTGTGTTACTCTTTTTGTCCGCAGCAACTGATATATACCCTTGATCCTCTTCCAGTGTCGACTTATGAAGTCTTCTATTCTTCTAGAGCCCATCTCCAAGATTTTCCTCTCTACTAGGGTTGGCATCAGGCGTTGTTCTTCCTACTAGAATCGATCGCTGTGGTCTTCCTCTCTACTAGAGTCTACTGACGTCTTTCTCTCCACCAGAGTCGGTTTCTGAGGTCTTTATACTGTAGTTGAGCTCTTCATATCTACTAGATTCGACCTCTGAGGACGTCCTCCATACTACAGCCGACCTCTGAGGTCTTCTTTACTTATAAGATCTTCTTCTTTACAAGAGTCGCCCTATAAGTTATTCCTCTCTACTAGAGTGGACCTCTGATGTATTCTTCTCTACATACTAGAGTGGACCTCTAAGGTCTTCCTCTCCACTAGAGTCAATTGAAGCCCTTTGAAGTCTTCTTCTCTACAGGAGTCGACCTATGAGGTCTTCCTTTCTTCTAGACTCGATCACTGAGGTCTTCCTCTCAACTAAAGTCGACCTCTGAGGTCTTCCTCTCAACTAGTGTCGACCTCTGAGGTATTCCTCTCTACTAGAGTCGACCTCTGAGGTGTTCCCCTCAACTAAAGTCGACCCCTAACGTCTTCCTCTCCACTAGACTTGACCTCTGAGGTATTCCTCTCCATTAGACTTTTTTTTTTTTTTTTTTTTTTTTTTTTTTTTTTGTGTATGTACATTATTTATTCACATTCATTAAAGTGCCTCAGCGCCCCTAGGGCATTATTGAGGCCATCTGACAACAATTTTTACATTAGATTTTCTAATACATAAAATTTAGGAATATATAAATATAATTTTTTAGTTTGATTCATATTCATACTCTAGATCATATTAGGAGCATTTCTATATTTTGCAAAAGATGTATTTTAAGTCTGCTTTTAAAGAGTGAAATAGTCTCAGAGTTCTTTACAGATGAGGGCAAACTATTATATTCTAAACTGCCATTGTATTCAATCCTTTGCTTGGTTGTTTCCAACCGACATCTCACCACTTGACCTCTAAGGTCTTCCTCTATACTAGAGTCGACCTCTGACGTCTTCCTCTCTATTACAGTCGACCTGAGGTCGTCCTCTCTATTATAGCCGACCTCTGACGTCTTCCTCTCTATTAGAATCGACCTCTGAAGTCTTCCTCTCTATTAAAGTCGATCTCCGAGGTCCTCTACGACCTCTGAGGTTATCCTCTCTACTAGAGTCAAGCTATGATGTCTTTCTCTCAACCTCTAATGCCTTCATCTCTGTAGTCGATCTCTGCGGGCTTCCTCTCTACTAGAGTCGGACTCTGAGGTTCTCCTCTCTACTAGAGTCGGCCTCTATGGTTATTATATCTACTATAGTCGATCTCTGAGGTCATCCTTTCCACTAGAGGTCTTCCTCTCTAGAGTCGACCTCTGAGGTCATCCTGTTTACTAGAGTCAAGTTATGAGGTCTATCTCTCAGCTATATTCGACCTCTAAGGCCTTTATCCCTTCTAGAGTCGACTTCTGAGATCTTCATCTCTACTAGAGTCGACCTCTAAGGTCTTTATCTTTCTAGAGTCGAGGTCTAGAGTCGAGGTTCTCTGAGGTCTTCCTCTCTACTAGAGTCGACATCTGCATTTTATCTCTCTACTAGAGTCGACCTCTGAGGTCTTCATCTCCACTTTAGTCGACCTCTGAGGTCTTCGTCTCTACTAGAGTCGACCTCTGAGGTCATCCTCTCTACTAGAGTCAAGCTATGAGGTCTTTCTCAACTTTAGCCGACCTCTAAGGTCTTCATCTCTACTAGAGTTGACCCCTGAGGTCTACCTCTCTATTACAGTCTACCTATAAGGTCTATATCTGTACTAGAGTCGACCTCTATGGGTTCCTCTACTAATAGTTGACTTTTGAGGTCTTCGTCTCTCAAGTTCATCAAAGCTCCTTAGCTCTAGTATAGTCGACCTCTGAGGTCTTCCTCTCTAAGTTCTTCTAAGGGTGTATCTCTATCAGAGTTGACCTCTGACGTCTTTATCTCTACTATAGTCGACCTCTGAGCCTCCTTTCTACTTGAGTCGACCTCTAGGATCTTCTAAGGTCTTCCTCTCTACTAGAGTGTCCACCTCTGAGGTTTTCATCTGTACTAGATTCGACCTCTGAGGTCTTCCTCTCTAGTAGAGTGTCCACCTCTGAGGTTTTCATCTCTACTAGATTCGACCTCTGAGGTCTTCATCTCTACTAGAGTCGACCTCTGAGGTCTTCATCTATACTAGAGTCGACCTCTGAGGTCTTCATCTCCACTAGAGTCTGAAGTCTTCATTTCTACTAGAGTCGACCTCTGAGGTCTTCATCTCTATACTAGAATCGACCTTTGAAGTATTTTTCTGTAGAGGAGTCGAACTCTGGCGTCTTCCTACAGAAAGTCTCAGATGTTCATTGGACCATTTTACTTCTGGGTCACAATAAATTGATATTTTTCACTTCTTTGGATGCTTATTCCTATTGGGTACATATGTATATAAAGCGTGATCAATTTCGAGGTTCCCTACTTTTTTAAAGAAAAACAGAAAATTCAAATTGAATGGGGAATGTTTATTATCATTTGAAAGAACATTCTTTGGCATTTATTTTTTGAAGATGGTCCATCCGCTGAGTCCAATTTTCGATGACTCGTTCGAGCATTTCGACTGGTAACTGGCGAATGACACGCGTGATGTTTTGCTCCAAGGCCTGAATCGAAGCGGGTTTGTCCGCATAAACTTTAGACTTTACATATCCCCACAGGAAAGAGTCTAACGGTGTGATATCACACGATCTTGGTGGTCAATCGACCGGCCCAAAACGTGAAATTATCTGCTCACAGAAGTGTTCTCTCAATAAATCCATTGATTGATGCGATGTGTGGGAAGTGGCGCCGTCTTGTTGAAACCAAATGTCGCCGAGATCACGAGCTTCAATTTCAGGCAACAAATAGTCGGTTATCATGGGACGATAACGGTCGTCGTTGACGCTTACGTTCTCACCGGCATCATTTTTGAATAAATATGGACCGATGATTCCACCGGCCCACAAACCACACCAAACCGTTGTTTTTTCTGGATGAAGTGGCAGCTCTAGAATCTCTTCAGGTTGCTCTTCGTCCCAAATGCGGCAATTTTGCTTGTTTACATACCCATTGAGCCAGAAATGGGCCTCATCGCTGAACAAAATTTGGCTCGAAAACGTCGGATCTTCTTGGAACGTTTCAAGAGCCCATAGAGCGAAGCGATGTCGCTTGGGAAGGTCGGGCGGCTTCAGTTCTTGCACAAGCTGTATTATGTATGCTTTCAAGTTAAGATCTCGACGTAAAATGCGCCAAGTCGTTCCATACGTCAGTCCGAGTTGCTGCGAACGGCGCCGAATCGACTCTCCGCGGTCTTCGTGTACACTCTCAGCTACGGCCGCTACATTTTCTTCACTGCGTGCTGGACGTGGTCTATTCGTTATTATCATTATCCAATAATGAATGCTGGGTCTCAAGATGGGTGATGGTGTTGCGAATGGTACGCTCAGTAGGCCGATTATGTTGACCATAAGTTGAGCGAAGTGCACGAAACACATTCCTCACAGAACGTGAATTTTCGTAATAAAGTTGAACGATTTGTAAACGTTGTTCACGCGTAAGTCTTTCCATGATGAAATGCCAAACAATACTTAACAAAAATAACATGACAGCATGACACGACTCACACGTAATCTGTCAAAAAAAGGCTATTGAAAAAAGTATCTCTACTTGGATCACCCGTTACATATATATATATCATATTTTATATACACTTTTCTCAATTTTTATTAAGCCTCTCAGCTTCCAGTGCTGCTAAAACTATATGTTTAATTTTCACATACATAATAAAATAATATCGGTTACAATGTGCAATTAAACCTAATGAACTACATAAGTCCGTAGATTTTGTCCTTCAAATTAGCATTTTGTAAGAAAAGAACATGGCAGATATTATAAGTAGATCTAATTAAAGTTAAACAACAAATGGAAATATGTTCAATATTATTTTGAACTTAAAGTTCAGTAATAGAGACCTTGATGGAACATCAAACAAGAAATGATTAAAAAATCCAAAAAAAGGAGTACATACAGATAAAAATTATTAATTAGTTGCGCTAACACATCAACGATCATTTCAGATGATCGTTAATTGTAATGATCCGATACCTGGAGTGCGATCTATAGTCGGATCTGTATAGTAAATTGAATCAAAAGCAATAATTAAGTTGTTAACAACCATTTCAAACCAAATGAGAAGAGAAAAAGGCAAAACTGGTTCGTATAACTCAATTGATGTTGATATAAAAATGGCTAAAATCAATACGTTATGATTACCAAGTATGTACAGAGAAACAAAGTCATTGGGCCAACCAACACCCACAGAGACGCATATGCCTATCTCGAAGATTTGTTACGATCATTGTAAGCACTTAGGTACATGACCCAACAGTTCCTTGATGTCTATGTTTGTTTATGTGTTGTACTCCATTTAAAGCCATCAAAAGATTTTGACACTTGGATTGTTTGAGAGGTATTGTTCCCATGAAAAATCAATTATTTCATTTGGTTTAATTGGTTTGCATTTTTAAAAATGTGTCCACCTTGAAATCAACACCCCCAAATAATACTCACAATGCCTCCTACACACTTACTCCGGTGTAGTTAGACAAACAGGCGGTTAGGCTCTTCTCGTGCTCTCGTATATCTCGCGACCTACACTATGCTACACGATTTTTCACTCCGACCAGGTTATGCATTTGGGGTAGTTCTGTATGCTAAACAAATTGTCCATCGCTTTGCAAAAGGTAAATAGTTGTTGCATAGTGTATTCATTATAAATATTTACCCTTAATTGCACCTTAAGAAACTCCAATAAAAAAAACTCTCACAACGAAATCAATTGAACAAAAACGAAAATCGTCTGCTAAAAAGTCGATTCAATCTAATCATACTACACGTGTTAACAACAAACATATCTCACACTTACAGATGATTTGGAGACGAAGAGGATGGAAGTCTTCAAATTTAGAGTCAGTTTGAACGCTGTGATGTAAAAACTGACAAAATTAAACATTAGTAACAAGCCAAAACTACAGTCGTTGCGATCTAACAAAAGATATCAGAGACCGCCGCCAGAGGTACACAAACACACACATATCGACCGTAATGAGCGTGATACCAAATTGGTTAGAAATAAAAAGTTAGACGCCATTGTGTGTGACAACCATTAATGTAGCCAATTTATTGTAATCAAATCGATGTTTTTTTCTATAACTAAAAGCTAATTGAATTTATAGCAGTGCTAAAAAATATAGAAATAAGTGAGCAACTGAAATGAATGATTTAAATGATTTAGTAAGAGAATGAATATAAAGAGTTGTCGACGACCACGTTTTCCTAAGCAACATTTGTCAGAGACCACCATTTCGCAAGGACAAGTTCTCAGAGATCTACATTTCCTAAGGAAGAGTTGTCAGAGACCACCTTTTCCTAAGGAAAGGTTGGCAGAGACCACCTTTTCCTAGGGAAGAATTGCCGGAGACCACCTTTTCCTAGGGAAAATTGTCAGAGACAACCTTTTCCTAAGAAAAGTTGGCAGAGACCACCTTTTCCTAAGGAAAAGTTGTCAGAGACCACCTTTTCCTAAGGAAAAGTTGTCAGAGACCACCTTTTTCTAAGGAAAAATTTTCAGAGACCACCTTTTCCTAAGGAAAGTTGTCAGAGACCACCTTTTCCTAAGGAAAGTTGTCAGAGACCACCTTTTCCTAAAGAAAAGTTGTCAGAGACAACCTTTTCCTTAGGAAAGGTTGCCAGAGACCACCTTTTCCTAAGGAAGAATTGCCAGATACCACCTTTTCCTAGGGAAAAATTGTCAGAGACCACCTTTTCCTACGAAAAGTTGGCAGAGACCACCTTTTCCTAAGGAAAAGTTGTCAGAGACCACTTTTTCCCAAAGAAAAGCTGTCAGAGACCACCTTTTCCTAAGGAAAAGTTTTCAGAGACCACCTTTTCCCAAGGAAAAATTGTCAGAGACCACCTTTTCCTAAGGAAAAGTTGTCAGAGACCACCTTTTCCTAAGGAAAAGTTGTCAGAGACTACCTTTTCCTAGGGAAAAGTTGTCAGAGACCACCTTTTCCTAAGGAAAAGTTGTCAGAGACCACCTTTTCCTAAGGAAAAGTTGTCAGAGACCACCTTTTCCTAAGGAAAAGTTGTCAGAGACCACCTTTTCCTAAGGAAAAGTTGTCAGAGACCACCTTTTCCTAAGGAAAAGTTGTCAGAGACCACCTTTTCCTAAGGAAAAGTTGTCAGAGACCACCTTTTCCTAAGGAAAAGTTGTCAGAGACCACCTTTTCCTAAGGAAATGTTGTCAGAGACCACCTTTTCCTAAGGAAAAGTTGTCAGAGACCACCTTTTCCTAAGGAAAAGTTGTCAGAGACCACCTTTTCCTAAGGAAAAGTTGTCAGAGACCACCTTTTCCTAAGGAAAAGTTGTCAGAGACCACCTTTTCCTAAGGAAAAGTTGTCAGAGACCACCTTTTCCTAAGGAAAAGTTGTCAGAGACCACCATTTCCTAAGGAAAGTTGTCAGAGACCACCTTTTCCTAAGGAAAAGTTATCAGAGTCTACCTTTTCCTAAGGAAATTTGCCAGAGACCACCTTATCCTCAGGAAAAGTTGCCAGAGACCACCTTTTCCTAGGGAAAAGTTGTCAGAGACAACCTTTTCCTAGGGAAAAGTTGTCAGAGACAACCTTTTCCTAGGGAAAAGTTGTCAGAGACAACCTTTTCCTAGGGAAAAGTTGTCAGAGACAACCTTTTCCTAGGGAAAAGTTGTCAGAGACAACCTTTTCCTAGGGAAAAGTTGTCAGAGACAACCTTTTCCTAAGAAAAGTTGTCAGAGACCACTTTTTCCCAAAGAAAAGTTGTCAGATACCACCTTTTCCTAAGGAAAAGTTGTCAGAGACTACCTTTTCCTAAGGAAAAGTTGCCAGAGACCACCTTTTCCTAGGGAAAAGTTGTCAGAGATCACTTGTTCCCAAAGAAAAGTTTTCAGAGACCACGTTTTCCTATGGAAAAGTTGTCAGAGACCACCTTTTCCTATGGAAAACTTGTCAGAGACCACATTTTCCTATGGAAAACTTGTCAGAGACCACATTTTCCTAAGAAAAAGTTTTCAGAGACCACCTTTTCCTAAGGAAAAGTTGTCAGAGACCACCTTTGCCCAAGGAAAAGTTGCAGAGATCACCTTTTCCTAAGGAAAAGTTGTCAGAGACCACCTTTTCCTAAGGAAAAGTTGTCAGAGACCACTTTTTCCTAAGGAGAAGTTGTCAGAGACCACCTTTTCCTAAGGAAAAGTTGTCAGAGACCACATTTTCCTAAGGAAAAGTTGTCAGAGACCACATTTTCCTAAGGAAAAGTTGTCAGAGACCACCTTTTCCTAAGGAAAAGTTGTCAGAGACCACCTTTTCCTAAGGAAAAGTTGTCAGAGGCCACCTTTTCCTAAGGAAAAGTTGTCAGAGACCACCTTTTCCTAAGGAAAAGTTGTCAGAGACCACCTTTTCCTAAGGAAAAGTTGTCAGAGACCACCTTTTCCTAAGGAAAAGTTGTCAGAGACCACCTTTTCCTAAGGAAAAGTTGTCAGAGACCACCTTTTCCTAAGGAAAAGTTGTCAGAGACCACCTTTTCCTAAGGAAAAGTTGTCAGAGACCACCTTTTCCTAAGGAAAAGTTGTCAGAGACCACCTTTTCCTAAGGAAAAGTTGTCAGAGACCACCTTTTCCTAAGGAAAAGTTGTCAGAGACCACCTTCTCCTAAGGAAAAGTTGTCAGAGACCACCTTTTCCTAAGGAAAAGTTGTCAGAGACCACCTTTTCCTAAGGAAAATTTGCCAGAGACCACCTTTTCCTAAGGAAAATTTGCCAGAGACCACCTTTTCCTAGAGAAAAGTTGTCAGAGATCACTTTTTCCCAAAGAAAAGTTTTCAGAGACCACCTTTTCTTAAGAAAAAGTTGTCAGAGACCACCTTTTCTTAAGAAAAAGTTGTCAGAGACCACCTTTTCTTAAGAAAAAGTTGTCAGAGACCACCTTTTCTGAAGAAAAAGTTGTCGGAGACCACCTTTTCTTAAGAAAAAGTTGTCAGAGACCACCTTTTCTTAAGGAAAAGTTGTCAGAGACCACCTTTTCCTAAGGAAAAGTTGTCAGAGACCACCTTTTCCTAAGGAAAAGTTGTCAGAGACCACCTTTTCCTAAGGAAAAGTTGTCAGAGACCACCTTTTCCTAAGGAAAAGTTGTCAGAGACCACCTTTTCCTAAGGAAAAGTTGTCAGAGACCACCTTTTCCTAAGGAAAAGTTGTCAGAGACCACCTTTTCCTAAGGAAAAGTTGTCAGAGACCACCTTTTCCTAAGGAAAAGTTGTCAGAGACCACCTTTTCCTAAGGAAAAGTTGTCAGAGACCACCTTTTCCTAAGGAAAAGTTGTCAGAGACCACCTTTTCCTAAGGAAAAGTTGTCAGAGACCACCTTTTCCTAAGGAAATTTGCCAGAGACCACCTTTTCCTAAGGAAAATTTGCCAGAAACCACCTTTTCCTAGAGAAAAGTTGTCAGAGATCACTTTTTCCCAAAGAAAAGTTTTCAAAGACCACCTTTTCCTATGGAAAACTTGTCAGAGACCACATTTTCCTAAGGAAAAGTTTTCAGAGACCACCTTTTTCTAAGGAAAAGTTGTCAGAGACCACCTTTGCCCAAGGAAAAGTTGCAGAGACCACCTTTTCCTAAGGAAAAGTTGTCAGAGACCACCTTTTCCTAAGGAAAAGTTATCAGAGACCACCTTTTCCTAAGGAAAAGTTGTCAGAGGCCACCTTTGGCCAAGGAACTGTTGTCAGAGACCACCTTTGCCCAAGGAAAAGTTGTCAGAGACCACCTTTGCCCAAGGAAAAGTTGTCAGAGACCACCTTTTCCTAAGGAAAAGTTGTCAGAGACCACCTTTGCCCAAGGAAAAGTTGTCAGAGACCACCTTTTCCTAAGGAAAAGTTGTCAGAGACCACCTCTTCCTAAGGAAAAGTTGTCAGAGACCACCTCTTCCTAAGGAAAAGTTGTCAGAGACCACCTCTTCCTAAGGAAAAGTTGTCAGAGACTACCTTTTCCTAAGGAAAAGTTGCCAGAGACCACCTTTTCCTAGGGAAGAGTTGTCAGAGACAACCTTTTCCTAAGAAAAGTTGCCAGAGACAGCCTTTTCCTAAGAAAAGTTGGCAGAGACCACCTTTTCCTAAGGAAAAGTTGTCAGAGACCACTTTTTCCCAAAGAAAAGTTTTCAGAGACCACCTTTTCCTATGGAAAGTTGTCAGAGACCACCTTTTCCTATGGAAAACTTATCAGAGACCCCATTTTCCTAAGGAAAAGTTGTCAGAGACCACTTTTTCCTAAGGAAAAGTTGTCAGAGACCACCTTTTCCTAAGGAAAAGTTGTCAGAGACCACATTTTCCTAAGGAAAAGTTGTCAGAGACCACCTTTTCCCAAGAAAAAGTTGTCAGATACCACCTTTTCCTAAGGAAATGTTGTCAGAGACCACCTTTTCCTAAGGAAAAGTTGTCAGAGACCACCTTTCCCTAAGGAAAAGTTATCAGAGAGAGTAATGCATGTTGATGACATCTAAAGTGATGTTGACAAAGACCCACCTTTTCCCAAAAAAAGAGACCAGCAAAATATCATCTTTTCCTACACTTTTTGATTTGTAAAAGTACGAAATAGATATGCCCGAAAAATATACCATTGTACTTTAATTTTGCAATTACTTCAAATTTTCAATATTTATGCAATTTAATCATTTAAGTTATTTGCATAAAATTGTTTACAGATTTCTGATTTTCCAGTTTGACATTTTTCGTCGTTGTTTCAATGACAACAGATATGCAAATAATTGATTTTCGTCTTCATTTATCTTTAATAGAGATGAAAATGAATTGTTGTCTGGGGGTCTTCTCTGGTCTGCCTTTCTAAAATGTACCTTGAATTGTTGTTGCTGCTGTTTTTGTTGTTATTGCTGGAGTTTCGGTTCCAACTGCTGGATAACAATGAATACATAAAAAAATGATGAATAAATCATTTACTTATGCTGCAAATTGTAACAACAACATCATCAGCAATGACAAAAACAATTTGTTATTTTCAGATTATGTTATTTCAACGATGTTAGCTTGAAAAAGTCTACTTGTTTTGTCTATGCATTTGTAAGGCACCAAATACTTGTATGAAACATTATTGTGATACTTCCTTCAATATTTTTTTTAATACAGCTTTGCTGTCATGTATGAGGTTCCATCTAAGGGCTCGCTTTGATATTGTTCGATCGAATATACAATAGAAGATTCTTCTTGACATGACTCTAGTTCCCTGAGGTGTTGGTTTGGATGTTTCCTTTGGTGGCATCCCAGGTAGAATTACTTGCATTAAACAATTCACCTTAACTTTTCCTCGTGTGGATATTCTCGTGAGGGCATTTGAAAACCGTCTGTTATTGTTCTTAGGGACAGCGTTTTGGCAACTATGCAGCATCTTCCACTGGGTATTGCTGACTCTCGGGCACCACCTATACCTGCAATTTACATTGTATATTATAACGGGTTTTCCAATAGGGATGATATGATTTTGAAGTGACGTTTCGGCCATGTGTAATATGTCATGATCTGTCATTTGTTTTTCATTGTATTTAGTAGTGTTTCATCATGGAGAGATATACGCAAGAAAAACGTTTACAAATTGTTTAGTTTTATTATCAAAATAATAAAACCAATTGCAACTTTTCGTGCGCTAAGTCCATTTTTTTAAATAAAAAAAAAAACAAACGCTTTCCAGTCGACCTACGACCGTGACACCCATGGGCAATATTTTAGCTCTCGTTAAGAGCTATCTTTTTGCCATTGACCGATTCTCGATCCGATGTGCCGTTAAGGAGCTAGAGCAAAAAATAAACTTTCCGTTCACATTTGAAAATGATGGTAAGTCCATTAAATCCAAAAAACAACACTTTCCAGTCGACCTACGTCCTTGACACCCATGAGCAATATTTTAGCTCTCGTTAAGAGCTATCTTATTGCCATTGACCGATTGTGGCTACGTGTCACACAGCAAATGAAACAATTGAATTGTTGCGAGAAAAGTTTGGAGATTCGATTATTTCAAGAAATTGTGATATTGAATGGCCTCCAAGAAGTTGTGATTTAACACCATTAGACTATTTCTTGTGGGGTTATTTGAAGTCATTGGTCTTTCGAAATAAACCAGACTCTCTTCAAGCTTTACAAGTCAATATTGAACGTGCCATTCATGACATACGACTTGATTTAGTGGAAAAAGTGCTCGAAAATTGGGTTCATTGAATTCGTTCCTGCAGAAGAAGTTGTGGAGGCCATTTGAATGGCGTTTTATTTAGAATTTAATTGTTAATCGATTGTACTTCACATTAAATACAAAACTTTTGAATTTCCTTAACAATAATTGTGTTTTTTTCAATGAAATCATATCACTCTTATTGGAAAACGCTGTACTTGTTCAATACCTTCATGCAAAGCTATTTCCAATGATCATCCTTTAGTCTGTCATCTAGAATCCTGACTTTTACCATGTCTATTATTTGATTCATGTTTTGAGCAGAACAGAAGTTAGGCTAATCGATCGATAAACTGTTTATGAAGGATAAATTGACCTTCTAGGAGGGTTGCTATATATATTTCTGGTCTAGGAAACACTAAGTGTTGCCTGGCGCCATCTGACATTTCCATTGGAAAGTTTTAAATTTTTTAGCATAAACGTACTCAGAACGTTGTTCACAGTGACTTGAAAAAATCAATTTGGCAAAAATATGGAATTAACTCGTGAACATTTTCGTGCGATCATTTTTCACAACTTTCGACGTGGATTATCGCGACAAGTGTGCATTGATGAACTTAAATCTTTGTATGGCGCTGAAGCACCATCCTATATCACTGTGAAAAACTGGTTTAATGAATTCAATCGTGGCCGACGCTCGCTCCAGGACGAAGGTCGTCCAAAAACGGCCGTTGTGCCAGAGAACATTAATGCCGTGCGTGAAATGATAATGCAAGATCGTCATGTGACATTCCGTGAGATAGAGGCATCCATGGACATTTCTTCCACCAGCATACATTCGATATTGCAGGAACACCTGGCCGTAAAAAAGTTTGTTCGTTGGATCCCGCACAATTTGACAATTACGATCGCGGTGCTTCAAACGACGTTTAAAAGATCGTCACAAGTGACGAATCTTCGATCTATGCCTTTGAGCTCGAAACAAAACAGCAATGGACCGTGTGGGTCTTTGAAGACGAGCTAAATCCAAAGAAAATTTTTCGTGGAAGAAGCACTTCGAAGCAAATGGTCGCCTGTTTCTTAGGCAAAACTGGTCATGTGGCGACTGCTCCGCTTGAGCAACGTAGGGCGGTCAATTCTGAGTGGTACACCACTATTTGTTTGCCTGAAGTCTTCGGAGAAATTCGAAAAAACGAACAAGAGAAGACGAAACATTGTGCACCATGACAATGCGAGCTCTCACACATCGGCTCAAACCAGCGCCTTTTTGACCGGCCAAAACGTCGAATTGATGGGTCATCCGCCGTACAGCCCTGATTTGACACCCAATGACTTATTCTTATTCACTCACATCAAGAAAAAACTGCTTGGTCAACGTTTTTCCACGCCTGAAGCATCTGTCGAAGCGTTCAAAAACCATGTTTTGGAGGTGAATTTTCAACACACTGTAACCAAAACAATTCGCGCCCAAATGACAAAACGGTCTGAGTGAAGTTATGCTAAAAAATGTCATACTTTCCAATGGAAATGTCAGATGGCGCCAGGCAACACTTAGTGTTGCCTTTGCCAGAAATATATATAGCAACCCTCGTAGGTTTATAGAATATTATAAGTTTGTTTAATGGCAGATGTTTGTAAGACCTAAAAATACTACAGCTAGAACCACTTTTAAGTATAGCGATCGACTCAGAATCCCTCACTAGCCTTTCCTTACTGTTTTTTTTTAAATATGCGACTGGATCTTTAAGGAATTGTAAATGAGGGTAAACCAGATTCGTCTTATACTAACATAATATCTGTTAATGTTACAGCTTATTGGTGCTGCCGTTGCAGATTTAACTTTTAGCTAACAAATCCCATCTGATGAGTGATACGATCGATCCAAAGCAGCTCATCACTTAACTTGTCTTGTCATCTCCTCCCATATAAGACTTCCAAACCGCAACAGTCACCACCAGTCACTCAATTACACTCGCGTATGTGTGAAGTTGAGGTCAATGGAGTTACTTGAACGTATTCGAACGTTATTGCCCGCCAACAACAACTGTTATAATATCTCAAGTAATTTATTCATTTATATTTATCCAACAAATCCGCCTACCGATCCCAAGTGTGGTACCAAAGTACCACTTTGCCTCTTAAAACACTACGCGTACCTTCCCAAGTACCTTCCATTCCAATCCATTCGCCGCAACCAATAAGACAATCACCGCCAACACTACGCCCGTCGCCTTCCATTTTGTATCACTTGAAAAAATCTAAACCGAAAAATAACATAAAAAACCTTAAAATATAGAGCAAAACGTCTTGTGTCTGATGGTATTGAGGATGTTAATCCATTCAAATGTGATGAATGTTGAGTTTTTTTAATATTTCGATTTATGTTCACCTTTTGTATTTACATACATACATATACATATATGGGAAATAATTATTCACGATGGTAAATATTTATATAACTAATTGAAAAAGTGTGCTGGAATTTCGCAACGAACGTAACTGGGGGAAAAAATCAAAAAAAAAAAGATTAAAATGTAGCAGGTCCAATACACAAATAATTGTAGGTGGTTAACTACCGAGTTTTTTTTTTTTTTGCTTTCCGTTTGAAACTTTAATCGACAATTTACATAAATTTTTTTTCGGGTAGCTCATAATAAGTGTACAATTTGTAGGCATCACATCGACTATGCTGCTGTCATGTTTGTCAGTATTCAATTTGAATATTGATGAAGTAAGACCCGTGGGAGAGTTACTGAACTTTGGGTTTCGCTAAACATTGGTGCTTACATGATAATAGTTATGTTGATCTCAACAAGCCTAAGATTGTTCCAGAGATAAGAATATATAAGGGAAATCTAGTATTTTGGAGTGATAGAAAATGTTAGGTTTATAGGTCAGAGTCGCAACCGGACTGCAGGCAAATTTGGAACTTAACAGATCCCTTGTGATACCACGGAATAAATGTATGCGATTTATGAAATGTTTAATCTTAATGACGTCGACATTGGCTAAGTACGGGTATCCAATGCTATCAAAGAAAGTAGAACCCTGTGTTTTTAGTCTCTTAGCCATAGCCGGACAGGAACATAGGAATTCCTCCACGTTTTCTTCTAGTTAGTTATGTTGATATCAACAAACCATAGATTATTCCAGATATAAGCATATATAAGGGAAAGCTAGTTTTTTTTGGAATGATAGGAATTTAGGATATCTGTTACCAGCTGTTAACTGTTATGTTCTTAGGTTAGAGTAGCCCGAGGAGTCTCGACTCACGTGAACCTTAACAGTTCCCATGGAATACATTTTCGCGACTAATAAAATATTTAATTTTAATGACAAAACTCAGAGCTTTTGGACGTCTTTTAGACATAGCCGGGGTTGATACAAGTCCTTCAGCTTCTACAGTAAATATCAATTCCCATGCTAAGTATTTGTACATACACCTATTATGTACTGTCCCGTCAGGATGGATATTAGAGACATGCATGAAAGAGCCAAAAGTAGAGTAAAAAGTCTGCAATGACTGTTAAAATTTACCAGTTTTGCAGATGAAATGGCACATGTTTTGCAGAGCAGTTTTATGAATACATGCTTGCATTTTTAAAACAAACGTTTTTTCTTTTCAACACCGACATGATTCCTTTCAACGTCGCCAGGAAAAATGTTTACAAAAACCTATCCAAAACCATATACATAGGCAGCAAAAATGTCTGCAAAGCACTTCATTTGTATCTATGTAAACCTCACTGCTAGTCTTAGATGGCACTTCTGCCGACAACAGTGGCAGGGAGGATTTTCAAGTTTTTGAAAAGTTGATTTTCCCAAGTTCGATGAAATACAATGTAATTGGCATTTTATTTATTGGTTTTTTTCAACTTTTCCTTCTCCAAAAATATGCATCCTTTGAATATTCTCAATGTTCTTTCCTTTAAAAATACATAACTTCTAGACGTAAGGTTAGTTAAAACCATATCTTTGTAGCCTAACTTAAGCAATAAATGTAAATAAATGTTTTATAAATAAAAAAAAAAAAATGTAATTGGCAATTTCATAGAAATAGAAATTTTATTGAAAATTTCATAAAAATTTTACTTTTATTAAACATTTTATAGAAATTGCAATTTTGTTGAAAATTTCATAAAAATTGCAATTTTATTGAAAATCTCATAGAAATTGCAATTTTATTGAAAATCTCATAGAAATTGCAATTTTATTAAAAAATTATAGAAATTGCAACTTTATTGAAAATTTCATAGAAATTTTATTAAAAATTTTAAAGAAGTTGCAATTTTGTTAAAATTACATAGAAATTGCAATTTTATTAAAAATTACATAAAATTGCAATTTCATTAAAAATTACATAAAATTACATAAAATCACATTAAATTGTTATTTTAAGAAAATTTCTTCGAAATTTAACTTTTCTAGAAAATTTCTTCGAAATTTAATTTTCTCCAAAATTTTTTCGAAATTTAATTTTTCTTCAAAATTGCAATTGTTTTTGAAAAATTTTAAATTTCAACAAAAATTCTAGAATAACTTTAATTTCAAGAAATTCTTAGAAAAATACAATTTTAACAAAATTTTCTAGAGAAATACAATTCAACGATTTTTTCTAGAAAAATTTTGCAGTAAAATGCAATAAGTATCATTTGGTAGAATAATTTGAGTTCTAAAGGGTTTTCCACCAAGAGGTGTTATTTTGGCATTCAAAGAAAAATGCAATTTTTTGAGATAATTGATCGGATGTTTATTTCATAATAAAGAGGAAGGTATGCCGTTAATAATGAAAGACAACATCAGCCAAATGAACACCACAACCACGCTTACAGGACCATATCCTATTCATGAAATTTTCCATAACAAAATCGCAAAGTGGCTGCCCTATGTCCTCGATAGCCTCACGAATTCTATCTTTGAGGTCTTGAATCGACGCTGGGCTGTTGGTGTAGACCTTATCTTTCACGTGGCCCCAAAGCAAGAAGTCGCAAGGTGTTAAATCACAAGATCTCGGTGGCCAATTGTGATCACCTCTCCGAGAGATAACACGGTCCGGAAACTTTTCCCGTAACAGAGCAATGGTTTCGTTGCTTGTGTGGCACGTAGCGCCGTCTTGTTGAAAGTAAACGTTGTCCAGATCAATACCATCCAACTCCGACCATAAAAAATCATTAATCATCTCTCGATAGCGCAATCCATTCACCGTAACTGTTGATCCAACCTCATTTTCGAAAAAGTAAGGTCCAATGACCCCGCCGGACCATAAATCGCACCAAACAATCACACGTTGAGGATGGAGAGGCTTCTCAACAATAACTCTTGGGTTTTCCGACCCCCAGATGCGACAATTTTGCTTGTTGACGTAGCCACCGAGGTGGAAATGGGCCTCATCAGTCAAGATGATTTTTCGATGATTTCACAATGCAACAAATGAACATTTTTTTGCAAAATACACGGACTTGACAGTATACGTTCGATTATCAAATGGTAGTATAACTCATACTCGGTTTGGTGAAATTGGTGACCAATTTTTTTTTATGGGCCCCCAATATTTCTGAAAATCAGTGGACCACTCGAAAAAGGAGTCACCAGCTTTTGTCCAACAACTAATTCAGACATGGTGATACCACTTAACTATGTTTGGCAATAATCTAGCTAAGAATATGCTGAACAAAGTTTCGTAACATTTCGGGCGACAATTTTTTTCCGGTACTTTTTTTTGAAAAAGGGAAAGAAAAAAATATTTTTTTTCAGCATAACTTCCGGGGACTCGTAATTTTTCACTAACAATGCTTGGCAAAATTGTAGTCAACGTAAATCTGAAGAACTTTTGTGAACATATCAATACAATCAGAACGTGTCTCGGCACCATAAATAGCTCAAAAATCCACATTGTACCCCAAAAATATAAGTATTTCACTGTTATGTAACAAATATTTATTTTTTTGGTATAGGGTGTGTCCAGCAACATTATAGAAAATATTAAGGCCTATATTTTTGTGGAACATATTAACCCTCTAGCTCCCCCACATAACTGTAATTTTTGGTCCCATTTTAACAAATCGTAAAAAACACCCCTTAGAAGGGGGAAGGCAGGGATGAAATGTTCTACAAAAATGTTCGCCATAAAATTGTCGGAACACACCAAAGCCCAAATCTTAACACAAAAACCCAAAAGACGGGCCAATTCCAGTCAACAGCGGTCTGTACTGGTATCTTTATTGCTTCGACCACTAGATCGTACAACTACGATTCCCGCACCAACAAGAATTTTACCTTTTTTTTTAGTGTTTGTGTTATGTTTTGAGCTTTGGTGTGTTCTGACACATATAGTAAAATCTTATGGCGAACATTTTTGTAGAACATTTCATCCCCGCCCTCCTCATTTGAAGGGGTGTTTTTTACGATTTGTTAAAATGGGGCCAAAAATTACAGTTATGTGGGGGAGCTAGAGGGTTAAAATGTTCCACAAAAATATTGGCCTTAATATTTTCTATAAAGTTATACATAACAGTGAAATACTTATTTTTCGAATTTTAATAATTTCAATGCGTTGTTGAATCGTGTATCGATCCATTTTTAATAATGGGGTAGTTTCTACTTGTCAAATAATAAAAGCTTCAAAAGTGACAGCTACCGAAATACTGGGTGATTCAAAATAACACCTCTTGTTGGTAAACCCTGTACAACCCTGTGTTTTCAGAGTTTTTTGTAAAGAATAGCCGGACAGGAACTTGGGGTTTGCTCCACGCTAAGTACTACGGTAAGGCCAAAAAGAAAGAGTGAAGTACAAATAGTCCAATAGATCATCTTGTAGCTGATGGTCTAATGGCAGATCTAAATATTATTCATACAAACTCGTTGCAATGCATAGCCACTGAGTGAATGCTGTCCTTTGGAAACAATCTCCGCCAGTGGTATCATAAGAAGAATGTCTACAGCGAAAGCTGGACTGCCAAAGAGGTGAGATCGGTTCAGAGAATTGTATAATTTTGTATGTAATAAATGTATAAATGTATGTGTTTCTCGGTGCATATCCTACTGCAGTGACATCTGAAGAATAAGTCTGCCGCAATGCTGTTCTGCCACCGCTGGCATCATTTCAGAGAATTGACGGCAGCGTCTCTAAATCTAGGTCAGCGCACAATTAAGGTCCACAAGATATGAATTCAACCGCCAATAAAATGTTTGGGTGTAAAGTTCGTTGGGCCTTATGACCTGTCCCCAGCGTTCTGTCCACCATTTCTTGTAGATACAACACCCAATGAATGTGGCTGCCTTACTGGGATCTGCAAACAAACGAACGGGATACAGACAATGAGAACATAATAATTAGAGAATGAAAGTTCTACTAACCACGCTGACTAAAATCATAGATGGGGCTTTCGGTATGGCAGATTTCGAATTTAGTTGGACCTTAAAGTTTAGTCCAAAATGTGTCTGTTCTCTGTTTGAGGTATGAATTCCGGGCAGAATACTTTAAAATATCCCGTTCATGGTAGATAACAAAGTGGGAACAATGGGACAACACCGCCTCTAACTCGTTTATAACGAAATTCATAATATTAACATCGTATCTTCCAAATATTGATTATTAGGGAGATAGCAAAAGGCTGAGATACTCGTATAACGTTCTGTTAAAGATTGGCATATTATATTCTCAGAAAATTCTGGAATATAATATAGCCAGTCCATAATGAAATCCCTTGGTTCTGTAGTCCTGACTTTACAGCTTGCAAATTCCACGATGGCTGAGCGGTTCAAAATACCTGATATGAGCGTCGTGTCGTAGGGACACTCTAGGGAATTATAACGGGTGATCCAAGTAGAGATACTTTTTTCAATAGCCTTTTTTGACAGATATTATTTTTGTTAAGTATTGTTTGGCATTTCATCATGGAAAGACTTACGCCTGAACAACGTTTACAAATCGTTCTACTTTATTACGAAAATTCACGTTCTGTGAGGAATGTGTTTCGTGCACTTCGCTCAACTTATGGTCAACATAATCGGCCTACTGAGCGTACTATTCGCAACACCTTCACCCATCTTGAGACCCAGCATTCATTATTGGATAATATTCGACCGAACAGACCACGTCCAGTACGCAGTGAAGAAAATGTAGCGGCCGTCGCTGAGAGTGTACACGAAGACCGTGGAGAGTCGATTCGGCGCCGAGGCTCATTGGTATGTAAACAAGCAAAGTTGCCGCATTTGGGACGAAGATCAACCTGAAGAGATTCAAGAGCTGCTTCTTCATCCAGAAAAAACAATGGTTTGGTGTGGTGGAATCATCGGTCCATATTTCTTCAAAAATGATGCCGGTGAGAACGTAACCGTCAATGGCGACCGTTATCGTGCCATGATTTGATGCCTGAAATTGAAGCTTGTGATCTCGGCGGCATTTGGTTTCAACAAGACGGCGCCACTTCCCACACATCGCATCAATCAATGGATTTATTGAGAGAACACTTCGGTGAGCAGATAATTTCACGTTTTGGGTCGGTCGATTGGAGACCAAGATCGTGTGATATCATAGACATAATGTGATTTGTGATTTGATAGACATAATCTTCAAAAAATAAATGCCAAAGAATATTCTTTCAAATGATAATAAACATTCCCCATTCAATTTGAATTTTCTGTGTTTTTTTCTTTAAAAAAGTAGGGAACCTCGAAATGGATCACGCATTAGTGCAGGTGAGTTGGTAAGGTTGGAATACTATATTCTCCAGAAATTCTGGAATAGTTTATATCCAGACTACAATGAAATGGCTGGTTTCTGTTATCCTGACTTTATGACATTCCTCACACGCTGAAAAAAAATCGCTTCTGTAGTATATTGTCCCAAACATATTCGGCTTGAAACATATATATGTTTGGGGTAGACTCTAAGCATGTAATATTTGGTACACACAAAAATTGTGTATTTCGGAAGATGTTGTTCTAAACAAATATTTGTTTACATTCCAATATGTTTTTATTTGGGACCATTATTTCCGAAACAAATATTTATTTGCATTTAAGTATTCATAAAATACATAAATTGTGTCAAATTTTTCAGTAATTCAAAGTTAAATTTTTAGAAACTTTTAATGTTCGTAAAAAATAATAATTGAAATCATATAATCTTGGATCAATATAAAGTACTTAGAGGATTGACAACTAATGATGGCTTGGAATACTCAGAAATTTGAAATGATTGATATTTTTTAAATAATATATATTTGGAAAAATTCCTAAATAATAATTTTATTTGTATTTAAACACATATTTTATTTGAGAAATTTAGTTTGCAAATATAATTTGTTGTAATATATTAATATATGCGTTCCAAATATATTTTATTGATTTTCAAATAAAATTTATTTGCTAAGAAATATATAATATTTAAAAATTTGTGTTCCAAATATATTTTCTTTCGATTCAAACATATCAAAAAAGGCAATTTTGCCCCGTGCACCTCCCACAGCTCTCTGAGTTTGCAAGGCTATGAACTGCTCTACGAATTCTATGGAGGCATGAATCTGTAGGGTTTCATCTAGCGGCTTTAAAACTTATTTTGCGGAAAAGGCTTTATGCATACTGGCAGGTCACTGTTTCAAAAGAAGTCACGCAGTGAGATTGAGAGTTGTTATCAATTATGTCTGCAGAAACTGTGGAAATAAAGAGGAGGAGGTGTCAGTAAAACATCTCCTGACTATTCCGTGCTACTGTTACTTTAGGGAGCTAGCAGCTTTAGCAGATATCATCATCGGTCAATCATGGTCCTTTTTGGGCACAGTGGTTCGAGGGTGTTTAAGTCTAACTGTGTTGGATCACAGATCTGACCTAATCCACCTTCTACAAAAATAGTTCGCCGAAAATTGTCTTGTAAGTCCTTACTAAATCATTCTATTTAAATAATTATTCGGTCGTCCTACTTGAAATAAGGTCTGACCAAACGATTTTCTGATTTCTGCCATCCTAATGGGTTCATTTTGTTATTTGTTTGTAGATTTAGCTTAAAAATGTATTTTAATGCCATTTAAAAATACTTTTCGATATAGGCCTATTATATCTGCATTCGATGCACGATTTCAATTCAAATGTCTAACATTACTTTGAAGTGTGCCGATACGAAAATCATCAGTGAAACATCAATTCAATCAACATTGATCTACTCGTATCGTACTTATGATTCCCATATCGTACTTGTATTCGCCACCTCATACCATCATGATCGGAAGCTCTTTGATCTTGCGCCGGTTTTCACACCATCTCCAGGGTAATTTCAGCACCACTAAAGAGTGGAAATAAAATTTATGGCAGTTCATTGAAATGTGATTTTATTTCATTTGATTAATTTGCATACAAGCGGTATTTTAGACAATAGTTGATGTATTTCTAATTTAAATGAGCACATGTACGTATACGCTATTTTTTGATAGCATATTTATAGATTTTTTGAGCTTGAGATGTTATTTAGATTATTTATGTACAATTGATTAACAATATTAAAAATAATAATCATTTTATTATATTAATTAATAAAATGATTACTATCATTAGATATTACTAATAATCTACAACAATATATCAATTATAAGCAACAACATATAACTTATAAACAACAATATATAACTTATAAGTAATATATGAATTAATTTATTTCAGAGAACAAAAATTTTTAGATCCTGTAAATAAACACATTTTTCCAATTATTTAGGTTCGTTATAAAAGATTTCGAGTGTATCTCACTTATAATCTACAATATATCACTTATGAGCAACAATATATCACTTATGAGCAACAATATATCAATTATAAGCAACAATACATATATCACTTATAAGCAATTTCTGGGCTAAGACATTTCAGAGACCAAAAATTTTTAGATCCTGTAAATAAACACATTTTTCCAATCATATATGTTCGTTATAAAAAATTTCGACTGTAATGTTAAAATTACAGCCAAACACATATAATTAGAGCCCTTAAAGGACCATAAGCTTATTTTAACAATATATCACTTATGAGCAACAATATATCACTTATTAACAACAATATATCAATTATAAGCAACAATATATCACTTATAAGCAATTTCTGGACTATGACATTTCAGATACCAAGAATTGACAGATCCTGTTAAACACATTTTTCTAATTATTTAGGTTCGTTATAAAAAATTTCGAGTGTATCCCACTTATAATCTACAATATATCACTTATGAGCAACTATATATCACTTATGAGCAACAATATATCAATTATAAGCAACAATATATCACTTATAAGCAGCAATATATCACTTATAACCAATTTCTGGACTAAGACATTTCAGATACCAAGAATTGACAGATCCTGTTAAACACATTTTTCCAATTATTTAGGTTCGTTATAAAAGATTTCGAGTGTAACTCACTTATAAACTACAATATATCACTTATGAGCAACAATATATAACTTATGAGCAACAATATATCAATAATAAGCATCAATATATCACTTATAAGCAGCAATGTATCACTTATAAGCAATTTCTGGCCTAAGACATTTCAGAGACCAAAAAATTTTAGATCCTGTAAATAAACACATTTTTCCAATCATATGTTCGTTATAAAAAATTTCGACTGTAATGTTAAAATTACAGCCAAACACATATAATTATCCATAAGCTTGCTTAAAGATTCACAATTATCAAACGTATTGTAAGAGTTTAATCCAAAGGAAAATGTTTCATTTATTGATGCCGTCTCCTTATCCCGCCTTGACTCCACTTCCACTTTTTGCAGATCTTATGGACAGCAATTTTACCTAAAAATACCATAAATGTCACAATATACAATATCACCAAACCCATAAAGACTAAACGAATTTTGATCAAAGACAGTGCTTTTGGTTCTGGATTCGATTTATCTCTTTCCACAGTCTCAACGTCATTGGATATTCCATAGACTCCTGCTTCATCCAACATCCATTTCTTTAGAATACCACCAGATTCTAAAGCACTTATAATTCGATTAAAAGGCTCAATTAGATATGATTGGGGTTCCATAAAGGCAACAATTTGATTCATAACCACAACATGAGGAACGATGTCGTACTGCCCATGCATATGTCGATTTTTAACGAAAGCCTTGAAATGCCAATAGTTGGTTATCATAGCGACCGAATGCGTAGCATTTAACATTTTCTCATAGCCATCCTCCTCATTTGAACGTGGTATGTTTTCGATTTGCTGGGAAGGTATCTGCAGGGCTTTGATCGTATCGGGTGTCACAAAATTCTTTGTAATAAATGTATAGTTCTGAGCAATCAACTGTGATACTGACAGAGGACGCGTGCGTGGTTTGCTATTGAAGGCCTCATAGAGTTTGCCTTGGAATGTTCCCATAAGAAGCATAAATCCCAAGGTACAAAATATTACTAAGTACCTTGTACTATTGAAATGAAATCGGACAGTCCGAGAATTTCCCAGGGCCAAACCCCAGACATCCAACCAAATTAGATTGGGTCTATGTAAAATGTAACGCACAAAAAAGATTATTGCCATGCAAATGGCCACAAAAAGCATAATTGTCAGCCATACGCTTTGACTAAAAGGAGCGTAAACCCATCTTCCCTCAACAATACCTTTCTTGTATTTAGGCAGGATCACTACGCTTGGTGTCATGAAGTAGGGAGTACTCGCCCCAAAGTGACGAAATCTTGATAGGTACTGATAGCAGCCCATTACCACATCGAATTGTTTCTCTCTCAATGCTTGAAAATATCCCAAGGATGTGCCATTGTCATATACCGCACTAGAGACGGTTGCATTCCAGGGATGAAGTCGTAACTCAAAGTTCAATTTATCAGCCAGAGTACGCACCATTGGGGCTTGCATTCCCCAGAAATGATCGATTCCCTTTTGTTCTCTTGTTAGGTTATACCCAAAATAGGGTTTCGCAGCTCGTATAATAATATCAATCGGGCATTTGTGGAAATTTCCTAGTTTGTATGGGAAAAACTCGGCCGATTCTAGATATCCATATTGGAAAGTGTTAAATTTCCGCGGCATCACTTGACGACATTTATGCGGCAGGAAAATGTCGTAAGTGTAAAAGATGAATGTGAAATTTCCCACATATATGCCAATCACAATGTCAACTATATTTCTTTGAAAGGCCTTTTCGAAAATTTGTTGCATTTGTTGATTGACCTGCAGATGTTTAGCGGTGTTCATGATGATCATATAATGACCCATCTTCTGCACAATTCTACTCCCGATTTTCGGCAAGAGAGAACTGTAAAGGAAATACACAG
Source organism: Eudasyphora cyanicolor (assembly GCA_963930755.1). NCBI lineage: Eukaryota > Metazoa > Arthropoda > Insecta > Diptera > Muscidae > Eudasyphora > Eudasyphora cyanicolor. Next base: position 216,669,141 of record OZ005735.1, on the reverse strand, counting down.
ATGGAAATTTAAATAAAATATCGGAATATAAAAAGAAAAGAAAAATTAAGACTTATGGTGATTTATTTTCTGCAAAAAAGTGCAACATTTTCGTTGCCCTTTTCCCAAAAAATGGACTTATATACAATATATAGGAATTTTGAAAAATTAACTAAGTTTAATTCGAGGGCCAGCATCAGTTCCACCTAAAAACAGCAAATATTTTTAAGAACTACACGTCGACGGGGCAACATTTTTTCAGAATCTTAATCACCATTAGGTTTACAAAGATCAAAATATTCTAAAATTAAATGCATTCAATGTTATCCCGAAAAAAAATGTTACTATTCCCACCGATTACTCACCTAAAAGCTTTATACGAATCCACATACCATAAATTATAATTGAAAATTTTACCCTTTCCTTCATAGTGATTGTGAAATATTTCAAAGGTCATTGCTTCGGTGCCTTTGAAACCATCCAATAGGTAATCGTAAATGATAAATTTCCAATCGTTTGAAAATTCCAAACGTATTGCAACACTCAATAGCCGAGTTTTTGTCTCAAAATATTGCATTACGGTCTTTTCCATACTTTTATTCAATCGGTCATTAACCAATTGCCATTTTTGTAAGTTCGTACTAAATCCGACAATACAAAAGATTTGCAAACTGCTTAGAAAGAAAGCGACTTTTAAAATGTTCATTTTGAACAATTCTCTAGGACTGACGACTCTTAACTTTTGCCAATATTAAAATAGTTCTTCGTATTTACTTTAGCAAAGATAAAGTAATTATTTACAATGTTTTGAGTTATTTTGGTTAATCTTGAAAATGGCGAGAAATCTTTGGTTGTTCCACTTTTAATATTGTAATTGGCTTTTTAGAACATTTTTGATTATTAGACAAAATGACATTAGAAATTTTCAAATAATTGTTTGCGTTATAAGAGGCACGTGTTGGAGACGTGTATGGCATCATAGTAACTGAATACACCATTTCCATATTGAATTTAAGACAGGTAATATAACATAAAGTTTATTTTGATATAAAAATAAAATAGCGAGATATTTTTATACCAGGCCGGATAATTATGATAACTCTTTAAATATTGCATCTTTGGAACACAAAACAAATTTGGCTTTGTGATCTTCTAGAAGTTGAAGCTGAAATCCTTCATAATGGAATGTCTGGCATAGTCAGTACACACAGGAAAATTGGTTGGAATTCGATTGTAACAATAAAAAATAGTACTAGCAACAAAAAGTATATTGCCTACACCGTGTTTCGGTTGTATTTATATATAAATAGTTGAAACAACAATAATAACATGGATACGTTCAAATAAAAATGCTTGCAACTAAATCGATGGTTGTACCAATCGAATTAAGATTGTTTTTTTTTATTGACACTCGGTTAGTTGTGGTAACCAATTTTAAACTTTCATTGTAGTGCCATATGAACGATTTTTGGTTGTGACAACCAATGTTTTATTCTTGACAACAGAAATTGCATCAATAGACCAAAGATTATTATTGCAACGAATAATTAGTTACTATGTACAACAGAAAAAATATTAATAAATAATCGTTTTTTTGGTTATCCCAATAATTTTCCAAATTTAGAATAATTAAATGTATTTTGAGAAATACAACCGAAAGATTGGTTGCTGTTCTTTTGCTGATATATGACAAACAAAAAATAAAATTACTCGACATAAATAAATCTTCAACATTTTGTTCAAGAGCGGTATATATAGTCCAAAATAATCTCGTATGGATAATAATGTGTGGAATGCAGAATATGTTGTGCAAAATTTTTTTAATAAATAAAAAATAAAAGCAACAATCATGAAATTGAAAGCACATGGTTAAGCGATATTTGCATAAAAGTTTATAATAGTGATGAATTTGTAATATGGGATTTTTAATTTTGTTATGAATTGTTGGGTTTTTTGTTCAATAAATAAAAAAAAATTAATGAAAACTGTTTTAAATTAATTGTCGCTAGTCTATGACTGACAAATTGTCAGAACAACAAATTTTTTAAAACAGTTGGTTGTGGCAACATACAACAGATAATTTTAGCCACAATTTTCGTAGTTGGCGCAACCAAATATGATTGTTGTCAACATGGAAGCAGCAGTATACCACAACCAAAATGTTGATTTTCCTGATGGAATCGCATGATAGTAGACATAACTACCAAAATTCGGTTGAGGCAATCAAACTGTATTCTGTGTTTCCCCTTATAAGCAGTAGATAACCCAGTTTGTCGTCAACTAAGGAGTAGATAACCAAACAGGCCTGAGTAGATAATAATTCAACTGGCCCTCTACGAAGGAGAAGCTAATGCAACTTGTTATCTACTAAGAAGTAGACAAGTAAACTGGGCGTATACAAAGTAGTAGATAAAGCAAATAACCTTCTACTAAAGAGTATACTTTATAATGGAGCTAGTACTCTACTAGGGTGTAAACAACTCAAATTGTGGTACAATAAGCAGTAGATAAGCCATCGTGTCGTTTACTAAGGAGTGGATAACCTAATTTCTCGTCAATCAATATTTGTAATGCAACTTGTCTACTAAGGAGTAGATAATTCAACTGGCCCTCTACTAAGGAACTGCTCCTCTTCAAGGGAGTAGATAACTCAACTTGTCGTATAATACGGACTAGATAGCCCAACATGTCGCCTACTAAGGTGTAGATAACCCAACTGGCGCTCTACAAAGGAGTAGATAATGCAACTATCCGCTTACTAATGAGTAGACAATTTATCTGAACGTTTACTAAGTTCTAGATAAAGCTACTGGCCGTCTACTAAGGAGTAGATAACTCAACTTGTCATATAATAACGAGTAGATAAAGCAACTCGTCGTTTACTAGGGAGGGGATAACACAATTTGTTGTCAACTAAGGAGTAGATAATGCAACTTGGCTACTACGTAGTGAATAGCTGAGCGCCTATTAAGTAGTAGGTAAATCAACTGGTCCTCTACTAATGGGTAGATAATGCGGGCGTCTATGAAGTAATAGATAAACTAAATGGTCCCCATACTTAGGAGTATGTAACCGAACTGCTTCTCTTCTAGGAAGTAGATAAATCAACTTGTTCCATAATAAAGAGTAGATAACCCAACTTGCAGTCTACCAATGAGGAAATATCCCAACTAGACGTCATGTAAGGAGTAGGCAACTTAACTGTGCGCATACTTAATAGTAGATAACGAAACTGGGCCTCTTTTGAGCAGTAGATCATCCAACTAGCCTTCTACTAAGGATTAGTTAACTCAAATAAGCATATACGAAGAAGTATATAAGCCAACTGGCCTTCTACTAAGGAGTATACATCCCAACTTTTCCTCTACTACAGACTAGATAACCCAACTTGTCAACCAAGGAATGGACAATCTAACTGGCTTTCTATTAAGGAGTAGATAATGCAACTGTGCTGTAACCAGTTAAGTTATCTACTTGCAAGGCCGTAGATAACTTAACTGGGCGTTTACTAAATAGTGAAAAAAGCAACTTGACCTTCACAAAGGAGTGTATAACCGAACTGGTCCCCTACTAGGTGGTAGATTACTACACATATATTATGGGGTAGTCAAAATGAGCAGAACACATTTATTTTACCGAAACTTAGCAAGGTCGAAACTAGTACAATGTTGAGATTTCTAGCAGGACACTCAAGTTGACAAGCACAGCTGCACTGTACGGCAAGCACATCTCCACGACCGCAGAGAATGCTGGGAACATTTTCTATGCCAATGCTCAGCTTTCGCAAATTCAAGATTCCGATATATCGAATACGACACGTCACCTGTCTTATCTCTGCATGAAAGATGCTTCATGGATAAAAATATTCATAAACAAGCAGCGTACAAGAACCCTATCTACTGACTTAAGTGTTTGTCCATGGACATGATATGCCACACGTCTCCTCTCATTTAAACTAACCTCAACAAGAAAATTAACCGTTTTGGTAAATGTTTTGATATAGCTCACCTATAGAGGTCGCTTCTATACATATGTTTATTTAAGCCAATTTAGCTGAAACTTCGTAAATTGTATCCTATTTTGAGAAGAATCCATTACTGCAAAAATTACTCATAATAAAGGGTGGTTAAATTGAAAGGGCCGATGTTGAATGTGAACCACACCTAAACATCAAGTTTTTTTCTGCATTTCATTTGACATTTCTCAATTTCAGACTAACTCAATTTGAACCATGGGAAGATAGACAATCGAGCAACGCGTTAAAGTTTTTTAAGCCTTTTACGAAAATGGGCGTTCAAATCAAAATGCATTTCGTGATGTTTTTTTGGTCAGCATAATCGACCAAATGTGTCCACAATCGGGAGAATTGTGCGTGCTCGCCCAATTCGTTTGGTGCGGCTTATGGGCTGGCGACGTCATCGGGCCATACTTCTTCAAAATGAGGCCGGTCAGGCAGTTACTGTGGATGGTGTTCGCTATCGTGAGATGATAACGAACTTTTTATGGCCCGAATTGGAAGATATGGATGTGGACAATATGTGGTTTCAACAGGACGGTGCCACTTGCCACACAGCTAACGAAACAATGGCTCTGTTGCGCAACAAATTTAATGGCCGCGTTATCTCACGTCGTGGCGATGTCAATTGGCCGCCAAGATCATGTGATTTGACACCGTTGGACTTCTTTCTTTGGGGTTAATTATAAAAAAGGTGTATGACGATAAGCCGGCAACAATTCAAGAGCTAAAGGATGAGATAATTCGGCACATTAACGGCATAGAACTTCAATTATGCCTCAGCGTCCTCGAAAATTTGGACCATCGAAAGGAGGTGTGTCGCCGAGGTCGCGGGGGCCATTTGGGCTATATTTTGTTCCATACGTAATTGAACCATACCAATATTATCATAATAAAAAGAAATGACAATAATATCCTACATAATTTGTGTTTTATAAAAAACCAACATCGGCCCTTAAAATTTAACAACCCTTTATTATGTGTAACACCATTTATCAATAATGCCACATACGATATATGGATCCTGTCTACTTTAGGATAAGATGTTGATATTGACCCTACTACCTTACAAACCAAATCGTATTCTTCTATTCTTCCATCCTGATCCCTCATGTATAGGTAAAATGCCATGCCTTTTACCTATTCTTCATTTCATATTTCTTTTATAAAATATTGGTTTATATTTTTATTCCATAGTAAAGATACTGTTTAAGTTCGTAAAATTGTCGCGCAACTTCCCCAGCTCGTGCATTTCCTTTGTTTTTTGGCAACCCTGCCAGGTTGAAGAAGAGGTCTCTGTTACAACTCTCCCAGGACGATATTCGTTTGTACGGATTGTGAGAGGGCTTTTCAGCGTCTGGCGCTCTCCTTCGACTCTCTTGGGATGAATTCGCTCAGCACTGATCGTAGAGGAATTAAAAGAATCTCTCTACACTGAAAAAAAGTGTACTGAAAATCATTGAAATTTTCCTAACTCTTAAGATTTTTTCTTTGATTTGGCTCCAAAGACAAATACTATTAAAATAAGTACATCTTGTACTACAATTAAAGTCATTAATCATCTTTAAATCAGAACAGCAAACGTCTTTGAAAGAATAACTTCGATGAAAGACTTCACATTGTTAAATCATTTACGCCTTGTGCTTACCTTAAATACATAAAATTACTTTGGATTAAGTACATTCTGTAATTAAACCAAGCACCTTGTACTTTCCTTAGGTGTAAAATATTTTTTATTTAATTATTTGCTTACACGTTCATATTAATTTTTATTATTTGCTTCTTTATTTAAACATTTGATTTTGATAAACAATTTATTCAGTATGCTGCACAGCATACCTACCTGACGATACCCTTAGCCATTGTGTTTAGTCTAGTTTTTCTTCATATTAGAGAGAATATTCATTGTAATGAACAAATAAATAATATTTTGCAAAATTGTTCCTAGTTGAAATGCGTGTAAGTGAAACTCTTCATCAATAACATCCTCGTTCGAAAATTTTTGCTGAAGATGATTTTTATTCCTCCAATTTACATAAACATATACCATCGGGACCTGGTACAAAGAAATTTAAAAATATATATTAATATCAAATTTAAATTCGAACATTTAACCTAGTCCTTCCTCTTTTGAAATCGATACAGAAGTTTGAATGATTCAAAATATGCAGCCTTCAACAATTTTATTATTCAATATTTCCAAGCGTATTTAATATTGCTCGAAATACGACGGTGTCCAAATCATAGTTTCTGTGACAGATTGCGATCGTCGTACTGATATTAGAGAGAGAAATATTCTAGGTATAAGTAATCTGAAAGTATAAATTTGTGTTTTAAAAAATGTTGTCCATTATAAATGCGATATAACTTTACAATTTTAAACGTAATTCGAATATTTTTTATATTTATAAAAAACAATCTTACCCCCAATTTCACAACCTCCGGTTAGAGCTTAGGTTTAGGTTAGCGTGGCAGCCGTATTTATACAAGCTCACATAGACCAGTTTAGGTCCCTAGTGTTACCACGGGCTGAAATGCCCCTCATCGAAACCAACCTGTTTGATATACAAATTTGTCGATATTACGAATATCGGTACTGGAAAGATATGTTAGGCTGCCTAGAAAAGCCGACCCCCGTATGTCCAGTCGTCGTTTACTCAGAGCGGGACAGTCGCATAGCAAGTGCTCAATGCTCTCCACTTCTTCCTCATCTCCACAGCTTCTGCAGGAGTCATTAGAGTCAATACCCAATCCTTTGGCGTGTTCGCCGATCAAGCAGTGTCCCGTCAGAACTGATACTAACGTAGACAATCTTTGCCTCTCTAGTGCGAGGAGATATTTTGATCTTCTCAGGTCATACCTTGGCCAGATTTGTCTAGCTACTCTGCAGGTGCCGATTTCTGTCCATCTTTCGTTGGACTGCCTGATTGCCTCTTGCCTAAGCCAAAGCTTGCACGTGGATAGTGGCGCACCAATATATGCAAATTCTTCGAGAATTTGTAATGTCGTCCCTTTCTTAGCAAGTTCATCGGCTTTGCAGTTCCCCTGGATATCCATATGAGGTGTATGTTAAACTGCTCAGCCATCTAGTTAAGAGATCTGCGGCAGTCGAGGGCTGTTTGTGAATTTAGGGATGCTGCCTCCAGAGAATTGATGGCAGCCTGGCTGTCCAAGTAAATGACAACGCCATTGTTGGTTACTATGTTGCGACTCAGCCACTTGGCTACTTCCCATATTGCCATTATTTCGGCTTGATAGACACTGCAGGTATCTGGTAGTCTGTGAGCTATATCCAATCTAAGCTCTGCACAGTGTACTCCGAAGCCAACCTTTTCATCAAGCTTCGAACCATCCGTGTAAAAGTGGAGATGGTTTCTATTACCTGGTTTTCTTCCAACCCATTCATCTCTCGCGGGAATCATGGTGATGTAATTTCTCTCGAAGGTGTACACCGTTGGTATATAGTCCACTCGGTCGGTTACCGGTTAGAGCTAACTCACAGTTAAAAAATAAAAATTGTATACAATTTGATAGCTATAACTATAGGTTAGCTCTAACTTTAGGATAACCGGAGATTGTGGAATTGGCCGTTGGTGTAATAAAGGGTTTTCCAACAAGAGGTGTTATTTTGGAATTCAAAGAAAAATTCAATTTTTTGAGATAAATGATCGGATGTTTATTTCATAATAAAGAGGAAGGTATGCCATTAATAATGAAAAACAACATCAGCCAAATGGCCACCACGACCACGCTTACAGGACCATATCCTTTTCATGAAATTTTCCATAACCAAATCGCAAAGTGGCTGCCCTGTGTCCTCGATAGCCTCACGATTTCTATCTTTGAGGTCTTGAATCGACGCTGGGCTGTTGGCGTAGACCTTATCCTTCACGTGGCCCCAAAGGAAGAAGTCGCAAGGTGTTAAATCACAAGATCTCGGTGGCCAATTGTGATCACCTCTTCGAGAGATAACACGGCCCGGAAACATTTCCCGTAACAGGGCAATGGTTTCGTTGCTTGTGTAGAACGTAGCGCCGTATTGTTGAAAGTAAACGTTGTCCAGATCAATACCATCCAACTTCGACCATAAAAAATCATTAATCAATCAATTCACCGTAACTGTTGATCCAACCTCATTTTCGAAATGACCCCGCAAAAAATTGTCACACGTTGTGGATGGAGAGGCTTCTCAACAATAACTCTTGGGTTTTCCGAGTCCCAGATGCGACAATTTTGCTTGTTGACGTAGCCACCGAGGTGGAAATGGGCCTCATCAGTCAAGATGATTTTTCGATGATTTTCGATTTTTCGAATTTTAATAATTTCAGTGCGTTGTTGAATCGTGTATCGTTCCATTTTTAGTAGTGGCGTAGTTTCTACTTGTCAAATGTCAACGAATAAAAGCTTCAAAAGTGACAGCTACCGAAATACCGGGTGATTCAAAATAACACCTCTTGTTGGAAAAACCTGTAGAATATACCAAAAATATAAAATTATGAACATGTTTTGCATTTGTACGTGAAATTATCACTGCCAAATGGGGAAAATAACATAATGGTGTTTTCTTTTTCTAGATAATGTATTTTTAAATGTTCTATCATTCTATAAAAGTTCTCAATTTTCATAAAATTGGATTTAGCAAGTTTGCATGTTTAGCTAACGATTTTCTCTTTAGTGCATAAAATAACTGTTTATTTATTCATTACGGCAAAACGACATTACACTACATACACACATTTACGGTCTTCTGCATTTTTTTGGTCAAAGTAATAAATTCGTAAACGCACAGAAATTCCACTACTCTAAATGTCCGAGACAGATTTTATGACACTTTTTGTTATCAATTCGCGTAACTACAAGGCACACACTCACAGATTCAGTGTATCCCTTTTGTCTCATCGTCGTATGAGCAGCCAATCGAAATTTCCGGCCAATTTGTTTTCGACTACCTTTGAACTATCATCGCCGCTAACATTTTTCTAGATGGCACACACTGCCGACAAACAGCCGCCAAAATTGTTGCTATTAATGTGGAATTAAAAATGTCCACTCGGACAAGCGCACACAACCTTTCTCTACAACCGCTCCACAAGAACTGATTTCAAAAATTCCAAACAAACTTCACTGTAACTCTCACTATTATTCTCAATTTTGCGAACAAAAAGTGTCTAAATTTTCCGCACGCGGTTAAAAATTATCTCTTTACTTAAAAGATAAATAATTCTTAATTCAACGTTACCAAAAAACAGGACTGGAAATTAAAGTTATATTGTCTTTAAAAACATGACATGAGAATTTCTACAATTTTAAGGAAAACATTTTACAAACTATTAAAATTTATACTTAAGATAATGACAGTTGTACTACAATAAATTATTATTTCTTTAATATTATTACATAACGTTAAAGTCAACATGACATAGTGTTATGAACATCTTATCATAGTTGTAAGGAATTTTACTTTAAACGTATGAATATTTCTTTGAAATCAAGCATATTTTCATAAATTGAAAGAAATTTATTCTTTAGAAATTTATATTTTATTTCGATTGTTTTTATCTCTTTTTATTTATTTCTTGCTCCCCCTTTTTTGCGCCGTACGCTAACACATACATTTAAACATAAATATGCAATGAATAATAAGGGAATTATATTATACTTATGGTCTTCTATCCATAATCTTCTTAAACACGATTTCTCCCAAAAACACCAGCAACGACAAGGAGTGCATGACCAACAGACCCAAAAATACTATCCGTAATGTGGCCAATGACAGTGGCTTGAGTTCTGTATTAGAAATTCGTTCCGATGCCATCTCGACTTCATACGATATGCCCAGGTGTCCGGCAACATCAAATAACCACTTTCTTAGAATACCCCCGGAGTGTAGGGCGTCTATAATGCTATCCAATGGTTCCATAAGGAACGATTGAGGCCGTAAATAAGCGCAAATTTGATTCATAACTACAATGCGAGGCACAATCTCGTATTCGTCGTAAAGGCGACGGGATCCAATGAAAGCCTGGAACTGCCAATAGTTGGTTAGTGTGGCCCAGGGATGGGAGTCATGCAATATCGTCTCATAGACATCATAGTCGTCAGCAAAATCGGTGTATACAATTTGATTTTGGGGAATTTGTAGCGCTTTGACGAAATCACCCTGAAAAACGTTTTTAATTAGAAAGGTATAGTTGTCCGCAATTAGTTGCTGTATCGAGATGGGTTCTGCTAGAGGTTTGATATTGAAAGCCGCATACAGTTTTCCCTGAAATGTTCCCCAGATAACTAAAAATCCAAAAGTCCAAAAAATTACAAAATATCGTGTGCTGATGATACGATAACGTATAGATCGAGAATTTCCGATGGCCAAACCCAGAGCATCCAACCAGCTGATGTGAAGGAGATAACGTTGCTTGAAGATATAACGGAGTAGTAGCACTAGAGTCATTGCAAAGGTCACCACGAGCACTATGACCAACCATACAGTTTTGCGAAACGGTGCCATAAGCCACAATGCATCGGTTATTACTCTATTTCGTTTACGAATAACCACCACCATTGGTGTCAGAAAGTATGAGGTTGTGGCGGCAAAATATCGAGCTCTGGTCGGAAAATTATAGTAGCCCATTAAAACATCGAATTTGTGCTCCGCCAATGATTTAAAAGGTTCAGTGTATGAACCATTCCCATACACTGTGCCGATAAACTGACCCTTGGATTGTTGCAGACGTAATTCGAAATTCAATTTTTGGGCCATCAAACGTACAATCTTGGCTTCCACGCCCCAAAAATGGGCGATGCGTCTTCGATCGCTGGTCCGATTGTAATCAAAAAACGGCATAGACGTGCGCAGGAATATGTCAATAGGACATTTGTGGAAATTTTGAAACTTTTTGGAAAAAAGTGTCGAATGTATTAAATTTCCCTTTTGAAATGTATTAAAATGATGCGGTACCACTTGACGACATTTCTGGGGCTGGAAAATATTATAGGTATATAAGTTGAAGCTATAATTCCCCACATATAAGGCCACAGTGATATCGACTATATTCCGTTCAAAAGCTTTATCAAGAATGAGTTGAAGTTCCTCTATGTAACTTAGATGGTTTGGGATTTGCATGATCACCATATATTGACCCATTTTCTCGACGAATTGATGTTTTTCAATGACAGGTAGTAAAGAGCTGTAATAAAAATATATAATTTTATTAATATTACAAAAGAATTATCAGCAATTTTGGTACAAATAGCTGATAAAAGTGAAGCAATATAGGATTCTGTATTTTGCGATACCCTTTCTGGATGAAGTACCAGAAACAGTGTTTCATCTTTAAACTTAGCCTGAGGTAGAAGAAAAATATTAGCACATACGAGTAAAACATTTTAAGTCAATAGGTGCTCCTGCTTTCGAGAATTATGGTGTGCCCCAGACAGACGGACGGACATAGCTCGAATGACTTAACATAGGGTCTTTAGGTCACTCCTTCGATGTATTTTTTTGGGTAGCTAATTAATGAGTCTATAATGAGTATATAACTATTTACAATAATATTGACATTGACTTACCAAAATGCTTTGTACGAGTCCACATACCATAAATTATAATTGAATATCTGATGTTTCCTCTTTATGCCATCATTGAAAATTTCAAATTTCATGGAATCCTTACCGTTAAATGCCTCCGTTAAATAGTATTCAATTGAACGTTTCCACTTTCGAGAATATTCCAAACGAATGGCTACACTGAGTAGATCCGTTTTGGCCTCGAAATATTTCTGTACAACCCGTTCGAGACTTTGATTTGTTTTAGTGGCTTCCTTCAAATGCCACATTTTTGGTGAAAATTCAAATGCCCAATTCAGAGGAAATTGCAAAATGTAAATTACAAATATAACGCTGAGAAAGTTCATGTTGAGCATTTGGAACTAAAACTGCCGTCAATGTTAAAGACAACTTATCCATTAGTCCTCAGAAAGCCGTACTCTTCGTTGAACATATTTTGCAAATCAGCGTTTGTAATTTCAGACTGGGAGTTTGTCAAATTGATGTAGTTTGATTTTTATTTTTTTGCATTTAATTGGTGGAAATTTGCCTTTTTAATTACAAAAGTTATTTATTAGCAAACATGACATTGAATTTGGTAAATTGGATGCAAGAGTTGGTCTAATAATGCTAAGAAGATTTGTAAATAATGCCGTAATAAGAAGGTTTTGGTTAAGGAGAATCCCAAAAAACCGAGGAAACTGCAGTGATTCCAACAGCCAGTAAGAAACCTGGGTCTTCTGGTACCGAAACCAACGATGGAAATGTAGAAGAAACGACATGGACCACAGTGCAGAGTAATACTGACAGAAAACCTCTAAGAACCAATACAAAGATAAATCCTGAGGAGGTTGGAATAAACATAAAATATATTCGCCGAACCAGGGAAAGAGATTTGTTAGTAAAGATGGTAAAGGGCGATGGCCAGGCTCGAAAGCTAGAAGATGCTATTAAACTGTCGAAGGGGGAAAATATCCAAATAAAACCCCTAAAGGAAAAGTATATCCTTGAAATAAAAGATATGCATGAATCGACAGATGCTAAAGACATAGTCAATGACATATTACGTATAGTAGGAGAGAATGAACAGGGACTCATTAAAGTTTATAACATACGCGAGTCTTATGGTCGTACTGAACAAGCCCTTGTAGAGGTATCATCGCATGCAGCTACAATCATCCTTAAGAACAAGAGAATAAAAATAGGATGGGCAAACTGCAGAGTAAAAAGGAAAACGCCTATCACGCGCTGCTTTAGATGTATGAAGACAGGACATATGGCCAAAACATGCAAAGTGAAGGATCGCAGTAATATGAGAAAATGCGGCACAGATGGACATAAAGCCAAAGAATGTAAAAATGCTACAAGGTGCATTATATGTATAGACGCTGGGCGCCAAGAGGTTAACCATTACATTGGTAGCAAAACGCTACGCAATAGTCAAAATGGTTCTTAGATTGTTACAAATAAATCTTGGCAGGGGACGCGAAGCTCAAGACCTGATGATTAACAGTGCATCAGTAAAGAAAGCTGACATAGTACTGGTCAGTGAGCAGCATAAAAATGTCAACACTGGTTCTTGGTACCAGGATAAGTTAGGAAAATCGGGGATTTATATACGCAATCCGAATATAAATGTCAACAAAGTAGAAGAAGATCATGACAATGTTGTGGTAATACATATTAATGGACTGAGAATATTCAGTTGCTATTTTTCTCCTAGTATCGAAATCGCTGACAGTAGGTATTTGGATTTAGGTGGATTCCTGCCGTTAGGCTTAACCCTACCGTGCTCTATACACCCGGGTGAATACATGCGTCGACCAACGCCCCCACGCACAATGTGCATGAGTACGAATCAATTCCGTGTTTCTGGCCACTTTTTCCCTCCTCCTTGGTTAGGAGCGGAGCCCATCTAAAACTCCTGCCATTCTAGGGTCATGGCGCCCGGTTGGTTTGCAACTCCACATCCGAGACCTTTCTCTCCCAGCGATTTTGGTTTAAACCACAGCCACCACGTTACACCCAACAGGGTCCTCACCAATAGTCAGGCCGGGACCTTCGTCCCGAGGGCTTTCCTGACTCCCGTGGTACCAGATTAAGTGTTCTGGTCAGACTGCGTAGCCGAAGATACTACCAGTTAGACTCCAGAAAATCTAGGACTTGTGACCAGTCTGTCCAGTCCCCATCCTGGGAATAGATGGGAACTATAGGATTCGTAGATCCCCCCGAAATAGCTGACATCAAAATTTCACTTGATAGGCTATGTGATAGTATTAAAAGATTTTATATGCCAGTCCTAATAGGTGGAGATGTCAACGCAAAATAACCCGAATAAGAATCAAACCTGCTAGACAGAAGAGGAGAAGCTGTCGGGGAGATGATCCCAGGCCTGGTACTGATCACCATTAATAGGGGTACCTCAATGACTTTTAGAAGAGGAACAGCTGGCTCCATAATAGATTTGACTTTTGCATCTACACCAATAGCCAGGAAAATTAAACGATGGGAGGTTTTAGAAAAAGAAACACTAAGTGATCATCAATATATTATGATTTAATTATTATTGATAAAGATAAAGATCCAGACCAACAAGACAACGGTGGAACACAACCATCTTAAATATAGACGCATGTAGGGAGATACTACGAGACATACAGTCAAGGCCCCCAATTGCCGAAACAATCGAATCCAACGACTTGGATGCAGTCACATCATGCCTTAATAGTATTCTATGTGAAACATGTAATTCCGGAATGAGCAAATTCGGACCGAGAAAAAATACAAGGAAAGCTGCTTATTGGTGGAGCGACGAAATTGCAAATTTGAGGAAAGAATGTCATAAATCAAAACGTCTAGCTACAAGGGGAAGAGGTGAAGATCTCTATATACGGTGTTATACAGGCAGACTAGAAAAACATTGAGGGTTGCTATCAAAAACTCCAAGGTGAACGCTTGGGAAGATCTTTGCCAACAGATATATGATGATCCGTGGGGATTACCATACCGTATTATCATGAAAAAGGTTGGAAACACTAAGCAGATGCCTGGAATAACAAATCCACTTTGTTCAAAAACTATTGTGGATACTCTCTGTCGAAAGGCGGAAGAATCCAGTGAAACTTTTTACACATCGTCGATGGTTGCATTGAATAAGCCCATTTCAGACGATGAAATTAAACAAACGTGTAAACAATTAAAAAGGCGCAAAGCTCCCGGCCCAGATGGTATTCCGAATGAAATTATAGCAATAATTGGAGAGAACTGGCCGATCTTATTTTCCATTATCTTCAACAGGTGTTTGATAGAGGGTGTATTCCCAAAAGCATGGAAAAAACAGTTATTGTTTTTTTGCGAAAAGGTGACAAGCCTCTGGACAATGCATCATCTTACAGACCACTCTGTTTGTCGATACTGTGGGAAAACTTCGGGAGAAACTTATTCTGAACAGACTGGAAGCTGAGGTGAACGAAAAAGGAGGTTTTTCGTCGATGCAGTTTGGGTTTGTTAAAAAGAAGTCAACCTTGGATGCTATCTTTGAAGTAGTAAGGACTGCGGAGGAATGCAGATCTAACAAAGAATTCTGCGTGATTGTGACACCGGATATAATAAATGCGTTTAATTCGGTTGGGAGGTTATAAAACAGGCGACAAGAGAAAAGCTCTTTTCGAGCTACCTTATTCGAATAATTAATAATTATTTACAAGGCAGAGTACTAGACTACGAAACTGATGAAGGTATGCAACATCATGAAGTATCTGCTGGGGCCTCTCAAGGGTCAATATTGGGACATTTTTTGTGGAACCTCATGTATGATGGTCTCCTGAACTTGCAACTTGCCGATAACTGCAAACTAGTGGGATATGCAGACGACGTAGCCTTAGTCGTGACGCAATAATCGGCAGCCGTAGCTGAAATTAAAGCGAACGATTGCCTCACTCGAATAAGTTCATGGCTGAGATCCAAACACCTAAAGCTGGTAGCTGAAAAGACAGAGGCTATATTTGTAACAGGTGGACGCTCATTCATATTACCAAAATTGAAGGTAGACGAACATGAGGTAATGTTTAGTAGGAGTCTGCGATATCTAGGACTAGAACTGGACAGGCAGATGTCTTTTAGTGAGCACGTAAAACTCGTTAGGGACAAGTCACTGAAAACAGCTCCGAAACTAGCGCAGATTATGCCAAACATACGAGGACCTGGTCAAACAACTCGAAAATTTTTGGCTAGCGTTGCATATGCCCAGTTGTTGTATGGCGCTCCGGTTTTCAGCGATAGCGTGCGAACAAATATGACTCTATTAAAAAGAATAGACAACGTACACAGAATGTCAACCCCTAGGGTCACATCGGTGTATAGCACCATATACACATCTGCGGCATCCATTCTCAGCGGTATCCCTCCAGTACACCTTGCATTAAGGGAAATTAAGAAAATCTACAGCGAAAAGAAAATGTTAGAAGAACAGAACATATGCACAAAAAGTGATATAAACAACATTAAAAGGCAAGCAAGACTTCGTCTATATCAAAGCTGGCAACACAAATGGAACAGTGACGACAAGGGAAGATGGACACATAGGTTAATCCGTAATGTGGAAAAGTGGTTAGAAAGAAAACACGGCGACCTTAATTTCTATCTCACACAAGTGGTGCGTATCTGTCTAGACTCAAAGTTAGAGGCAGCGCCAGGTGTGATATCTGTAGCTGTATGGATGATACTGTCGAACACACAATCTGATACTGTCGAACACACAATCTGATGATACTGTCGAACACACAATTGGACAGATCTGCGTAGCACCCTAAATGATTATTTACAAGTTACAATAACACCGGATAACTTAGTAGATGTGATGCTTAAGAGTAATGAACAATGGATGAAATGTGCGAATTTTATCAAGACAATAATGAGGTCGAAGAAATTGTTCCAAGACATGAATACTCCGAACCCCTAATCTAATACAAAATATGTAAATGGTTTTCCAACAAGAGGTGTTATTTTGGTATTCAAAGAGATATATGATCGGATGTTGATTTCAGAATAAAGAGGAAGGTATGCCGTTAATAATGAAAAATAACATCAGCCAAATGGCCACCACGACCACGCTAACAGGACCATATCCTTTTCATGAAAGCCTCACGAATTCCATCTTTGAGGTCTTGAATCGACGCTGGGCTGTTGGCGTATACATTATCTGTCACGTGGCCCCAAAGGAAGAAGTCGCAAGGTGTTAAATCACAAGATCTCGGTGGCCAATTGTGATCACCTCTTCGAGAGATAACACGGTCCGTAAACTTTTCCCGTAACAGAACAATGGTTTCGTTGCTTGTGTGGCACGTAGCGCCGTCTTGTTGAAAGTAAACGTTGTCCAGATCAATACAATCCAACTCCGACCATAAAAAATCATTCTCTCTCGATACCGCAATCCATTCACCGTAACTGTTGATCCAACCTCATTTTCGAAAAAGTAAGGTCCAATGACCTCTCCGGACCATAAACCGCACCAAACAGTCACACGTTGAGGATGGAGAGGCTTCTCAACAATAACTCTTGGGTTTTCCGAGCCCCATAAGCGACAATTTTGCTTGATGACGTAGCCACCGTGGTGGAAATGGGCCTCATCAGTCAAGATGATTTTGTATCGTTGGTATCGTGTTTTTGTTCGATCGTTTTGTATCGTTCGATGATCGTGAATCGTTCCATTTTTAGTAATGGCGTAGTTTATACTTATCAAATGTCAAAGAATAAAAGCTTCAAAAGTGGCACCGAAATACCGGGTGATTCAAAATAACACCTCTTGTTGGAAACCCCTGTACTAGGACGGGGAGTAGGAGATGGAAGAGGCTAACAAAAACAAAGCCTATGCCGAACCCACCCGAAGTAATGCGAAAGCGGTCCCGGGTGGTGGTTCTTGCGTAGGACCACTTGATGATGGTGCGCTATCACTACGTCCCATAAAAAAATACCATACCAAACCTAACCTAATCTAATCTAATCTAATCTAATCTAATCTAATCTAATCTAATCTAATCTAATCTAATCTAATCTAATCTAATCTAATCTAATCTAATCTAATCTAATCTAATCTAATCTAATCTAATCTAATCTAATCTAATCTAATCTAATCTAATCTAATCTAATCTAATCTAATCTAATCTAATCTAATCTAATCTAATCTAATCTAATCTAATCTAATCTAATCTAATCTAATCTAATCTAATCTAATCTAATCTAATCTAATCTAATCTAATCTAATCTAATCTAATCTAATCTAATCTAATCTAATCTAATCTAATCTAATCTAATCTAATCTAATCTAATCTAATCTAATCTAATCTAATCTAATCTAATCTAATCTAATCTAATCTAATCTAATCTAATCTAATCTAATCTAATCTAATCTAATCTAATCTAATCTAATCTAATCTAATCTAATCTAATCTAATCTAATCTAATCTAACCTAACCTAACCTAACCTAGCCTGGCCTAACCTAATCTAATCTAATCTAATCTAATCTAACCTAACCTAACCTAACCTAACCTAACCTAACCTAACCTAACCTAACCTAACCTAACCTAACCTAACCTAACCTAACCTAACCTAACCTAACCTTTTTTTTTATGAGGTGAAAATCGTCGAAAGACATTTGCCTGATGGAGTTGGCAAATAGTGCGGGACTTTAACCCGCTAAAAACACCTCTACACTTGTCCATTCAGCCCTGTGGAACCACCTTTAGGTATTACTTCACAGGGTGGGGAAGATCTTCACACTAAGTTGTCTGGAGTCAAAACAACTCCTAGCGATTCCTCCAACTGCAGCCTCAGATTTGTAAACCGAGGACATTCAAACAAAACATGTTCAGCATCCTCCACAATATATTCACAATTTGGGCAAAATGGGTCTGTTTCTCGGCCGATGCGATGTAGGTAGTATTTGAAGCTACCATGGCCGCTCAGCATCTGCGACAAGAAGTAGTCCAATTCTCCATATGATCTATCCAGCCATACTCTTATATTGGGGATTAGTCGACACGTCCATCGCCCATCACTGGATGTCGTCCACCTGTTTTGCCAATCATGGATGGATTTGTCCCTTGCAATTTTTTGGGCCTCCGCATGGGTGATATTTTCTGTCGTTGATTTCAGATCGTTAGCATAGTTTGTTTCACTAGCAAGCAGGTCAATAGGTATCATGTTTGCCATCACCAAAGCCGCCGCATCCGACACCGTCCGATAAGCCGAACATACTCGTAGAGCCGCCAACCTATATACTGGGGCGATTTCATCTCTGTATTATTGGTATTTCATCGCCTGGGACCACGCTGGAGCTGCATACGGGATGACATTTCTGACAACCCCTGCTAACAACCTCCTTTGGGAGTACTTTGGGCCTCTAGTATTTGGCATTAAACGAGATATAGCCATAAACGTAGTTCTAGCTTTTTCACTAATGTTGGTCAGGTGAGGTTTGAATGATAGTCTCATATCGATCAGCACTCCAAGATACTTTAGATATGGTTTGGAGCGTATAGAACTATTACCAACTATAATTTGTATCTCCTCCATCACTTTGCGGCTACTAATCACAACGACTTCCGTCTTGTGTTCTGCCAACGTTAAACCTGCTTTGTTAAGAAAGGATTGTACAAATTTAACGCTTGAATTTGTTACCGTTTCTGCTTCGAAACCAACAATCTTGGCATTGTCTGGTAGATGTAGTCTCAGTACACCATCGTACATCAGGTTCCATAATAGTGGTCCAAGCACGGAACCCTGTGGAACACCTCCTGTTACCTTGTAGTCCTTCGGACCCTCGTCAGTGTCATAAGACAGATATCTATTTCTAAAGTAGTCCTTGACAATTTCCACGAGATAGGATGGAGTATCGATACGTTGCAACGCATTTACAATTTCATCCCATTTTGCAGTGTTGAAAGCATTTTTCACGTCCAGTGTCACAACAACGCAGTATTCTTTTCCGCCGTGTTTTCCACCTTTTCCTTGTATAGTAGTCGCAGCTGTATTCACTACTATTTTTATTGCATCCATTGTAGACTTGCGTTTCCTGAATCCAAATTGGAATTCTGATAGGCCATCAATGCATTCAATATGCTCTTCTAGTCGTCCACATATTAGACCTTCCAATAATTTACCACACGTATCAATCATGCACAATGGTCGGTAGGATGATGGGTTTTCCGCGGGTTTCTTGTCCTTAGGTATAAGTACTAGCTTCTGTCTTTTCCATATTTTAGGGAAGGAGCCTCCTTGCAAGCATGTGTTCATTAACAGCGTTACTTGGTTCGGGCAAGTGTTAACGAATTCCCTTAGTACTCGGTTGGGGATTCCATCAGGACCCGGTGATTTTTTATCCTTGAGCCTTGAAATTACTTTTAAGACTTCAGGAACAGTTACTGGTACAGGTGAAACTGGTACATTGCTGGTATGATCCATCCAGTATGGAGGCGTCTGTTCTGGAAAAAGGTGTTTAACAATCCCATCGAGAACAGCGACTTCTTTGGGTGGCGATGCATTTAAGCATTTAAGCTTCTTCTTAACAATTTTATATGCTAGTCCCCATGGGTTTGAGTCTAGGTCGTCGCATATCTCCAAGAAACACTGTCTTTTGCTTCTTTTTATAGCCTGGCTCAGAATTTTCTTTTTTGACTTATACACTTGGTGATGAGTTTGGTTTGTTTGACGTCCTCTTGATCTGATATACAATCTTCGGGCTCTTATACACTCCCCACGCAACATTGCTATCTCTTCATTCCACCAATAAACGGGTGGTTTATTTTCCCTACTTCCTCTCCTGGTCATTGAGATATCACATGCCCGGATAATTTGGCCAATGCATTGCTCTGCCATGTTTTCTGGTGATCCACTGAGGGTCAAATCTTCCACAGCTGCACAAAATACGTCCTTGTCAAATGTGCTAAGCTTCCAACCTCTCCCAGTAGAGATGACGGTGGGTGGCGTAGAATGCTCGGATATATTAATTATGATCGCGCGATGGTCACTGTGCGTATAGATATCAGACACACTCCAGTTTGTTCGCATCGTAATATTATTGCTTGCAAAAGCAATGTCTATTACGGAACCTCTTCCATTACGACTGAAAGTATGCTCATTTCCAGAGTTTAGTAGGACCACTCCAAGCCCAAGTAGGAGGTTGCCCCTTGCATTCGTTCTTGGGCAACCCCATTCAATTGCCCATGCATTAAAGTCTCCCGTAATTATTACATTATTCTTGGTTGTTGCATCAGAAACTAGATTATCAATAATATTTCCGTATTCCTGTATGGACAAGCTTGGTGGAATATAACAGCTGTAAATGGTCATCCCCGAAACAGAACAACGTACAAATCCGCCAGGTACAACCGTTCCTGCATTTTGCAGCATTAATCCGCTTACGCTCCATATCGAGGTTTTTGAAACATCTGTAAGCCGGCATGATGTATCTTGATGATGATAGGGTTCGCTTAGGAGAGCAATGTCTATATTCTGCTCACGTACGCTTTGTTTTAGAAGTTCCTGAGCTGCACTACAATGGTTCAAGTTTAATTGAAGTAATTTCATGCAGTTATTTAATTTTTTGTACGTCCTCTCTGTATCGGGGGCAATTTTTGTCTCCCGTTGAGTGACTTTTTATTGTGTCCTTGCACAGTAAACATTTTGGCATATTTTTGCATGTTTTAGCTTTATGCCCTTCCATACCACATCTTAGACATTTGCCAGAGTAGTCATGCACGCTATTACATTTAGAAGCTAAATGTCCAAAATCAAAACATCTCAGACATTTTCTAGGAATTTTCTTCTTTCTTATTCTACATATTGACCATTCTATACGGACTTTCGTAGCTTTTATCAATGACCTTGCCAAGGCAGCATTTAGCGCAAGTGTAGCCGTTTGAGTTCCGTCATAAGCTTTACGCACAGATTTTATTGCTGTTACATGCAATGATTTTAATTCCGGGAAGGCTTTTATTAGATCTCGATGAATCTCATCCTTGCCAGTGGTTTCCTCTATATCCTTAATTTCAGTATAGGTTTCGTGTGTCAACACCCGTACCTGTGCTTGTGATCCCAAAACCTCCTCAATGTTTTGCTTGAATTCGCCAGTATTTTCCTAACATTTTGTCCCAATACGTCCAGTTTTGGCTCACTCTTAACTTTTCTAAGTATATCCGCATAAGATAGTCCACCAACTTCTTTGATGACAAGGGCATCAGGGCGGATCGGCCGTTGTTTCTTTCTCTTACGGGCTTTAGCTCTAACTCTCGTCCATTCAGGTACCACACCGCTATTGGATGGAGGTACCGGAGTGATTGTTTCAACGTTTGCCACATTGTGTACCACGGTCAATTTATTTGGATTGTCCACTTTTTTCTTCTTAGACCTATTGCCTTTAGGACTCGCGCCAGTCGTGCTGTCCCTTGTTCTCTTTGGTGTTTGTGACAAGGACGAAACTGGATAAGCACTATATCCTTCAAAATTCCAGGTCCCTTTGGTGTCTGGTTTTGCTTTTGGGTTTTATCTGCAGTGACTAATTCTTCTGACGCATTCAGAAACATCGCCTGTATTTCTCGTGTTATTGACACAATCTCCTTGTGAACATTGGTCCGTCCTTTAACGAATTCAACTAGCACATTTATTTTTTCTCCTAGTTTAGACATGCTACTATTAGGTTGGTTAGCCTTTACATTCAGTCCATCGTGTGCTAGTCCACCGTTAGATGAATTTGGAGGTGTTCTCGCCATCAAACTGCTTCTACCGAATGGGTTTGCCATTGGTGTTGCTTTCATTGCAGTACTGCCATTGACTGCAGCCATATCATTTTGATATATATTATTGTTATTTTGGTTTCCATTCCAGTCGCATGATCTCGACGACCGGGAGCCTGCATGGTCGCCCCCTACTGCCGCCGGTACTGGGTTATTAACTCCCTGCACCGTAAGTTTTATACTTTCTACTGACTTTTCCATGTTGGATTTTCTGTCAGGGTTCCTACCCTTATCGTTTTATACCTTCCGCCAGGTTATTTTCATACAGCCGCCCCTAACATGGGAACAGACGCCGATCAGGAAACCGCCCAATTATGGGCAAGTCACTCCCGGATTTTGTAAACTAGGGTACCACGGGGACGGCACACCCCTGATTGCACCTCTCTAGAGAGCACCCTTGTGGGGGATACTTATTTAATGGCGGCATCCTTACGCCATGTCACAGAGCCTTCTTCGAGCATATGTACCTTTTTATAGTACGCTCTCGGACTCTGCCGCTATTGGTCGGGGACTGCTTATCAATCGCAGCAAACCTACATATCTGTAGGCCGTCCGGCTATCCACCACCTGCCGACCCCCCTAGTAGCCTGAGCTTAGCACTAGGAACCTAACCTAACCTAACCTAACCTAACCTAACCTAACCTAACCTAACCTAACCTAACCTAACCTAACCTAACCTAACCTAACCTAACCTAACCTAACCTAACCTAACCTAACCTAACCTAACCTAACCTAACCTAACCTCTCCCAATGCAATTCGGATTTGTGAAAAAGAAATCAACTCTTGACGCCATTTCCCAAGTAGTGAACACAGCCCAGAAATCGATGGAGGGAAAACGATTCTGCGCCATAGTTACTTTGGATATTAGAAATGCTTATAATACAGCAAATTGGAATGTTATTCGAACAGAAATCAGGAAGAGGAACTTTTCGAACTATTTAGTCAAAATGACTGATAATTATCTAAATGAGCGAACACTAGAATATCAAACCAACCAGGGGACAAAACATTTCAGTGTGTCGGCAGGTGTACCACAAGGATCGATTCTAGGACCTTTACTTTGGAATCTTATGCATTACGGTCTCTCAAACCTTAAATTACCAGATGGGGCTTCACTGGTGGGATATGCAGACGATGTCGCCCTTATAGTGGACAAGTCAGACTCAGCTTTGACTGAAATTGTAACAACAAATGACTGTTTAGGTAGAGTAAAAAGGTAGCTAAATTCCAAACATCTACAACTTGCACCATCAAAAACTGAGGCAATCCTGGTTACCAAGCTGAGATATTTCGTTTATCCCCAACGAACCCTAGGAACAGCTAGAAAACTGGCGCAAATAATGCCAAATATACGAGGACCGAGGCAAACGACCAGGAAATTGATCGCAGGTGTCTCATATGCACAGATGCTCTACGCGGCTCCTATTATAAGTAACAAAGTACGAGACACCGTTCACCTTTAAATAGGAGACACCGTTCAACATTCAATTAACAAAATACTATGATGTGTTCCTAAAGGGAAACATAAATTCAATCGATATTGATCTATCATATGTACTTATCATTTCGTACTTCACCACCCCATACGATCATGATCGGAAGCTCTTTATGTATGCACATGTTTTCACACCAGGGCTTCAGGGTAATTACAGCACCATTGAAGAGTTTAAATAGAATTTACTACAGTTAATTGTTAAGCGATTTTTTTTATTTGAATAATTTGCATATAAGCGACATTTAAAACAACATTTTATGCATTTCTAATTAAAATTAGGAAATGTGGTGTACACTTTTTTTATCGCAGTTACAATGAACTTTTCTGCTTCTGGTATTATAATTATATATGATTGACCATCTTAAAAATAAATATTTTATTCCATTAAAATCGTGTATAATGATATTGATTATAAGCAACAATGTATTGGTTATAATTAAGAAACTTCAGAGTCCAGAAGTGTATTTCGACCGCAATTTTAAAATTGAGTCACACCCATACAACCTCAAGGCCTATGTACAAGTTTCATAAAAAGTCTTAAACATTTGCCATGTTTTATAAGAGTTCCATACAAAGGCAAATGCTCTACTTATGGGCGTCTTCTCCTTATTCCGACTGGACTGTGTTTCCATTTCATGGAGATCTTGTGCACAGCAATTTCACCTAAAAATACCACAAATGCCACAATATGCATTATCACCAAACCCATAAAGACTAAACGAATTTTGTTCAAAGACAGTGCTTTGGGTTCTGGATGCGTTTTATCTCTCTCCATCGCATCAACATCATTGGAGGTTCCCAAGACTCCAGCCTCATCCAACATCCATTTCTTCAAAATACCACTAGACGCTAAAGCATTTATAATTCGATTGAAAGGCTCGATTAGATATGATTGGGGCTCCATAAAGGCAGTAATTTGATTCATAACCACAACATTAGGAACGATATCGAACTCGTCATATATACGTCGATTCCGAACGAATGCTTTGAAATGCCAATAGTTGATTATCATGGCGACGGAATGCTCAGTATTTAACATTTTCTCAAAGATTTCTTCACCACTTGATTGTGGTACGTATTCGATTTTCTGGGCAGGTATCTGCAGGGCTTTGATCAAATCGGTTGACATAAAATCCTTTATAAGAAATGTATAGTTCTCATCAATTAATTGTAATACTGACAGGGGATCGGTGCGTGGTTTGCTATTGAAGGCCTCATAAAGTTTGCCTTGGAATGTCCCCGTAAGAATCATAAATCCGAAGACACCAAATATTACAATATACCTTGTACTGATGAAATGAAATTGGATGGTTCGAGAATTTCCCAATGCCAAGCCCCAGGCATCCAACCAAATGAAACGGCGTCTATGTAAAATGTGATGGATGGCAGATACTATTGCCATGCCAATAGCCAGCAAAATGATAATGGCCAGCCATACTCTTGGTCGAAAAGGAGCGTACAGCCATCTTCCCTCAATAATACCGTTCTTGTACTTAGGCAGGATCACTACAATTGGCGTCATAAAATATGGAGTACTCGCCCCAAAATGACGAGATCTGGTCAGCTGATGATAATAACCCATTACCACATCTAATTGTTTCTCCTTCAATTCATGAAAATATCCCAAGGCTGTGCCATTGTCATATACCCTACTCGAGACATTTGCATTCCAGGGATGAATGCGTAACTTAAAGTTCAACTTTTCTGCCATAATACGCACCATAGGGGCCTGCATTCCCCAGAAATGATCGATATCCTTTTTATCTGTGGTTAGGTTATAACCAAAATAGGGTTCTACACTTCGTGCAACCATATCTATTGGGCATTTGTGGAAATTTCCCAGTTTGTGCGCGAAAAACTCTTCGGATTCTAGATATCCATATTGGAACTTGTTAAATTTGCGCGGCACCACTTGACGACATTGCTGCGGCAGGAAAATGTCGTAAGTGTAAAAGGTGAAAGTCGAATTTCCCACATATATGCCAATCACAATGTCGACTATATTTCTTTGAAAGGCCTTTTCGAAAATTTTTTGCATTTCTTGATTGACTTGCAGATGTTTAGCGGTGTTCATGATGATCATATAGTGACCCATTTTTTGCACAAATCTGCTCCCGATTTTGGGCAATAGGGATCTGAAAAAGAAACATATAAAGATTTTAATAAAATAAGCAATAAAAATTCATGTTTAATTCTAAAATCTTATAGGCCATAAATAAAATGCTACAATTTCCTCCGATTACTTACCTAAAAGCTTTATACGAATCCACATACCATAAATTATAATTGAAAATGTTACCCTTTCCTTCGTAGCGATTGTGAAATATTTCAAATGTCATTGATTCGGTGCCTTTGAAACAAGCCAAGAGGTACTCCAATCATTAGAAAATTCCCAACGTATTGCAACACTCAATAGCCGAGTTTTTGTCTCAAAATATTGAATTACGGTCTTTTCCATACTTTTATTCAATCGATCGTTAACCAATTGCCATTTTTCCAAGTTCGTATTAAATCCGACAATCCAAAAGATTTGCAAACTGCTTAGGATGAAAGCGACTTTTAAGATGTTCATTTTGAACAATTCTCTAGGACTGACGACTCTTCACTTTTGCCAATATTAAAATAGTTGTTCGTATTTACTTTAGCAAAGATAAAGTAATTCCTTACAATGTTTTGCGTTATTTTGTTTAATCTTGAAAATGGCGAGAAATCTTTGATTGTTCCACTTTTAACATTTTAATTGGCTTTTTTAGAACATTTTTGATTATTAGACAAAATGACTTTAGAAATTTTCAAATAATTGTTTGCGTAATAAGAGGCACGTGTTGGAGACGTGTATGGCATCATAGTAACTAAATACACCATTTCCATATTGAATTAAAGACTGGTTATATAACTTAAAGTTTATTTTGATATAAAAATAAAATACCGAGATATTTTTATACCAGGCCGGATAATTAAGATAACTATTTAAATATTGCATCTTTGGAGTAAAAAAATTTGGCTTTGTGATTTTCTAGAAGTTGAAGTTTGTAAAACTGAAATCCTTCATAATTTCTTGAATGTCTGGCATAGTCAGTATGTTTACTTGCTGGAGAAATGTTGTTATATATGTAGTTGTTGCCACCAAGAACCATTATTGATGTGAACATCGTATCGGTCCGCAGAATTATCCTTTTATATGAAAACAACCGGCAACTTTAACATGTATTTCTCATTAAAGATAATGAATTGCCACCATGTAGCATTTTCAAGTAGTGATATATAAGAATACCTTCAGTACCTACCCATTCAATGTTAGACAGACTAAGCCATTTTCGAAGCCAATTAATTCTTTATAATTTATCTTGCTCCACTCAGAAGTGGAGGTTTCTTTTTATTTACATATGTAATAAAATGAAAAACATCAACTAACAAAAAATTTAATCGTTGAACTCCAAAATATGCTCTCACTGATCACCTAATAAGGAGTAGATAACCCAGTTTGTCGTCAACTAAGGAGAAAACGAGACAAGGTAAATCGTAGTATAGCTCAGTGGGGCATTTTATCGCCTCTTCTATGGGTTACGACGATACACAGTCTCCTAAAAGCCCTCACCAATGAAGGACTTAAACCAGTCTGTTATGCAGACGACGTTGTAATACTTCTAAGGGGCTTTCATCCAAATCTATCATGCAGAAGAGCTGAAGAGGCACTTAACATAGCATATAACTGGGCACAACCAAGGGGATTAAATGTTAACCCAGACAAAACAGAAATATGTCTATTTACAAGGAAAACGAAGATCCCACGTTTTACCCCGCCTCGATTCCTGAATAAGACAATTGCTATAACTAAAAAGGTAAAATACTTGGGAGTAATCTTGGATCAGAAACTGTACTGGAAAGATCATCTTAAAGAAAGAGTTACAAAGGCACACAGATGTTGGTCGTTGTGCAGAAGAGCTATAGGTTTAAAATGGGGAATACGTCCAAATATGACTCACTGGCTTTACATGAGCGTGATTAGACCAATAATCACCTATGCCTCTGTAGTGTGGTGGACATCAATGGACAAGAAGTGCAACGTAATACCTTTGCAAAAAATTCAACGTATGTGCTGTCTAGGCATAAGCGGGCATTTAGAACTGCACCAACAAAAGCGTTGGAGACTATACTGCACATCCAACCAATAGACATCCGTATAAAGTATGAGGCAGCCCTCACAGCAAGACGTCTGCAAGTGATGGGTGAATGGATAAATCGAGACCACAAGTCGTACCATCAGAAGATTTTAGAATATCTAGTTGGTCACATTCAAACGCCAGAAATCTCGGACCGCATTCCTGAAGTGCGGCTTACTGCTACCTGTGATACGTTTGTGCCAGACAGACGCTCCTGGGAAAATGGAACTTTGGCCCATGTGCCAGTGGGAACCAGCTGCTACACGGATGGGTCCAAGCGAGGAGGAAGGACGGGTCTGGGACTTTTTATTGATGAACCAGAAGTTGAACTTCACTCCCGCCTCCCTGACCATAACACGGTATTTCAAGCAGAAGTTCGAGCAATCACGGAGTGTGTGAACTGGCTCAGTAACACGACAAAGCCTATATATGCCAACATCTTCACAGATAGCCAAATGGCGATTAAAGCAATAACATCGGAAAGGGTCAAATCCAGAACTGTGTTGGACTGTAAACGAACGATAAGTGATTACTCAGCCCATGGTAAATTGCGTATTTGATGGGTACCAGGACACAACGGAGTGATTGGAAATGAACGGGCAAACAACTTGGCTTCAAAGGGCAGAGAACTTCGAGTAATAAACTTGGAAAATTGGAAACCTTTCGAAGCAACGAAAAATGAGTTGAAGCACTGGGCAGTGATGGCTCATAAAACTGTGTGGAATAGCGCAACAGTAGGAGCAACTGCAAAGATACTGTGGGGTGACCCAAATGAAAAGAAAACAAGAAGTCTTCTGAAACTAAACAAGATCGATATTAGTAAGATGATGAGTGTTCTAACGGGACACTCAAGCTTACAAGCACATCTTCATCGCATAGGACTAGCAGGAAACGACGAATGCAGGGCATGCAGAGAAAACATCGAAACGATGGAACATTTTCTGTGTCACTGCCCGGCTTTCACATATGCAAGATCCCAACATTTCGGGTCCGACATATTACCAGACTTGACTCATCTCAGAGAATATGACTGGAAGATACTGAGAAAATTCGTGTCTAGTACCGATTTTTGTAGCTCGTGAGGTATAAAAAGATCATAAATAAGGAGCGCACAACAGGCCGAACCACTGGCTTAAGTGTATGTCCATGGACATGAGACGTTTAAACGTCTCCTCTCTTCAACCTAACCTAAGGAGAAGGCAACCAAACTGGCCCTCTACTAAGGAGTAGATAACTCAACTTGTCATCTACTTAGATGTATATTAGACAATTTTCCGTCAACTAGTGTGATGACGAAAGTTCTCACTGCGTTTTCGTCCACACTAATGTTTATACTTATATGAAGTTTATTTTGTTATTTTGAATATTTTGTTTGTTAATTTCACCATTAGCTTTATATTGTTTTAATTTTTGTAATTTTAAGTAAAAATGAATTATTATTCTGAATTAAGAACATATGAAATAAGTAAAGTTTGTTTAAAATACCTTAGTACATAAGTACAGTCTCGCCAAAACACCGAACCGCGTGGAAGCCGAAAATGGTAAACAAAGTATCTTTGGATAGCAAGTACACATGTACAGTCTACGCAAAACATCGAACACGTGGATACCATAAGTTGTAAACAAGGTCCCGTTAGGATGCGGCGTCATCCTAGCCCACATGTTGATCTTGGCGACGCAGCAGAGGATATAAAAGGAAGCAGAGACAGATCCTCGGTGTCGCGAGTGAGACTGGAAGATCATTGCGATCTCCAATAATTTATGATAAGTAGTGCCGCGAGTGAAACTGGAGGATTATTGCGATCCCCAATATTGTATTATAAATAGTGCCGCAAGTGAAATTGGAGGATCATTGCGATCTCCAATAACTTCTGATAAATAGTGCGTTAAGTGGAATTGGATCTCCAATAATCAACGATAAAGAGTGCCGTGAGTGAAATAGGAGGTTTTTTCTAGATCTCTGAAGGTTATTTATTTTATTTATGAAGCGAGTCGTGAGTGAGCTTGGAGGGCCACTCTGCTATCCAACAATTATTTACATATTGTTATAGTGCACTGAGTGAAATTGGAGGGTTATCCCGATCTCCAATAAATACATATTTATCGTGTCTTAAGAAACATTGGAGGGTCTCCGAGATCTCCAGAAACAAATAATAAACAGCGTCGTGAGTGAAATTGGAGGGTTATACTGATATTCAATTGTTATTTATAAACCGTGTCGCGACTGAAGTTTATCTCCGATTATAATTTATAAGTCGGGCCGCGAGTGGAATTGGAGGGTCATCCAGATTATCTATAAATCATAAATCATCACAATCAGACTTCAACAAACTGAATGAAAATTCATATTTCTCAAGAAAAATATTGACATAAAATTCAAATAATAAATGAAGTAAAAAACATAACATGTCTTATTCTAAAAGTATTTAAGTCTATGATGAGTGATGACGCTACACCACTCCCTTTCCAATAAGGGGTTGAGCGGCCGTTCATCCCAAAATCTTACTTTCTTTTTATTTGGATCCATTGAGATTACCTCCTGATTCGGCAAATATGCAGGTTTCAACCTGTCGACAGATATTTCCACGCGTCTTGATCTTATCTGTATCGTATAAGACTTCGGGTGCCGTTCCAAAACTTGATAGAGTCCATCATAAGGCGCCTTTAATGGAGGACGTATTGTATCATCTCTTACAAACACATGACTACAAAATTTAAGATCATTCGGGAAATAAACCACCTTCGCCCCGTGTGCTGAGGTTTGTATTGGCCGCATGTGATCGTAATATGAGTGTAACTGCTGCAAAAATATATGCTGGCCTACTTCCTGTCTGTCTTCGGTGGAAACGATTTCCCCTGGCAATCGTAGAGGTTGGCCATAAACCATTTCGGCGACGGATACTCCCAAATCTTCTTTAACAGCAGTCCGTAATCCGAGCAAAATAACTGGTAAAATATCCGTCCAATTCGACTGAGCTCCATGACATCGAAGATATGTCTTGAGGACTCTATGCCATCTTTCAACCAATCCATTTGCTTGAGGGTGATAAGCCGTTGTATGAATGTGTTTAATACCAAGTATTTTCATCAGTTCCTTGAACAATGCACATTCAAATTGTCGTCCCTGATCCGATGTTACGAACTTAGGTACACCAAATCTACTAACCCAGTTGTTAAAAAATGCTCTCGCAACGGTTTCTGCAGTCATGTCCTCGATGGGAATAGCCTCTAGCCAACGAGAGTATCGATAAAACATCGTTAAGCAATAATTATATCCGCTCGACCTGGGGAATGGACCAACTATATCGATATTAACATGTTCAAACCTGCTGTCAGGAACAGGGAACTTTTCTAATTTAACTCGGGTGTGTCTGCATATTTTGGCTCTTTGACATTGTTGACATTCCTTTACCATTCTTCTTATATCTGATTTCATAGGTTGCCATACAAAACTCCTGGAAATTAACTTAATCGTAACCTTTGCCCCAGGATGTGACCAGCCATGCATTGTATCGAAAATGGTCTGCTGTAAACTTGTTGGAACCACCGGACGAGGTCTTCCTAATGATACATCGCATATTAGCTCTACACCAGAATTTTCAGGCTTCAACCTACGAAGATTCAATGAATTCGTAACGTCATTTTCCAACAAACGTTTCAAGTCCTCGCAACTTTCCTGCTCCCTCTGTAACACGGCAAATTCAATAATCGAAGGAATATGTATAGTTTCTATTCTTGACAGCATATCCGCCACTGGGTTTTCCATGCCTGCTACATGTTTTATATCAACAGAGAATTGACTAATGAAATTCAACTGTCTTATTTGTCTTGGAGAAAGCTTCTCCCAGTTCTTTTCAAATGCATAGCAAAGTGGCCTATGATCTGTGAATAACGTAAATGTTGCGCCTTCTAGATAATATCTGAAATGTTTAATGGCAGTGTACATAGCTAGCAGCTCCCTGTCATACGTGCTGTAATTCCTCTCTGTATCCGTAAGTTTCTTCGAATAAAACCCTAAAGGTTGCCAACTATTCTTGACTCGTTGCTGCATAACGGCGCCGGTAGCTTTGTCGGAAGCATCTGTCATTACAGCCAACTGGGCATTTTTTACTGGATGAGCAAGAAGGGCTGCATTAGCCAAAGCCTTTTTAAGTTCTTCGAACGCTTTCTTAGCCTCATCCGACCAATCTAACCTCCTTTTATCTTGTTTTTTGCAGGGGCCTAGCATGGCTTGAAGTGGGATTTCTATCTCAGCTGCTCGTGGAATAAAACGGCGATAAAAATTCAATGCTCCCAGAAAAGAACGTAACCCTTGTACATCAGTTGGCGTCTTTTGTGACAAAATACAATCCACCTTTGACGGCAATGGCTTGATTCCATCTTTCGTAACTAAATGGCCTAGAACTGTTACCGCGTCTTTACCCAATTGACACTTATCCGCATTCAATACCAGCCCGCATTCGGCATATCGACGAAACAGTTGATCTAAATTTGATTTATGTTCTTCTACCGACGAAGAGGCTATTAAAACATCATCCAAGTAGGGAAATGCAAAAGGCATATCCCTCAATATATCATCCATGAATCGCTGGAATGTTTGGGCAGCATTCCTTAGACCGAACGTCATATATTTGAATTCAAAAAGGCCAAAAGGTGTTAAAATTGCTGTTTTTGGCACGTCCTCGGGGTTAACCCGAATTTGGTGATAGGCCTTCTTAAAGTCAATTACAGAAAATACTTTCTTACCCGATATTCCACTTGCGAAGTCTTGAATATGCCGGATCGGGTACTTGTCGTGAATTGTCTTGGCATTTAAAGCTCTGTAATTACCGCAAACGCGCCATGAATTGTTTCCCTTTGGTACCATATGCATCGGACTTGCCCATTGACTTTTCGAGCGTACGCATATTCCTCTCTCTAGCAAGAAATCAAATTCCTTCTTGGCTAATTCCATTTTTTCAGGCGAAATACGTCGTAATTTCTGTGAAACTGGAGGACCTTTTGTTTCTATATAATGCATTACCTTTGATTTCTTTTCAATCTGCCTCCAAGAATCATTTATTAGTTCAGGGTATTTTGCCAACAGGGAATCGAACTGGTTAACTGGCGCTAATTTCGCTTCGTTCGTCTTATTCGTGTCAAGCTGACATATGGTATGAGTTCTTCCTTTGTGGTCAATCAGTGTCCTATTTTTCAGATCAATTAGTAATCCGAAATTTGTTAAGAAATCTGCTCCGATTATTGGATGAGAGACATCAGCAATGACGAATTTCCAGTTTAGAAATCTTCCTAAACCTAAATCCAATTTCATAATTCTCATACCATATGTATTAATTTGTGTGTTGTTCGCAGCTATAAGTCGTACTAGAGATGGCACCGGCTTGTCTTGTGGTTTTTTAGGCACTACAGAAATCTGTGCACCAGTATCAATAAGAAATGTTAATTTAGACGTACGGTCCTTGATGAATAGGCGGCTACATATTTTACCCACCTCTTTGTTGGCCTTCACAAAGAGGGGATCTATTCGTTTCCCGATACGTGTCGGCTGTACTTACAAGGAGGACGACACTTCGTCGATGCTTGTCTGAACGTGCGATGATACCAGCAAACTGGAGTATGGGATCGCGACAATTGCGGACTTTGGTCCCTGTTCAAATTACGATTTTTTCTTCCCAAACGGTCGACCTTTTTACTAAGTTCATTTACAGCTTCATATAAGTCGCTGGTACGAGTATTAGTACTCGATTCAGTTTGCACCGCATTTAACTGCTCCGCCTCAGTCAGATCCATTTTCTCATTTGCTTTCTTTGCTAATGATTCTAGATTACCGTCCATTACACTCAAAATTTGCTGCAAATTTAAAGGCAGTTTTCGTAGAAATAATGGTTTAATTGCCTTTTCGTCCATCCAACCTTCGTCCAATTCAAGCATTTCACGCAATAAATTTGACGGTCTTTTTTGTGAGATAGAGTTATCCTCTAGCAGCCGCTTCAATCGTTTTGTTGCAGATTCTTCAAATTCTGCAATTAATCTTGCTTTCAATGTTTCGTACTTATTATTTTGTGGTGGTTTCAAAATTAGATCGCTGGCACACTTCAAAATGGATGAATCTATTTCGGCTACTACCGTGTGGAATTTGGTTTCATCCGTTGAAATACCAGCTCTTGCAAACTGTGCCTCCAATTGAGCGAACCACAATTTTGGATCCGGCTTCCAAAATGGAGGTGGTTTAAAACTCAGCTTTGCAGTCTCTCTAATCGATTCCATTCCGTTTGGTTCAGTTTGCGTCATTCCAAATGTTCGGCGGGGTCACCCATTTAGGGATAGTTTTCAATCCCAAATAGTTTTCAATAAATCTATATCTATATATTCTATATATATAAAAATGAAACGGTCCATCTGTGTAATGGCATCACGTCAGAACGGCTGGAGCGATTTGGATGATTTTTTTTTTATTCGATTCTAAATTTTCACGAGATGGTTTATATAGAAAAAAAAAATTAATTGGACAAAGGGGCGTGGTACCTCCCATACAAATCGCAGGTTAAAAATCTGATATTTCTGCTCCTATTATAGGTATAGTGCTGAAATTTTGTTTGTATGCATTTAATGGCAGATTATGTGAATTTTCCAAAAATGGGCGGAATCGGACCAATGGGCGTGGCCCCGCCCATATAAGCCAAATTTTGAAATTGAGATATTTTGCACAATTTGTTAGCGAGAGTGCTGGAATTTTGTGTATATGTAAACGGTGGCAGTCTACGTGATTGGTCCAAAAATGGGCGGGATCGGACCAATGGGCGTGGCCCCGCCCACATAGACAAAATTTTGATATCTTGCACAATTTGCTAGCGGGAGTGCTGCAATGTTGCGTATATGTATCTGGTGGCATTCTACGTAATTGGTGAAAAAATGGGCGGGACCGGACCAATGGGCGTGGCCCCGCCCATGTAAGCCAAATTTTGAAATTGAGATATTTTGCACAATTTGTTAGCGAGAGTGCTGGAATTTTGTGTATATGTAAACGGTGGCAGTCTACGTGATTGATCCAAAAACGGGCGGGATCGAACCAATGGGCGTGGCACCGCCCATATAAGCCAAATTTAAAAAATGTGATATCTTGCACAATTTGTTAGCGAGAGACCTGGAATTTTGTGTATATATATCCGTTGGCGATCTACGTGATTGGTCCAAAAATGGGCGGGTTCGGACCAATAGGCGTGGCCCCGCCCACAATGACCAAATTTTGAAATTTTTATATCTTGCACAATTTGCTATCGGGAGTGCTGCAATGTTGTGTATATGTATCTGGTGGCATTCTACGTAATTGGTCAGAAAATGGGCGGGATCGGACCAATGGGCGTGGCCCCGCCCTTATAAGCCAAATTTTGAAATTGATATAACTTGCACAATTTTTTATCTAGAGTGCTGTCATGTTGTAGATTAGTATCTGATGACAGTCCCCGTGATTGGTCCAAAAATTGGCGGGATCTGACCAATGGGCGGGCCACCGCCCATATAAGCCAAATTTTGAAATTGAATTATCTTGCTCATTTTGTTAGCAAGAGTGTTGAAATTTTGCGTATATGTATCTGGTAGCAGTCTACGTGATTGGCTTTCAAATGGGCGGAATAGGACCAGTGGGCGTGGCCCAGCCCATATTTTGATATATCTTGCAAGTATTATATAGGAAATACATGAACTAAAATGCTCGGTATGCGATAATTACAGCTGCTCACTCCAATACAATCGCAATATGATAATGTGATGCAATATCAATGAAACAAGAGTTTGGAAATTTTATAAGTATACATTTCTATTTTCTGGACTTTCCACTGAATTCGGTATTTTTTCATTCAGTGAATTTATTACTAATACCAGTAAGGAAAGGCAGAAAGTCGGGCGGGGCCGACTATATAATACCCTACACCTCCCTAACAATGCGATAAGGGTCATTGCGATAATAATTTGGAATAATTGGTAAATGTATTTTGAACCGATAATCGCAAAATTAAGCAATATTCGTTCCTAAATTGAGAAAAATCTTTCTGGAGAACTTTGTAATGATCGGACAACTTCTATAGCGCTTTGTGACCAAATCTGGAGGAACATATATATGGAGGTTATATATAAATCTGAATCGATTTTCCTAGAATACTCATTCATGTAAAATAGAAACCTGTTTCTGTCGAATTTCGTACTGATCGGATATAAAACACAGTCTCTACAGCGCTTACATGTCAAATTGGGGGTAACATATATATATGGGGGCTATATCTAAATCTGAACTGATTTTCTCCGAATTTTGCGACATTCCTTCCTGTAATAAGAAACCTCTTTCTGCCGAATTTCTTACTGATCGGATATAAAATACAGTTTCTACAGCGCTTGAATTTCAAATCGGGGGTAACATATATATGGGGACTATATCTAAACCTGAACCGATTTTCTCCGAATTTGGCAGTATTCCTTCATGTAATAACAAACCTCTTTCTGCCGAATTTCGTACTGATCGGATATAAAATACAGTTTCTACAGCGCGAATTTTGACATGGGCAGCGAAGCGCACCGGGCTCAGCTAGTACATATATAAAAATGAAACGGTCCATCTGTGTAATGGCATCACGTCAGAACGGCTGGAGCGATTGGGCTCAATTTTTTTTTCAGTTGTTCGTATTTGCCTGGAGAAGGTTGTTACGAAAGAAAATTTTGGGAAAACCCTCCGGAAAAGTCGGAAAATTGGGAAAATCGAAAATTGCTATTTCTTGCGAGATTCCTACTGTTCCTATCTACTGCTCTCTTTTTCAATCCAAATTTTTTTTATTAATTTTCTATTAAACAAAAAAGTTTTCTATTAAACATATGTACGAGTATGTGCTATTTTTCTTGGTGCAATTCATTCGAGTTTTGCGTATTGTTACACTGATTTCGCGTATCACATCGGCAAACGGTACAAGCATTACGATCAATTAAAATTCACGATATTTATCAATTCGAACATTTTTTCAGATAATAAGTTTGAGTATAAGAGGTAAGGTTATCTTATTGGATTGCGGGCATTGCAAAATCATAATTTCGGATGAATGCACGATGGCGCATAAACGAGCTCTGGAGGCAATTGACCGAACGATGAAGGATTTACGACGTGATTTGAGACAATTTGGTGAGTCTGATATTGCTCTCCGGAGATTTTCGTCAAACGCTTCCCGTCATCCCGAAATCTACTGCCGATGAAATTAATGCATGCCTGAAATAGTGGTCTTTGTGGCTGCATGTCAAGAAGTTGAAATTGACCACGAACATGAGAGTCGCGTTGCAGAACGACTCATCGGCTCTTGAATTCTCGAAACAACTGTTGGCGCTTGGCAATGGCCAAATTACTATTGATGTTTCCACTGCATTGATATTGTTCCCGGCAAATTTTTGCGAGTTCACATCGTCGAACGAGGAACTCATCACCAAAGTGTTTCCAAATCTCGATTTGATTAGTGAATGGGCAATATTAGCAGCGAAGAATAAGGACGTCGATAGCATGAATTTTATTATTCAAAGTAAAATCGAACTCGCTTGATGTGCCAGGAGCTCCGCCGCATAATTTACAGCTGAAGGTGGAATCGATCATAATCATGTTGCGGAATCTGAATCATCCGAAATTGTGCATAGTTCGCGGTTGTCCATTATGAAACTGATGGACAATGTGATTCAGGCGACGATCATCAAGGGAAAATTCAAAGGAGAGGAAGTCCTTATCCCACGAATTCCGATTATTCCAACTGATCTTTCATTCCAATTCAAGCGGATTCAGTTCCCTGTACGATTGGCTTTTGCGATGACAATCAATAAATCTCAAAACCAATCGTAGGAAGTCTGTGGAATTAATCTCGAATTTCCCTGTTTTTCGCACGGTCATCTGTACGTTGCCTGTCTTCTGTCTTCGTTGTTTGTTGTTTATCATCTGATTCGATTTATCTCTACTGATTTCGATTTTGGCATTAAAATTTTAACTATCTGTGTTTTATTATCACTCTGGAGTTTACCTGAAGGCGTTAAATTGGGGCGAGGCGAAGTTCGCCGGGTCCGCTAGTTTTATTATAAAATTTAAATTGTATGTCTTTACAATCAGACTTCAACAAACTGAATGAAAATTCATATTTCTCAAGAAAAATATTGACATAAAATTCAAATAATAAATGAAGTAAAAAACATAACATGTCTTATTCTAAAAGTATTCAAGTCTATGATGAGTGATGACGCTACATACCTAAGAGCCGTGGAGATCATCCCAGCAACCGGAGGAAACTCTTCGTTACACTAGGGAGCACATAATTCAATTGGTCTCTGCTAAGGAGTAGATAACCCAAGTATCCGCCTACTAAGGAGTCAATAACTCAATTTGTACTATAACAAGCAGACGATAAACCAACTGGCTCTCTACTAAGGAACTGGAACTCTACTAGGTTGTAG
The DNA here is from genome assembly GCA_963930755.1 of Eudasyphora cyanicolor. Taxonomy (NCBI): domain Eukaryota; kingdom Metazoa; phylum Arthropoda; class Insecta; order Diptera; family Muscidae; genus Eudasyphora; species Eudasyphora cyanicolor. The sequence goes on along the minus strand of OZ005735.1, from coordinate 216,630,691 downwards.
AAAACTTGCCGTATGATACGTAGTAGATAACATAACTCGTCGTTTACTAAGCAAAGATAACCCAATTTGTCGTCAACTAAGGAGTAGATAATTCGTTTGGTCCTCTACTAAGGGGTCGATAATGCAACTTGCCGTCGAGTAGATAACTTAACTTGTCGTCTACTTAGATAACCCAACTAGTCTTTTACAAGGGAGTTGATAACCAAATTTGTTGTAAGTTGAGTGTATAATTCAACTGGCCCTCTACGAAGGAGAAGCTAATGCTACTAGATGACTAGTTATCATCGTGAGATGATAACGAACTTTTTATGGCCCGAATTGGAAGATATGGATGCGGACAATATGTGGTTTCAACAGGACGGTGCCACTTGCCACACAGCTAACGAAACAATGGCTCTTTTGCGCAACAAATTCAATGGCCGTGTTTTCTCACGTCGTGGCGATGTCAATTGGCCGCCCAGATCATGTGATTTGACATCGTTGGACTTCTTTCTTTGGGGTTATTTGAAAGAAAAAATGTGTACGTCGATAAGCCAGCAACAATTCAAGAGCTAAAGGATGAGATAATTCGGCACATTAACGGCATAGAACCTCAATTATGTCTCAGCGTCATCGAAAATTTGGACCATCGGATGGAGGTGGGCCGCCGAGATCGCGGCGGCCATTTGGCCGATATTTTGTTCCATACATAATTGAACCAAACCGGCCAAAGTTGGACCTTCTGAATGGACCAACTCAAACGTAGTAATGGCGAACATTTACATATTATTATTTTCAAACAGTAAAAGTCATCAATTGTTCTTTTACCGATAATACTAATTATCCCCTCACCTTAGAGAGGAGGGTATATATCATTTGCTACGAGCCAAAAGTGTAACACATCGAGGGAGTGACCTAAGACCCCGAGTATGTTCGGCGGATATTCGTTTTGGGTCATTTTAAGTCGAATGAGCAATGTCCGTCTGTCTGTCTGCTGGTTGGTACGCACGATAACTCTTGAAAGGAGTAACCGATTGACTTAAAATTTGGTATGTGTTAATATTTTCTTCTATCTCCGGCTAAGTTCGAAGATGGGTCATATTGGTCCACTCCTTCTAGTACATCCCTCACAAAGGGTTAACATTTAGTGAACTATTGATTATTTGTTAACTTCTATGCTAATTATTTGAATCCTCTGAAATTTTACACATAGTATTAGTTTATTAGTCACTATTACCTCGAGAAAAATGGGCGAAGTTGCCACGCCCGTTTTGGTACCTCCCACACAATTGGATACTTTTGAACCAAAAGTTAATAGCTTATAACTTTATTACCAGTGCATACAAAGACTTGCAATTTTGTACAGTGGTTTAATAGTACCTACAATACAGTGAAAAATTGGCATTATTGCCAGGCTCCTTTTGGTACCTCCCACAAAAATGGACCATTTTGTGCGAAAATTTACCAGCATATAACTTCAATACCAGTTCATACAAATACTTGAAATTTTGTACAGTCCAATGCTTTTATAGTACCTAGAATCCAGAGAAAAGTGGTCGTAATTGGCACGCCCCTATTGGTACCTCCCACACAAATGGACCACTTTACAGCAAAAGTAAACAGCATTCAACTTTAATACTAGTGCATATAAATGCTTGTAATTTTGTACAGTGTAATGCTTTTATAGTACCAATAGTCCAGAGAAGAGTGACCGTTATTGGCACGCACACTTTTTTACAGACTATCTGTCATCACAGTGCATTTAAATGAAAGAATTTCTAATAGGTCTGATAGTTTTTTGCCTGATGCTATTAGAAAGGAATTTAAAACGTTTTTGTATATATCTACTCGTCCATATGTCAGATTTTCAAATCGAATTCCTTCCAACTGAGGTCATGCCTTTAACCTATACTTCGTTTCATATTTCTTTCATATAGTATTGTGTTATATTTTTATTTCATTGTAAAGAAACATTTAGACATAAATATGTAATGAAAAATAAAGTGAATTATATTATACTTATGGTCTTCTATCCATAATCTTCTTAAACACGATTTCTCCCAAAAACACCAGCAACGACAAGAAGTGCATGACCAACAGACCCAAAAATACTATCCGTAATGTGGCCAATGACAGTGGCTTGAGTTCTGTATTCGAAATTCGTGCCGATGCCATCTCGACTTCATACGATATGCCCAGATGTCCGGCAACATCAAATAACCACTTTCTTAGAATACCCCCGGAGTGTAGGGCGGCTATAATGCTATCCAATGGTTCCATAAGGAACGATTGAGGCCGTAAATAAGCGCAAATTTGATTTATAACAACAATGCGAGGCACAATCTCGTATTCGTCGTAAAGGCGACGGGATCCAATGAAAGCCTGGAACTGCCAATAGTTGGTTAGTGTGGCCCAGGGATGGGAGTCATGCAATATCGTCTCATAGACATCATAGTCGTCAGCAAAATCGGTGTATACAATTTGATTTTGGGGAATTTGTAGCGCTTTGACGAAATCACCCTGAAAAACGTTTTTAATTAGAAAGGTATAGTTGTCCGCAATTAGTTGCTGTATCGAGATGGGTTCTGCTAGAGGTTTGATATTGAAAGCCGCATACAGTTTTCCCTGAAATGTTCCCCAGATAACTAAAAATCCAAAAGTCCAAAAAATTACAAAATATCGTGTGCTGATGATACGATAACGTATAGATCGAGAATTTCCGATGGCCAAACCCAGAGCATCCAACCAGCTGATGTGAAGGAGATAACGTTGCTTGAAGATATAACGGAGTAGTAGCACTAGAGTCATTGCAAAGGTCACCACGAGCACTATGACCAACCATACAGTTTTGCGAAACGGTGCCATAAGCCACAATGCATCGGTTATTACTCTATTTCGTTTACGAATAACCACCACCATTGGTGTCAGAAAGTATGAGGTTGTGGCGGCAAAATATCGAGCTCTGGTCGGAAAATTATAGTAGCCCATTAAAACATCGAATTTGTGCTCCGCCAATGATTTAAAAGGTTCAGTGTATGAACCATTCCCATACACTGTGCCGATAAACTGACCCTTGGATTGTTGCAGACGTAATTCGAAATTCAATTTTTGGGCCATCAAACGTACAATCTTGGCTTCCACGCCCCAAAAATGGGCGATGCGTCTTCGATCGCTGGTCCGATTGTAATCAAAAAACGGCATAGACGTGCGCAGGAATATGTCAATAGGACATTTGTGGAAATTTTGAAACTTTTTGGAAAAAAGTGTCGAATGTATTAAATTACCCTTTTGAAATGTATTAAAATGATGCGGTACCACTTGACGACATTTCTGGGGCTGGAAAATATTATAGGTATATAAGTTGAAGCTATAATTCCCCACATATAAGGCCACAGTGATATCGACTATATTCCGTTCAAAAGCTTTATCAAGAATGAGTTGAAGTTCCTCTGTGTACCTTAAATGGTTTGGGATTTCCATGATCACCATATATTGACCCATTTTCTCGACGAATTGATGTTCTTCTATAACAGGTAATAAAGAGCTGTAACGAAAAATGTAATTTTATTAAAATTACAAAGGAATTATCAGCAATTTTGGTACAAATAGCCGATAAAAGTGAACCAATATAGGATTCTGTATTTTGCGATACCCTTTCTGGATGAAGTACCAGAAACAGTGTTTCATCTTTAAACTTAGCCTGAGGTAGAAGAAAAATATTAGCACATACGAGTAAAACATTTTAAGTCAATAGGTGCTCCTGCTTTCGAGAATTATGGTGTGCTCCAGACAGACGGACGGACATAGCTCGAATGACTTAACATAGGGTCTTTAGGTCACTCCTTCGATGTATTTTTTTTGGGTAGCTAATGAGTCTATAATGAGTATATAACTATTTACAATAATATTGACATTGACTTACCAAAATGCTTTGTACGAGTCGACATACCATAAATTATAATTGAATATCTGATGTTTCCTCTTTATGCCATCATTGAAAATTTCAAATTTCATGGAATCCTTACCGTTAAATGCCTCCGTTAAATAGTATTCAATTGAACGTTTCCACTTTCGAGAATATTCCAAACGAATGGCTACACTGAGTAGATCCGTTTTGGCCTCGAAATATTTCTGTACAACCCGTTCGAGACTTTGATTTGTTTTAGTGGCTTCCTTCAAATGCCACATTTTTGGTGAAAATTCAAATGCCCAATTCAGAGGAAATTGCAAAATGTAAATTACATATTTGAGAACGCTGAGAAAGTTCATGTTGAGCATTTGGAACTAAAACGGCCGTCAATGTTAAAGACAACTTATCCATTAGTCCTCAGAAAGCCGTACTCTTCGTTGAACATATTTTGCAAATCAGCGTTTGTAATTTCAAACTGGGAGTTTGTCAAATTGGTGTAGTTTGATTTTTATTTTTTTGCATTTAATTGGTGGAAATTTGCCTTTTTAATTACAAAAGTTATTTATTAGCAAACATGACATTGAATTTGGTAAATTGGATGCAAGAGTTGGTCTAATAATGCTAAGAAGATTTGTAAATAATGCCGTAATAAGAAGGTTTTGGTTAAGGAGAATCCCAAAAAAACCGAAACTGCAGTGATTCCAACAGCCAGTAAGAAACCTGGGTCTTCTGGTACCGAAACCAACGATGGAAATGTAGAAGAAACGACATGGACCACAGTGCAGAGTAATACTGACAGAAAACCTCTAAGAACCAACACAAAGATAAATCCTGAGGAGGTTGGAATAAACATAAAATATATTCGCCGAATCAGGGAAAGAGATTTGTTAGTAAAGATGGTAAAGGGCGATGGCCAGGCTCGAAAGCTAGAAGATGCTATTAAACTGTCGATGGGGGAAAATATCCAAATAAAACCCCTAAAGGAAAAGTATATCCTTGAAATAAAAGATATGCATGAATCGACAGATGCTAAAGACATAGTCAATGACATATTACGTATAGTAGGAGAGAATGAACAGGGACTCATTAAAGTTTATAACATACGCGAGTCTTATGGTCGTACTGAACAAGCCCTTGTAGAGGTATCATCGCATGCAGCTACAATCATCCTTAAGAACAAGAGAATAAAAATAGGATGGGCAAACTGCAGAGTAAAGAGGAAAACGCCTATCACGCGCTGCTTTAGATGTATGAAGACAGGACATATGGCCAAAACATGCAAAGTGAAGGATCGCAGTAATATGAGAAAATGCGGCACAGATGGACATAAAGCCAAAGAATGTAAAAATGCTGCAAGGTGCATTATATGTATAGACGCTGGGCGACAAGAGGTTAACCATTACATTGGTAGCAAAACGCTATGCAATAGTCAAAATGGTTCTTAGATTGTTACAAATAAATCTTGGCAGGGGACGCGAAGCTCAAGACCTGATGATTAACAGTGCATCAGTAAAGAAAGCTGACATAGTACTGGTCAGTGAGCAGCATAAAAATGTCAACACTGGTTCTTAGTACCAGGATAAGTTAGGAAAATCGGCGATTTATATACGCAATCCGAATATAAATGTCAACAAAGTAGAAGAAGATCATGACAATGTTGTGGTAATACATATTAATGGACTGAGAATATTCAGTTGCTATTTTTCTCCTAGTATCGAAATCGCTGACAGTAGGTATTTGGATTTAGGTGGATTCCTGCCGTTATGCTTAACCCTACCGTGCTCTAAACACCCGGGTGAATACATGCGTCGACCAACGCCCCCACGCACAATGTGCATGAGTACCAATCAATTCCGTGTTTCTGGCCACTTTTTCCCTCCTCCTTGGTTAGGAGCGGAGCCCATCTAAAACTCCTGCCATTCTAGGGTCATGGCGCCCGGTTGGTTTGCAACTCCACATCCGAGACCTTTCTGTCCCAGCGATTTTGGTTTAAACCACAGCCACCACGTTGCACCCAACAGGGTCCTCACCAATAGTCAGGCCGGGATCTTCGTCCCGAGGGCTTTCCTGACTCCCGTGGTACCAGATTAAGTGCTCTGGTCAGACTGCGTAGCCGAAGATACTACCAGTTAGTCTCCAGAAAATCTAGGACTGGTGACCAGTCTGTCCAGTCCCCATCCTGGGAATAGATGGGAACTATAGGATTCGTAGATCCCCCCGAAATAGCTGACATCAAAATTTCACTTGATAGGCTATGTGATAGTATTAAAAGATTTTATATGCCAGTCCTAATAGGTGGAGATGTCAACGCAAAATCAGCCGAATAAGAATCAAACCTGCTAGACAGAAGAGGAGAAGCTGTCGGGGAGATGATCCCAGGCCTGGGACTGATCACCGTTAATAGGGGTACCTCAATGACTTTTAGAAGAGGAACAGCTGGCTCCATAATAGATTTAACTTTTGCATCTACACCAATAGCCAGGAAAATTAAACGATGGGAGGTTTTAGAAAAAGAAACACTAAGTGATCATCAATATATTATGATTATTATTGATAAAGATAAAGATCCAGACCAACAAGACAACGGTGGAACACAACCAACTTAAATATAGACGCATGTAGGGAGATACTACGAGACATACAGTCAAGGCCCCCAATTGCCGAAACAATCGAATCCAACGACTTGGATGCAGTCACATCATGTCTTAATAGTATTCTATGTGAAACATGTAATTCCGGAATGAGCAAATTCGGACCGAGGAAAAATACAAGGAAAGCTGCTTATTGGTGGAGCGACGAAATTGCAAATTTGAGGAAAGAATGTCATAAATCAAAACGTCTAGCTACAATAGGGGAGGTGAAGATCTCTATATATATTGTTATACAGGCAGGCTAGAAAAACATTGAGGGTTGCTATCAAAAACTCCAATGTGAACGCTTGGGAAGATATTTGCCGACAGATAAATGATGATCCGTGGGGATTACCATACCGTATTATCATGGAAAAGGTTGGAAACACTAAGCAGATGCATGGAATAACAAATCCACTTTGTTCTAAAACTATTGTGGATACTCTCTTTCGAAAGGCGGAAGAATCCAGTGAAACTTTTTACACATCGTCGATGGTTGCATTGAATAAGCCCATTTCAGACGATGAAATTAAACAAACGTGTAAACAATTAAAAAGGCGCAAAGCTCCCGGCCCAGATGGTATTCCGAATGAAATTATAGCAATAATTGGAGAGAACTGGCCGACCTTATTTTCCATTATCTTCAACAGGTGTTTGATAGAGGGTGTATTCCCAAAAGCATGGAAAAAACAGTTATTGTTTTTTTGCGAAAAGGTGACAAGCCTCTGGACAATGCATCATCTTACAGACCACTCTGTTTGTCGATACTGTGGGAAAACTTCGGGAGAAACTTATTCTGAACAGACTGGAAGCTGAGGTGAACGAAAAAGGAGGTTTTTCGTCGATGCAGTTTGGGTTTGTTAAAAAGAAGTCAACCTTGGATGCTATCTTTGAAGTAGTAAGGACTGCGGAGGAATGCAGATCTAACAAAGAATTCTGCGTGATTGTGACACCGGATATAATAAATGCGTTTAATTCGGTTGGGAGGTTATAAAACAGGCGACAAGAGAAAAGCTCTTTTCGAGCTACCTTATTCGAATAATTAATAATTATTTACAAGGCAGAGTACTAGACTACGAAACTGATGAAGGTATGCAACATCATGAAGTATCTGCTGGGGCCTCTCAAGGGTCAATATTGGGACATTTTTTGTGGAACCTCATGTATGATGGTCTCCTGAACTTGCAACTTGCCGATAACTGCAAACTAGTGGGATATGCAGACGACGTAGCCTTAGTCGTGACGCAATAATCGGCAGCCGTAGCTGAAATTAAAGCGAACGATTGCCTCACTCGAATAAGTTCATGGCTGAGATCCAAACACCTAAAGCTGGTAGCTGAAAAGACAGAGGCTATATTTGTAACAGGTGGACGCTCATTCATATTACCAAAATTGAAGGTAGACGAACATGAGGTAATGTTTAGTAGGAGTCTGCGATATCTAGGACTAGAACTGGACAGGCAGATGTCTTTTAGTGAGCACGTAAAACTCGTTAGGGACAAGTCACTGAAAACAGCTCCGAAACTAGCGCAGATTATGCCAAACATACGAGGACCTGGTCAAACAACTCGAAAATTTTTGGCTAGCGTTGCATATGCCCAGTTGTTGTATGGCGCTCCGGTTTTCAGCGATAGCGTGCGAACAAATATGACTCTATTAAAAAGAATAGACAACGTACACAGAATGTCAACCCCTAGGGTCACATCGGTGTATAGCACCATATACACATCTGCGGCATCCATTCTCAGCGGTATCCCTCCAGTACACCTTGCATTAAGGGAAATTAAGAAAATCTACAGCGAAAAGAAAATGTTAGAAGAACAGAACATATGCACAAAAAGTGATATAAACAACATTAAAAGGCAAGCAAGACTTCGTCTATATCAAAGCTGGCAACACAAATGGAACAGTGACGACAAGGGAAGATGGACACATAGGTTAATCCGTAATGTGGAAAAGTGGTTAGAAAGAAAACACGGCGACCTTAATTTCTATCTCACACAAGTGGTGCGTATCTGTCTAGACTCAAAGTTAGAGGCAGCGCCAGGTGTGATATCTGTAGCTGTATGGATGATACTGTCGAACACACAATCTGATACTGTCGAACACACAATCTGATGATACTGTCGAACACACAATTGGACAGATCTGCGTAGCACCCTAAATGATTATTTACAAGTTACAATAACACCGGATAACTTAGTAGATGTGATGCTTAAGAGTAATGAACAATGGATGAAATGTGCGAATTTTATCAAGACAATAATGAGGTCGAAGAAATTGTTCCAAGACATGAATACTCCGAACCCCTAATCTAATACAAAATATGTAAATGGTTTTCCAACAAGAGGTGTTATTTTGGTATTCAAAGAGATATATGATCGGATGTTGATTTCAGAACAAGTAAGAAAGTTTCAGTCGGGTAAACCGACTAAGGTATACCCTCACTTTGTGAGTAATGTAATATTGAATATTACTCGAATTATTCTGTCAATTTGTGTGGGAGGTACTAGAAGGGGTTTATCAAATACACCTTTTTTTCGCTAAACATTAGATACTTTAAATTCATTGCACTGTGCCGACTTATAAGCACATAAATGCACTGGTATAAACGTTATGAGACATTAAATTGTGGTATGATTTGGGCATTTTGTGTGGGAGGTACAAAAAGGGGCGTGGCAATAACGCCCATTTTTCACAGGGCTATAGACACTATAAAAGCATTACACTGTACAAAATTTCAAGTATTTTTATACACTGGTTTTAATGTTATAAGCTGTTAACTTTTGGTGCAAAAAGGTACCTTTGTGTGGGAGGTACCAAAAGGGGCGTGGCAACAACACCCATTTTTCCCTGGACTGTAGGCAATATAAAAGCATAATACTGTATAAAATTTAAAGTATTTTTATACACTGATATTAATGTTATAAGCTGTTAACTTTTGGTGCAAAATGGTGCATTTGTGTGGGAGGTACCAAAAGGGACGTGGCGACTTCGCCCGTTTTTCTCGAGTTCATAGCGACTAATAAGCTTATACTATGTGTGGAATTTCAAAAGATTCGAATAAGTAGTATAGCAGTTATTAGAGAATCAATATTTCACAACATTTTAACCCTTTGTGGGGGAGGTACTAGAAGGAGTGGACCAATATGGCCCATCTTCGAACTTAGCCGGAGATAGAAAAAAATATTACCACATACCAAATTTGAGGTCAATCGGTTACTTCTTTCGAGAGTTATCGTGCGCACCAGCCAGCAGACACACAGACAGACAGACAGACAGACAGACAGACAGACAGACAGACGGACGGACATTGCTCATTCGACTTAAAATGGCCCAAAACGGATTTCCTCTGAACATACTTGGGGTCTTAGGTCACCTCTTCGACGTGTTACACTTTTTTCCGTAGCAAATGATATATACCCTCGTCACACTAAAGTGAGGGTATAATAAAGAGGAAGGTATGCCGTTAATAATGAAAAATAACATCAGCCAAATGGCCACCACGACCACGCTAACAGGACCATATCCTTTTCATGAAAGCCTCACGAATTCCATCTTTGAGGTCTTGAATCGACGCTGGGCTGTTGGCGTATACATTATCTTTCACGTGGTCCCAAAGGAAGAAGTCGCAAGGTGTTAAATCACAAGATCTCGGTGGCCAATTGTGATCACCTCTTCGAGAGATAACACGGTCCGTAAACTTTTCCCGTAACAGAACAATGGTTTCGTTGCTTGTGTGGCACGTAGCGCCGTCTTGTTGAAAGTAAACGTTGTCCAGATCAATACCATCCAACTCCGACCATAAAAAATCATTCTCTCTCGATACCGCAATCCATTCACCGTAACTGTTGATCCAACCTCATTTTCGAAAAAGTAAGGTCCAATGACCTCTCCGGACCATAAACCGCACCAAACAGTCACACGTTGAGGATGGAGAGGCTTCTCAACAATAACTCTTGGGTTTTCCGAGCCCCATAAGCGACAATTTTGCTTGATGACGTAGCCACCGTGGTGGAAATGGGCCTCATCAGTCAAGATGATTTTGTATCGTTGGTATCGTGTTTTTGTTCGATCGTTTTGTATCGTTCGATGATCGTGAATCGTTCCATTTTTAGTAATGGCGTAGTTTATACTTATCAAATGTCAAAGAATAAAAGCTTCAAAAGTGGCACCGAAATACCGGGTGATTCAAAATAACACCTCTTGTTGGAAACCCCTGTACTAGGACGGGGAGTAGGAGATGGAAGAGGCTAACAAAAACAAAGCCTATGCCGAACCCACCCGAAGTAATGCGAAAGCGGTCCCGGGTGGTGGTTCTTGCGTAGGACCACTTGATGATGGTGCGCTATCACTACGTCCCATAAAAAAATACCATACCAAACCTAACCTAATCTAATCTAATCTAATCTAATCTAATCTAATCTAATCTAATCTAATCTAATCTAATCTAATCTAATCTAATCTAATCTAATCTAATCTAATCTAATCTAATCTAATCTAATCTAATCTAATCTAATCTAATCTAATCTAATCTAATCTAATCTAATCTAATCTAATCTAATCTAATCTAATCTAATCTAATCTAATCTAATCTAATCTAATCTAATCTAATCTAATCTAATCTAATCTAATCTAATCTAATATAATCTAACCTAACCTAGCCTGGCCTAACCTAATCTAATCTAACCTAACCTAACCTAACCTAACTTAACCTAACCTAACCTAACCTAACCTAACCTAACCTAACCTAACCTAACCTAACCTAACCTAACCTAACCTAACCTAACCTAACCTAACCTTTTTTTTTATGAGGTGAAAATCGTCGAAAGACATTTGCCTGATGGAGTTGGCAAATAGTGCGGGACTTTAACCCGCTAAAAACACCTCTACACTTGTCCATTCAGCCCTGTGGAACCACCTTTAGGTATTACTTCACAGGGTGGGGAAGATCTTCACACTAAGTTGTCCGGAGTCAAAACAACTCCTAGCGATTCCTCCAACTGCAGCCTCAGATTTGTAAACCGAGGACATTCAAACAAAACATGTTCAGCATCCTCCACAATATATTCACAATTTGGGCAAAATGGGTCTGTTTCTCGGCCGATGCGATGTAGGTAGTATTTGAAGCTACCATGGCCGCTCAGCATCTGCGACAAGAAGTAGTCCAATTCTCCATATGATCTATCCAGCCATACTCTTATATTGGGGATTAGTCGACACGTCCATCGCCCATCACTGGATGTCGTCCACCTGTTTTGCCAATCATGGATGGATTTGTCCCTTGCAATTTTTTGGGCCTCCGCATGGGTGATATTTTCTGTCGTTGATTTCAGATCGTTAGCATAGTTTGTTTCACTAGCAAGCAGGTCAATAGGTATCATGTTTGCCATCACCAAAGCCGCCGCATCCGACACCGTCCGATAAGCCGAACATACTCGTAGAGCCGCCAACCTATATACTGGGGCGATTTCATCTCTGTATTATTGGTATTTCATCGCCTGGGACCACGCTGGAGCTGCATACGGGATGACATTTCTGACAACCCCTGCTAACAACCTCCTTTGGGAGTACTTTGGGCCTCTAGTATTTGGCATTAAACGAGATATAGCCATAAACGTAGTTCTAGCTTTTTCACTAATGTTGGTCAGGTGAGGTTTGAATGATAGTCTCATATCGATCAGCACTCCAAGATACTTTAGATATGGTTTGGAGCGTATAGAACTATTACCAACTATAATTTGTATCTCCTCCATCACTTTGCGGCTACTAATCAGAACGACTTCCGTCTTGTGTTCTGCCAACGTTAAACCTGCTTTGTTAAGAAAGGATTGTACAAATTTAACGCTTGAATTTGTTACCGTTTCTGCTTCGAAACCAACAATCTTGGCATTGTCTGGTAGATGTAGTCTCAGTACACCATCGTACATCAGGTTCCATAATAGTGGTCCAAGCACGGAACCCTGTGGAACACCTCCTGTTACCTTGTAGTCCTTCGGACCCTCGTCAGTGTCATAAGACAGATATCTATTTCTAAAGTAGTCCTTGACAATTTCCACGAGATAGGATGGAGTATCGATACGTTGCAACGCATTTACAATTTCATCCCATTTTGCAGTGTTGAAAGCATTTTTCACGTCCAGTGTCACAACAACGCAGTATTCTTTTCCGCCGTGTTTTCCACCTTTTCCTTGTATAGTAGTCGCAGCTGTATTCACTACTATTTTTATTGCATCCATTGTAGACTTGCGTTTCCTGAATCCAAATTGGAATTCTGATAGGCCATCAATGCATTCAATATGCTCTTCTAGTCGTCCACATATTAGACCTTCCAATAATTTACCACACGTATCAATCATGCACAATGGTCGGTAGGATGATGGGTTTTCCGCGGGTTTCTTGTCCTTAGGTATAAGTACTAGCTTCTGTCTTTTCCATATTTTAGGGAAGGAGCCTCCTTGCAAGCATGTGTTCATTAACAGCGTTACTTGGTTCGGGCAAGTGTTAACGAATTCCCTTAGTACTCGGTTGGGGATTCCATCAGGACCCGGTGATTTTTTATCCTTGAGCCTTGAAATTACTTTTAAGACTTCAGGAACAGTTACTGGTACAGGTGAAACTGGTACATTGCTGGTATGATCCATCCAGTATGGAGGCGTCTGTTCTGGAAAAAGGTGTTTAACAATCCCATCGAGAACAGCGACTTCTTTGGGTGGCGATGCATTTAAGCATTTAAGCTTCTTCTTAACAATTTTATATGCTAGTCCCCATGGGTTTGAGTCTAGGTCGTCGCATATCTCCAAGAAACACTGTCTTTTGCTTCTTTTTATAGCCTGGCTCAGAATTTTCTTTTTTGACTTATACACTTGGTGATGAGTTTGGTTTGTTTGACGTCCTCTTGATCTGATATACAATCTTCGGGCTCTTATACACTCCCCACGCAACATTGCTATCTCTTCATTCCACCAATAAACGGGTGGTTTATTTTCCCTACTTCCTCTCCTGGTCATTGAGATATCACATGCCCGGATAATTTGGCCAATGCATTGCTCTGCCATGTTTTCTGGTGATCCACTGAGGGTCAAATCTTCCACAGCTGCACAAAATACGTCCTTGTCAAATGTGCTAAGCTTCCAACCTCTCCCAGTAGAGATGACGGTGGGTGGCGTAGAATGCTCGGATATATTAATTATGATCGCGCGATGGTCACTGTGCGTATAGATATCAGACACACTCCAGTTTGTTCGCATCGTAATATTATTGCTTGCAAAAGCAATGTCTATTACGGAACCTCTTCCATTACGACTGAAAGTATGCTCATTTCCAGAGTTTAGTAGGACCACTCCAAGCCCAAGTAGGAGGTTGCCCCTTGCATTCGTTCTTGGGCAACCCCATTCAATTGCCCATGCATTAAAGTCTCCCGTAATTATTACATTATTCTTGGTTGTTGCATCAGAAACTAGATTATCAATAATATTTCCGTATTCCTGTATGGACAAGCTTGGTGGAATATAACAGCTGTAAATGGTCATCCCCGAAACAGAACAACGTACAAATCCGCCAGGTACAACCGTTCCTGCATTTTGCAGCATTAATCCGCTTACGCTCCATATCGAGGTTTTTGAAACATCTGTAAGCCGGCATGATGTATCTTGATGATGATAGGGTTCGCTTAGGAGAGCAATGTCTATATTCTGCTCACGTACGCTTTGTTTTAGAAGTTCCTGAGCTGCACTACAATGGTTCAAGTTTAATTGAAGTAATTTCATGCAGTTATTTAATTTTTTGTACGTCCTCTCTGTATCGGGGGCAATTTTTGTCTCCCGTTGAGTGACTTTTTATTGTGTCCTTGCACAGTAAACATTTTGGCATATTTTTGCATGTTTTAGCTTTATGCCCTTCCATACCACATCTTAGACATTTGCCAGAGTAGTCATGCACGCTATTACATTTAGAAGCTAAATGTCCAAAATCAAAACATCTCAGACATTTTCTAGGAATTTTCTTCTTTCTTATTCTACATATTGACCATTCTATACGGACTTTCGTAGCTTTTATCAATGACCTTGCCAAGGCAGCATTTAGCGCAAGTGTAGCCGTTTGAGTTCCGTCATAAGCTTTACGCACAGATTTTATTGCTGTTACATGCAATGATTTTAATTCCGGGAAGGCTTTTATTAGATCTCGATGAATCTCATCCTTGCCAGTGGTTTCCTCTATATCCTTAATTTCAGTATAGGTTTCGTGTGTCAACACCCGTACCTGTGCTTGTGATCCCAAAACCTCCTCAATGTTTTGCTTGAATTCGCCAGTATTTTCCTAACATTTTGTCCCAATACGTCCAGTTTTGGCTCACTCTTAACTTTTCTAAGTATATCCGCATAAGATAGTCCACCAACTTCTTTGATGACAAGGGCATCAGGGCGGATCGGCCGTTGTTTCTTTCTCTTACGGGCTTTAGCTCTAACTCTCGTCCATTCAGGTACCACACCGCTATTGGATGGAGGTACCGGAGTGATTGTTTCAACGTTTGCCACATTGTGTACCACGGTCAATTTATTTGGATTGTCCACTTTTTTCTTCTTAGACCTATTGCCTTTAGGACTCGCGCCAGTCGTGCTGTCCCTTGTTCTCTTTGGTGTTTGTGACAAGGACGAAACTGGATAAGCACTATATCCTTCAAAATTCCAGGTCCCTTTGGTGTCTGGTTTTGCTTTTGGGTTTTATCTGCAGTGACTAATTCTTCTGACGCATTCAGAAACATCGCCTGTATTTCTCGTGTTATTGACACAATCTCCTTGTGAACATTGGTCCGTCCTTTAACGAATTCAACTAGCACATTTATTTTTTCTCCTAGTTTAGACATGCTACTATTAGGTTGGTTAGCCTTTACATTCAGTCCATCGTGTGCTAGTCCACCGTTAGATGAATTTGGAGGTGTTCTCGCCATCAAACTGCTTCTACCGAATGGGTTTGCCATTGGTGTTGCTTTCATTGCAGTACTGCCATTGACTGCAGCCATATCATTTTGATATATATTATTGTTATTTTGGTTTCCATTCCAGTCGCATGATCTCGACGACCGGGAGCCTGCATGGTCGCCCCCTACTGCCGCCGGTACTGGGTTATTAACTCCCTGCACCGTAAGTTTTATACTTTCTACTGACTTTTCCATGTTGGATTTTCTGTCAGGGTTCCTACCCTTATCGTTTTATACCTTCCGCCAGGTTATTTTCATACAGCCGCCCCTAACATGGGAACAGACGCCGATCAGGAAACCGCCCAATTATGGGCAAGTCACTCCCGGATTTTGTAAACTAGGGTACCACGGGGACGGCACACCCCTGATTGCACCTCTCTAGAGAGCACCCTTGTGGGGGATACTTATTTAATGGCGGCATCCTTACGCCATGTCACAGAGCCTTCTTCGAGCATATGTACCTTTTTATAGTACGCTCTCGGACTCTGCCGCTATTGGTCGGGGACTGCTTATCAATCGCAGCAAACCTACATATCTGTAGGCCGTCCGGCTATCCACCACCTGCCGACCCCCCTAGTAGCCTGAGCTTAGCACTAGGAACCTAACCTAACCTAACCTAACCTAACCTAACCTAACCTAACCTAACCTAACCTAACCTAACCTAACCTAACCTAACCTAACCTAACCTAACCTAACCTAACCTAACCTAACCTAACCTAACCTAACCTAACCTAACCTAACCTAACCTAACCTAACCTAACCTAACCTCTCCCAATGCAATTCGGATTTGTGAAAAAGAAATCAACTCTTGACGCCATTTCCCAAGTAGTGAACACAGCCCAGAAATCGATGGAGGGAAAACGATTCTGCGCCATAGTTACTTTGGATATTAGAAATGCTTATAATACAGCAAATTGGAATGTTATTCGAACAGAAATCAGGAAGAGGAACTTTTCGAACTATTTAGTCAAAATGACTGATAATTATCTAAATGAGCGAACACTAGAATATCAAACCAACCAGGGGACAAAACATTTCAGTGTGTCGGCAGGTGTACCACAAGGATCGATTCTAGGACCTTTACTTTGGAATCTTATGCATTACGGTCTCTCAAACCTTAAATTACCAGATGGGGCTTCACTGGTGGGATATGCAGACGATGTCGCCCTTATAGTGGACAAGTCAGACTCAGCTTTGACTGAAATTGTAACAACAAATGACTGTTTAGGTAGAGTAAAAAGGTAGCTAAATTCCAAACATCTACAACTTGCACCATCAAAAACTGAGGCAATCCTGGTTACCAAGCTGAGATATTTCGTTTATCCCCAACGAACCCTAGGAACAGCTAGAAAACTGGCGCAAATAATGCCAAATATACGAGGACCGAGGCAAACGACCAGGAAATTGATCGCAGGTGTCTCATATGCACAGATGCTCTACGCGGCTCCTATTATAAGTAACAAAGTACGAGACACCGTTCACCTTTAAATAGGAGACACCGTTCAACATTCAATTAACAAAATACTATGATGTGTTCCTAAAGGGAAACATAAATTCAATCGATATTGATCTATCATATGTACTTATCATTTCGTACTTCACCACCCCATACGATCATGATCGGAAGCTCTTTATGTATGCACATGTTTTCACACCAGGGCTTCAGGGTAATTACAGCACCATTGAAGAGTTTAAATAGAATTTACTACAGTTAATTGTTAAGCGATTTTTTTTATTTGAATAATTTGCATATAAGCGACATTTAAAACAACATTTTATGCATTTCTAATTAAAATTAGGAAATGTGGTGTACACTTTTTTTATCGCAGTTACAATGAACTTTTCTGCTTCTGGTATTATAATTATATATGATTGACCATCTTAAAAATAAATATTTTATTCCATTAAAATCGTGTATAATGATATTGATTATAAGCAACAATGTATTGGTTATAATTAAGAAACTTCAGAGTCCAGAAGTGTATTTCGACCGCAATTTTAAAATTGAGTCACACCCATACAACCTCAAGGCCTATGTACAAGTTTCATAAAAAGTCTTAAACATTTGCCATGTTTTATAAGAGTTCCATACAAAGGCAAATGCTCTACTTATGGGCGTCTTCTCCTTATTCCGACTGGACTGTGTTTCCATTTCATGGAGATCTTGTGCACAGCAATTTCACCTAAAAATACCACAAATGCCACAATATGCATTATCACCAAACCCATAAAGACTAAACGAATTTTGTTCAAAGACAGTGCTTTGGGTTCTGGATGCGTTTTATCTCTCTCCATCGCATCAACATCATTGGAGGTTCCCAAGACTCCAGCCTCATCCAACATCCATTTCTTCAAAATACCACTAGACGCTAAAGCATTTATAATTCGATTGAAAGGCTCGATTAGATATGATTGGGGCTCCATAAAGGCAGTAATTTGATTCATAACCACAACATTAGGAACGATATCGAACTCGTCATATATACGTCGATTCCGAACGAATGCTTTGAAATGCCAATAGTTGATTATCATGGCGACGGAATGCTCAGTATTTAACATTTTCTCAAAGATTTCTTCACCACTTGATTGTGGTACGTATTCGATTTTCTGGGCAGGTATCTGCAGGGCTTTGATCAAATCGGTTGACATAAAATCCTTTATAAGAAATGTATAGTTCTCATCAATTAATTGTAATACTGACAGGGGATCGGTGCGTGGTTTGCTATTGAAGGCCTCATAAAGTTTGCCTTGGAATGTCCCCGTAAGAATCATAAATCCGAAGACACCAAATATTACAATATACCTTGTACTGATGAAATGAAATTGGATGGTTCGAGAATTTCCCAATGCCAAGCCCCAGGCATCCAACCAAATGAAACGGCGTCAATGTAAAATGTGATGGATGGCAGATACTATTGCCATGCCAATAGCCAGCAAAATGATAATGGCCAGCCATACTCTTGGTCGAAAAGGAGCGTACAGCCATCTTCCCTCAATAATACCGTTCTTGTACTTAGGCAGGATCACTACAATTGGCGTCATAAAATATGGAGTACTCGCCCCAAAATGACGAGATCTGGTCAGCTGATGATAATAACCCATTACCACATCTAATTGTTTCTCCTTCAATTCATGAAAATATCCCAAGGCTGTGCCATTGTCATATACCCTACTCGAGACATTTGCATTCCAGGGATGAATGCGTAACTTAAAGTTCAACTTTTCTGCCATAATACGCACCATAGGGGCCTGCATTCCCCAGAAATGATCGATATCCTTTTTATCTGTGGTTAGGTTATAACCAAAATAGGGTTCTACACTTCGTGCAACCATATCTATTGGGCATTTGTGGAAATTTCCCAGTTTGTGCGCGAAAAACTCTTCGGATTCTAGATATCCATATTGGAACTTGTTAAATTTGCGCGGCACCACTTGACGACATTGCTGCGGCAGGAAAATGTCGTAAGTGTAAAAGGTGAAAGTCGAATTTCCCACATATATGCCAATCACAATGTCGACTATATTTCTTTGAAAGGCCTTTTCGAAAATTTTTTGCATTTCTTGATTGACTTGCAGATGTTTAGCGGTGTTCATGATGATCATATAGTGACCCATTTTTTGCACAAATCTGCTCCCGATTTTGGGCAATAGGGATCTGAAAAAGAAACATATAAAGATTTTAATAAAATAAGCAATAAAAATTCATGTTTAATTCTAAAATCTTATAGGCCATAAATAAAATGCTACAATTTCCTCCGATTACTTACCTAAAAGCTTTATACGAATCCACATACCATAAATTATAATTGAAAATGTTACCCTTTCCTTCGTAGCGATTGTGAAATATTTCAAATGTCATTGATTCGGTGCCTTTGAAACAAGCCAAGAGGTACTCCAATCATTAGAAAATTCCCAACGTATTGCAACACTCAATAGCCGAGTTTTTGTCTCAAAATATTGAATTACGGTCTTTTCCATACTTTTATTCAATCGATCGTTAACCAATTGCCATTTTTCCAAGTTCGTATTAAATCCGACAATCCAAAAGATTTGCAAACTGCTTAGGATGAAAGCGACTTTTAAGATGTTCATTTTGAACAATTCTCTAGGACTGACGACTCTTCACTTTTGCCAATATTAAAATAGTTGTTCGTATTTACTTTAGCAAAGATAAAGTAATTCCTTACAATGTTTTGCGTTATTTTGTTTAATCTTGAAAATGGCGAGAAATCTTTGATTGTTCCACTTTTAACATTTTAATTGGCTTTTTTAGAACATTTTTGATTATTAGACAAAATGACTTTAGAAATTTTCAAATAATTGTTTGCGTAATAAGAGGCACGTGTTGGAGACGTGTATGGCATCATAGTAACTAAATACACCATTTCCATATTGAATTAAAGACTGGTTATATAACTTAAAGTTTATTTTGATATAAAAATAAAATACCGAGATATTTTTATACCAGGCCGGATAATTAAGATAACTATTTAAATATTGCATCTTTGGAGTAAAAAAATTTGGCTTTGTGATTTTCTAGAAGTTGAAGTTTGTAAAACTGAAATCCTTCATAATTTCTTGAATGTCTGGCATAGTCAGTATGTTTACTTGCTGGAGAAATGTTGTTATATATGTAGTTGTTGCCACCAAGAACCATTATTGATGTGAACATCGTATCGGTCCGCAGAATTATCCTTTTATATGAAAACAACCGGCAACTTTAACATGTATTTCTCATTAAAGATAATGAATTGCCACCATGTAGCATTTTCAAGTAGTGATATATAAGAATACCTTCAGTACCTACCCATTCAATGTTAGACAGACTAAGCCATTTTCGAAGCCAATTAATTCTTTATAATTTATCTTGCTCCACTCAGAAGTGGAGGTTTCTTTTTATTTACATATGTAATAAAATGAAAAACATCAACTAACAAAAAATTTAATCGTTGAACTCCAAAATATGCTCTCACTGATCACCTAATAAGGAGTAGATAACCCAGTTTGTCGTCAACTAAGGAGAAAACGAGACAAGGTAAATCGTAGTATAGCTCAGTGGGGCATTTTATCGCCTCTTCTATGGGTTACGACGATACACAGTCTCCTAAAAGCCCTCACCAATGAAGGACTTAAACCAGTCTGTTATGCAGACGACGTTGTAATACTTCTAAGGGGCTTTCATCCAAATCTATTATGCAGAAGAGCTGAAGAGGCACTTAACATAGCATATAACTGGGCACAACCAAGGGGATTAAATGTTAACCCAGACAAAACAGAAATATGTCTATTTACAAGGAAAACGAAGATCCCACGTTTTACCCCGCCTCGATTCCTGAATAAGACAATTGCTATAACTAAAAAGGTAAAATACTTGGGAGTAATCTTGGATCAGAATCTGTACTGAAAAGATGATCTTAAAGAAAGAATTACAAAGGCACACAGATGTTGGTCGTTGTGCAGAAGAGCTATAGGTTTAAAACGGGGACTACGTCCAAATATGACTCACTGGCTTTACATGAGCGTGATTAGACCAATAATCGGTGGACATCAATGGACAAGAAGTGCAACGTAATACCTTTGCAAAAAATTCAACGTATGTGCTGTCTAGGCATAAGCGGGGCATTTAGAACTGCACCAACAAATGCGTTGGAGACTATACTGCACATCCAACCAATATACATCCGTATAAAGTATGAGGCAGCCCTCACAGCAAGACGTCTACAAGTGATGGGTGAATGGATAAATCGAGACCACAAGTCGTGCCATCAGAAGATTTTAGAATATCTAGTTGGTCACATTCAAACGCCAGAAATCTCAAACCGCATTCCTGAAGTGCGGCTCACTGCTACCTGTGATACGTTTGTGCCAGACAGACGCTCCTGGGAAAATGGAACTTTGGCCCATGTGCCAGTGGGAACCAGCTGCTACACGGATGGGTCCAAGCGAGGAGGAAGGACGGGTCTGGGACTTTTTATTGATGAACCAGAAGTCGAACTTCACTTCCGCCTCCCTGACCATAACACGGTATTTCAAGCAGAAGTTCGAGCAATCACGGAGTGTGTGAACTGGCTCAGTAACACGACAAAGCCTAAATATGCCAACATCTTCACAGATAGCCAAATGGCGATTAAAGCAATAACATCGGAAAGGGTCAAATCCAGAACTGTGTTGGACTGTAAACGAACGATAAATGATTACTCAGCCCATGGTCAATTGCGTATTTGATGGGTACCAGGACACAACGGAGTGATTGGAAATGAACGGGCAAACAACTTGGCTTCAAAGGGCAGAGAACTTCGAGTAATAAACTTGGAAAATTGGAAACCTTTCGAAGCCACGAAAAATGAGTTGAAGCACTGGGCAGTGATGGCTCATAAAACTGTGTGGAATAGCGCAACAGTAGGAGCAACTGCAAAGATACTGTGGGGTGACCCAAATGAAAAGAAAACAAGAAGTCTTCTGAAACTAAACAAGATCGATATTAGTAAGATGATGAGTGTTCTAACGGGACACTCAAGCTTACAAGCACATCTTCATCGCATAGGACTAGCAGGAAACGACGAATGCAGGGCATGCAGAGAAAACATCGAAACGATGGAACATTTTCTGTGTCACTGCCCGGCTTTCACATATGCAAGATCCCAACATTTCGGGTCCGACATATTACCAGACTTGACTCATCTCAGAGAATATGACTGGAAGATACTGAGAAAATTCGTGTCTAGTACCGATTTTTGTAGCTCGTGAGGTATAAAAAGATCATAAATAAGGAGCGCACAACAGGCCGAACCACTGGCTTAAGTGTATGTCCATGGACATGAGACGTTTAAACGTCTCCTCTCTTCAACCTAACCTAAGGAGAAGGCAACCAAACTGGCCCTCTACTAAGGAGTAGATAACTCAACTTGTCATCTACTTAGATGTATATTAGACAATTTTCCGTCAACTAGTGTGATGACGAAAGTTCTCACTGCGTTTTCGTCCACACTAATGTTTATACTTATATGAAGTTTATTTTGTTATTTTGAATATTTTGTTTGTTAATTTCACCATTAGCTTTATATTGTTTTAATTTTTGTAATTTTAAGTAAAAATGAATTATTATTCTGAATTAAGAACATATGAAATAAGTAAAGTTTGTTTAAAATACCTTAGTACATAAGTACAGTCTCGCCAAAACACCGAACCGCGTGGAAGCCGAAAATGGTAAACAAAGTATCTTTGGATAGCAAGTACACATGTACAGTCTACGCAAAACATCGAACACGTGGATACCATAAGTTGTAAACAAGGTCCCGTTAGGATGCGGCGTCATCCTAGCCCACATGTTGATCTTGGCGACGCAGCAGAGGATATAAAAGGAAGCAGAGACAGATCCTCGGTGTCGCGAGTGAGACTGGAAGATCATTGCGATCTCCAATAATTTATGATAAGTAGTGCCGCGAGTGAAACTGGAGGATTATTGCGATCCCCAATATTGTATTATAAATAGTGCCGCAAGTGAAATTGGAGGATCATTGCGATCTCCAATAACTTCTGATAAATAGTGCGTTAAGTGGAATTGGATCTCCAATAATCAACGATAAAGAGTGCCGTGAGTGAAATAGGAGGTTTTTTCTAGATCTCTGAAGGTTATTTATTTTATTTATGAAGCGAGTCGTGAGTGAGCTTGGAGGGCCACTCTGCTATCCAACAATTATTTACATATTGTTATAGTGCACTGAGTGAAATTGGAGGGTTATCCCGATCTCCAATAAATACATATTAATCGTGTCTTAAGGAACATTGGAGGGTCTCCGAGATCTCCAGAAACAAACAAAAACAGCGTCGTGAGTGAAATTGGAGGGTTATACTGATATTCAATTGTTATTTATAAACCGTGTCGCGACTGAAGTTTATCTCCGATTATAATTTATAAGTCGGGCCGCGAGTGGAATTGGAGGGTCATCCAGATTATCTATAAATCATAAATCATCACAATCAGACTTCCACAAACTGAATGAAAATTCATATTTCTCAAGAAAAATATTGACATAGAATTCAAATAATAAATGAAGTAAAAAACATAACATGTCTTATTCTAAAAGTATTTAGGTCTATGATGAGTGATGACGCTACACCACTCCCTTTCCAATAAGGGGTTGAGCGGCCGTTCATCCCAAAATCTTACTTTCTTTTTATTTGGATCCATTGAGATTACCTCCTGATTCGGCAAATATGCAGGTTTCAACCTGTCGACAGATATTTCCACGCGTCTTGATCTTATCTGTATCGTATAAGACTTCGGGTGCCGTTCCAAAACTTGATAGGGTCCATCATAAGGCGCCTTTAATGGAGGACGTATTGTATCATCTCTTACAAACACATGACTACAAAATTTAAGATCATTCGGGAAATAAACCACCTTCGCCCCGTGTGCTGAGGTTTGTATTGGCCGCATGTGATCATAATATGAGTGTAACTGCTGCAAAAATATATGCTGGCCTACTTCCTGTCTGTCTTCGGTGGAAACGATTTCCCCTGGCAATCGTAGAGGTTGGCCATAAACCATTTCGGCGACGGATACTCCCAAATCTTCTTTAACAGCAGTACGTAATCCGAGCAAAATAACTGGTAAAATATCCGTCCAATTCGACTGAGCTCCATGACATCGAAGAGATGTCTTGAGGATAAGCCGTTGTATGAATGTGTTTAATACCAAGTATTTTCATCAGTTCCTTGAACAATGCACATTCAAATTGTCGTCCCTGATCCGATGTTACGAACTTAGGTACACCAAATCTACTAACCCAGTTGTTAAAAAAATGCTCTCGCAACGGTTTCTGCAGTCATGTCCTCGATGGGAATAGCCTCTAGCCTACGAGAGTATCGATCAACCATCGTTAAGCAATAATTATATCCGCTCGACCTGGGGAATGGACCAACTATATCGATATTAACATGTTCAAACCTGCTGTCAGGAACAGGGAACTTTTCTAATTTAGCTCGGGTGTGTCTGCATATTTTGGCTCTTTGACATTGATGACATTCCTTTACCATTCTTCTTATATCTGATTTCATACGTTGCCATACAAAACTCCTGGAAATTAACTTAATCGTAACCTTTGCCCCAGGATGTGACCAGCCATGCATTGTATCGAAAATGGTCTGCTGTAAACTTGTTGGAACCACCGGACGAGGTCTTCCTAATGATACATCGCATATTAGCTCTACACCAGAATTTTCAGGCTACAACCTACGAAGATTCAATGAATTCGTAACGTCATTTTCCAACAAACGTCTCAAGTCCTCGCAACTTTCCTGCTCCCTCTGTAACACGGCAAATTCAATAATCGAAGGAATATGTATAGTTTCTATTCTTGACAGCACATCCGCCACTGGGTTTTCCATGCCTGCTACATGTTTTATATCAACAGAGAATTGACTAATGAAATTCAACTGTCTTATTTGTCTTGGAGAAAGCTTCTCCCAGTTCTTTTCAAATGCATAGCAAAGTGGCCTATGATCTGTGAATAACGTAAATGTTGCGCCTTCTAGATAATATCTGAAATGTTTAATGGCAGTGTACATAGCTAGCAGCTCCCTGTCATACGTGCTGTAATTCCTCTCTGTATCCGTAAGTTTCTTCGAATAAAACCCTAAAGGTTGCCAACTATTCTTGACTCGTTGCTGCAAAACGGCGCCGGTAGCTTTGTCGGAAGCATCTGTCATTACAGCCAACTGGGCATTTTTTACTGGATGAGCAAGAAGGGCTGCATTAGCCAAAGCCTTTTTAAGTTCTTCGAACGCTTTCTTAGCCTCATCCGACCAATCTAACCTCCTTTTATCTTGTTTTTTGCAGGGGCCTAGCATGGCTTGAAGTGGGATTTCTGTCTCAGCTGCTCGTGGAATAAAACGGCGATAAAAATTCAATGCTCCCAGAAAAGAACGTAACCCTTGTACATCAGTTGGCGTCTTTTGTGACAAAATACAATCCACCTTTGACGGCAATGGCTTGATTCCATCTTTCGTAACTAAATGGCCTAGAACTGTTACCGCGTCTTTACCCAATTGACACTTATCCGCATTCAATACCAGCCCGCATTCGGCATATCGACGAAACAGTTGATCTAAATTTGATTTATGTTCTTCTACCGACGAAGAGGCTATTAAAACATCATCCAAGTAGGGAAATGCAAAAGGCATATCCCTCAATATATCATCCATGAATCGCTGGAATGTTTGGGCAGCATTCCTTAGACCGAACGTCATATATTTGAATTCAAAAAGGCCAAAAGGTGTTAAAATTGCTGTTTTTGGCACGTCCTCGGGGTTAACCCGAATTTGGTGATAGGCCTTCTTAAAGTCAATTACAGAAAATACTTTCTTACCCGATATTCCACTTGCGAAGTCTTGAATATGCCGGATCGGGTACTTGTCGTGAATTGTCTTGGCATTTAAAGCTCTGTAATCACCGCAAACGCGCCATGAATTGTTTCCCTTTGGTACCATATGCATCGGACTTGCCCATTGACTTTTCGAGCGTACGCATATTCCTCTCTCTAGCAAGAAATCAAATTCCTTCTTGGCTAATTCCATTTTTTCAGGCGAAATACGTCGCAATTTCTGTGAAACTGGAGGACCTTTTGTTTCTATATAATGCATTACATTTGATTTCTTTTCAATCTGCCTCCAAGAATCATTTATTAGTTCAGGGTATTTTGCCAACAGGGAATCGAACTGGTTAACTGGCGCTAATTTCGCTTCGTTCGTCTTATTCGTGTCAAGCTGACATATGGTATGAGTCCTTCCTTTGTGGTCAATCAGTGTCCTATTTTTCAGATCAATTAGTAATCCGAAATTTGTTAAGAAATCTGATCCGATTATTGGATGAGAGACATCAGCAATGACGAATTTCCAGTTTGGAAATCTTCCTAAACCTAAATCCAATTTCATAATTCTCATACCATATGTATTAATTTGTGTGTTGTTCGCAGCTATAAGTCGTACTAGGGATGGCACCGGCTTGTCTTGTGGTTTTTTAGGCACTACAGAAATCTGTGCACCAGTATCAATAAGAAATGTTAATTTAGACGTGCGGTCCTTGATGAATAGGCGGCTACATATTTTACCCACCTCTTTGTTGGTCTTCACAAAGAGGGGATCTATTCGTTTCCCCATACGTGTCGGCTGTACTTACAAGGAGGACGACACTTCGTCGATGCTTGTCTGAACGTGCGATGATACCAGCAAACTGGAGTATGGGATCGCGACAATTGCGGACTTTGGTCCCTGTTCAAATTACGATTTTTTCTTCCCAAACGGTCGACCTTTTTACTAAGTTCATTTACAGCTTCATATAAGTCGCTGGTACGAGTATTAGTACTCTATTCAGTTTGCACCGCATTTAACTGCTCCGCCTCAGTCAGATCCATTATCTCATTTGCTTTCTTTGCTAATGATTCTAGATTAGCGTCCATTACACTCAAAATTTGCTGCACATTTAAAGGCAGTTTTCGTAGAAATAATGGTTTAATTGCCTTTTCGTCCATCCAACCTTCGGCCAATTCAAGCATTTCACGCAATAAATTTGACGGTCTTTTTTGTGAGATAGAGTTATCCTCTAGCAGCCGCTTCAATCGTTTTGTTGCAGATTCTTCAAATTCTGCAATTAATCTTGCTTTCAATGTTTCGTACTTATTATTTTGTGGTGGTTTCAAAATTAGATCGCTGGCACACTTCAAAATGGATGAATCTATTTCGGCTACTACCGTGTGGAATTTGGTTTCATCCCTTGAAATACCAGCTCTTGCAAACTGTGCCTCCACTTGAGCGAACCACAATTTTGGATCCGGCTTCCAAAATGGAGGTGGTTTAAAACTCAGCTTTGCAATCTCTCTAATCGATTCCATTCCGTTTGGTTCAGTTTGCGTCATTTCAAATGTTCGGCGGGGTCACCAATTTAGGGATAGTTTTCAATCCCAAATAGTTTTCAATAAATCTATATCTATATATTCTATATATATAAAAATGAAACGGTCCATCTGTGTAATGGCATCACGTCAGAACGGCTGGAGCGATTTGGATGATTTTTTTTTTATTCGATTCTAAATTTTCACGAGATGGTTTATATAGAAAAAAAAAATTAATTGGACAAAGGGGCGTGGTACCTCCCATACAAATCGCAGGTTAAAAATCTGATATTTCTGCTCCTATTATAGGTATAGTGCTGAAATTTTGTTTGTATGCATTTAATGGCAGATTATGTGAATTTTCCAAAAATGGGCGGAATCGGACCAATGGGCGTGGCCCCGCCCATATAAGCCAAATTTTGAAATTGAGATATTTTGCACAATTTGTTAGCGAGAGTGCTGGAATTTTGTGTATATGTAAACGGTGGCAGTCTACGTGATTGGTCCAAAAATGGGCGGGATCGGACCAATGGGCGTGGCCCCGCCCACATAGACAAAATTTTGATATCTTGCACAATTTGCTAGCGGGAGTGCTGCAATGTTGCGTATATGTATCTGGTGGCATTCTACGTAATTGGTGAAAAAATGGGCGGGACCGGACCAATGGGCGTGGCCCCGCCCATATAAGCCAAATTTTGAAATTGAGATATTTTGCACAATTTGTTAGCGAGAGTGCTGGAATTTTGTGTATATGTAAACGGTGGCAGTCTACGTGATTGATCCAAAAACGGGCGGGATCGAACCAATGGGCGTGGCACCGCCCATATAAGCCAAATTTAAAAAATGTGATATCTTGCACAATTTGTTAGCGAGAGACCTGGAATTTTGTGTATATATATCCGTTGGCGATCTACGTGATTGGTCCAAAAATGGGCGGGTTCGGACCAATAGGCGTGGCCCCGCCCACAATGACCAAATTTTGAAATTTTTATATCTTGCACAATTTGCTATCGGGAGTGCTGCAATGTTGTGTATATGTATCTGGTGGCATTCTACGTAATTGGTCAGAAAATGGGCGGGATCGGACCAATGGGCGTGGCCCCGCCCTTATAAGCCAAATTTTGAAATTGATATAACTTGCACAATTTTTTATCTAGAGTGCTGTCATGTTGTAGATTAGTATCTGATGACAGTCCCCGTGATTGGTCCAAAAATTGGCGGGATCTGACCAATGGGCGGGCCACCGCCCATATAAGCCAAATTTTGAAATTGAATTATCTTGCTCATTTTGTTAGCAAGAGTGTTGAAATTTTGCGTATATGTATCTGGTAGCAGTCTACGTGATTGGCTTTCAAATGGGCGGAATAGGACCAGTGGGCGTGGCCCAGCCCATATTTTGATATATCTTGCAAGTATTATATAGGAAATACATGAACTAAAATGCTCGGTATGCGATAATTACAGCTGCTCACTCCAATACAATCGCAATATGATAATGTGATGCAATATCAATGAAACAAGAGTTTGGAAATTTTATAAGTATACATTTCTATTTTCTGGACTTTCCACTGAATTCGGTATTTTTTCATTCAGTGAATTTATTACTAATACCAGTAAGGAAAGGCAGAAAGTCGGGCGGGGCCGACTATATAATACCCTACACCTCCCTAACAATGCGATAAGGGTCATTGCGATAATAATTTGGAATAATTGGTAAATGTATTTTGAACCGATAATCGCAAAATTAAGCAATATTCGTTCCTAAATTGAGAAAAATCTTTCTGGAGAACTTTGTAATGATCGGACAACTTCTATAGCGCTTTGTGACCAAATCTGGAGGAACATATATATGGAGGTTATATATAAATCTGAATCGATTTTCCTAGAATACTCATTCATGTAAAATAGAAACCTGTTTCTGTCGAATTTCGTACTGATCGGATATAAAACACAGTCTCTACAGCGCTTACATGTCAAATTGGGGGTAACATATATATATGGGGGCTATATCTAAATCTGAACTGATTTTCTCCGAATTTTGCGACATTCCTTCCTGTAATAAGAAACCTCTTTCTGCCGAATTTCTTACTGATCGGATATAAAATACAGTTTCTACAGCGCTTGAATTTCAAATCGGGGGTAACATATATATGGGGACTATATCTAAACCTGAACCGATTTTCTCCGAATTTGGCAGTATTCCTTCATGTAATAACAAACCTCTTTCTGCCGAATTTCGTACTGATCGGATATAAAATACAGTTTCTACAGCGCGAATTTTGACATGGGCAGCGAAGCGCACCGGGCTCAGCTAGTACATATATAAAAATGAAACGGTCCATCTGTGTAATGGCATCACGTCAGAACGGCTGGAGCGATTGGGCTCAATTTTTTTTTCAGTTGTTCGTATTTGCCTGGAGAAGGTTGTTACGAAAGAAAATTTTGGGAAAACCCTCCGGAAAAGTCGGAAAATTGGGAAAATCGAAAATTGCTATTTCTTGCGAGATTCCTACTGTTCCTATCTACTGCTCTCTTTTTCAATCCAAATTTTTTTTATTAATTTTCTATTAAACAAAAAAGTTTTCTATTAAACATATGTACGAGTATGTGCTATTTTTCTTGGTGCAATTCATTCGAGTTTTGCGTATTGTTACACTGATTTCGCGTATCACATCGGCAAACGGTACAAGCATTACGATCAATTAAAATTCACGATATTTATCAATTCGAACATTTTTTCAGATAATAAGTTTGAGTATAAGAGGTAAGGTTATCTTATTGGATTGCGGGCATTGCAAAATCATAATTTCGGATGAATGCACGATGGCGCATAAACGAGCTCTGGAGGCAATTGACCGAACGATGAAGGATTTACGACGTGATTTGAGACAATTTGGTGAGTCTGATATTGCTCTCCGGAGATTTTCGTCAAACGCTTCCCGTCATCCCGAAATCTACTGCCGATGAAATTAATGCATGCCTGAAATAGTGGTCTTTGTGGCTGCATGTCAAGAAGTTGAAATTGACCACGAACATGAGAGTCGCGTTGCAGAACGACTCATCGGCTCTTGAATTCTCGAAACAACTGTTGGCGCTTGGCAATGGCCAAATTACTATTGATGTTTCCACTGCATTGATATTGTTCCCGGCAAATTTTTGCGAGTTCACATCGTCGAACGAGGAACTCATCACCAAAGTGTTTCCAAATCTCGATTTGATTAGTGAATGGGCAATATTAGCAGCGAAGAATAAGGACGTCGATAGCATGAATTTTATTATTCAAAGTAAAATCGAACTCGCTTGATGTGCCAGGAGCTCCGCCGCATAATTTACAGCTGAAGGTGGAATCGATCATAATCATGTTGCGGAATCTGAATCATCCGAAATTGTGCATAGTTCGCGGTTGTCCATTATGAAACTGATGGACAATGTGATTCAGGCGACGATCATCAAGGGAAAATTCAAAGGAGAGGAAGTCCTTATCCCACGAATTCCGATTATTCCAACTGATCTTTCATTCCAATTCAAGCGGATTCAGTTCCCTGTACGATTGGCTTTTGCGATGACAATCAATAAATCTCAAAACCAATCGTAGGAAGTCTGTGGAATTAATCTCGAATTTCCCTGTTTTTCGCACGGTCATCTGTACGTTGCCTGTCTTCTGTCTTCGTTGTTTGTTGTTTATCATCTGATTCGATTTATCTCTACTGATTTCGATTCCTTTTAAACAAATCGCATTAAAATTTTAACTATCTGTGTTTTATTATCACTCTGGAGTTTACCTGAAGGCGTTAAATTGGGGCGAGGCGAAGTTCGCCGGGTCCGCTAGTTTTATTATAAAATTTAAATTGTATGTCTTTACAATCAGACTTCAACAAACTGAATGAAAATTCATATTTCTCAAGAAAAATATTGACATAAAATTCAAATAATAAATGAAGTAAAAAACATAACATGTCTTATTCTAAAAGTATTCAAGTCTATGATGAGTGATGACGCTACATACCTAAGAGCCGTGGAGATCATCCCAGCAACCGGAGGAAACTCTTCGTTACACTAGGGAGCACATAATTCAATTGGTCTCTGCTAAGGAGTAGATAACCCAAGTATCCGCCTACTAAGGAGTCAATAACTCAATTTGTACTATAACAAGCAGACGATAAACCAACTGGCTCTCTACTAAGGAACTGGAACTCTACTAGGTTGTAGAAAACTTGCCGTATGATACGTAGTAGATAACATAACTCGTCGTTTACTAAGCAAAGATAACCCAATTTGTCGTCAACTAAGGAGTAGATAATTCGTTTGGTCCTCTACTAAGGGGTCGATAATGCAACTTGCCGTCGAGTAGATAACTTAACTTGTCGTCTACTTAGATAACCCAACTAGTCTTTTACAAGGGAGTTGATAACCAAATTTGTTGTAAGTTGAGTGTATAATTCAACTGGCCCTCTACGAAGGAGAAGCTAATGCTACTAGATGACTAGTTATCATCGTGAGATGATAACGAACTTTTTATGGCCCGAATTGGAAGATATGGATGCGGACAATATGTGGTTTCAACAGGACGGTGCCACTTGCCACACAGCTAACGAAACAATGGCTCTTTTGCGCAACAAATTCAATGGCCGTGTTTTCTCACGTCGTGGCGATGTCAATTGGCCGCCCAGATCATGTGATTTGACATCGTTGGACTTCTTTCTTTGGGGTTATTTGAAAGAAAAAATGTGTACGTCGATAAGCCAGCAACAATTCAAGAGCTAAAGGATGAGATAATTCGGCACATTAACGGCATAGAACCTCAATTATGTCTCAGCGTCATCGAAAATTTGGACCATCGGATGGAGGTGGGCCGCCGAGATCGCGGCGGCCATTTGGCCGATATTTTGTTCCATACATAATTGAACCAAACCGGCCAAAGTTGGACCTTCTGAATGGACCAACTCAAACGTAGTAATGGCGAACATTTACATATTATTATTTTCAAACAGTAAAAGTCATCAATTGTTCTTTTACCGATAATACTAATTATCCCCTCACCTTAGAGAGGAGGGTATATATCATTTGCTACGAGCCAAAAGTGTAACACATCGAGGGAGTGACCTAAGACCCCGAGTATGTTCGGCGGATATTCGTTTTGGGTCATTTTAAGTCGAATGAGCAATGTCCGTCTGTCTGTCTGCTGGTTGGTACGCACGATAACTCTTGAAAGGAGTAACCGATTGACTTAAAATTTGGTATGTGTTAATATTTTCTTCTATCTCCGGCTAAGTTCGAAGATGGGTCATATTGGTCCACTCCTTCTAGTACATCCCTCACAAAGGGTTAACATTTAGTGAACTATTGATTATTTGTTAACTTCTATGCTAATTATTTGAATCCTCTGAAATTTTACACATAGTATTAGTTTATTAGTCACTATTACCTCGAGAAAAATGGGCGAAGTTGCCACGCCCGTTTTGGTACCTCCCACACAATTGGATACTTTTGAACCAAAAGTTAATAGCTTATAACTTTATTACCAGTGCATACAAAGACTTGCAATTTTGTACAGTGGTTTAATAGTACCTACAATACAGTGAAAAATTGGCATTATTGCCAGGCTCCTTTTGGTACCTCCCACAAAAATGGACCATTTTGTGCGAAAATTTACCAGCATATAACTTCAATACCAGTTCATACAAATACTTGAAATTGTGTACAGTCCAATGCTTTTATAGTACCTAGAATCCAGAGAAAAGTGGTCGTAATTGGCACGCCCCTATTGGTACCTCCCACACAAATGGACCACTTTACAGCAAAAGTAAACAGCATTCAACTTTAATACTAGTGCATATAAATGCTTGTAATTTTGTACAGTGTAATGCTTTTATAGTACCAATAGTCCAGAGAAGAGTGACCGTTATTGGCACGCACACTTTTTTACAGACTATCTGTCATCACAGTGCATTTAAATGAAAGAATTTCTAATAGGTCTGATAGTTTTTTGCCTGATGCTATTAGAAAGGAATTTAAAACGTTTTTGTATATATCTACTCGTCCATATGTCAGATTTTCAAATCGAATTCCTTCCAACTGAGGTCATGCCTTTAACCTATACTTCGTTTCATATTTCTTTCATATAGTATTGTGTTATATTTTTATTTCATTGTAAAGAAACATTTAGACATAAATATGTAATGAAAAATAAAGTGAATTATATTATACTTATGGTCTTCTATCCATAATCTTCTTAAACACGATTTCTCCCAAAAACACCAGCAACGACAAGAAGTGCATGACCAACAGACCCAAAAATACTATCCGTAATGTGGCCAATGACAGTGGCTTGAGTTCTGTATTCGAAATTCGTGCCGATGCCATCTCGACTTCATACGATATGCCCAGATGTCCGGCAACATCAAATAACCACTTTCTTAGAATACCCCCGGAGTGTAGGGCGGCTATAATGCTATCCAATGGTTCCATAAGGAACGATTGAGGCCGTAAATAAGCGCAAATTTGATTTATAACAACAATGCGAGGCACAATCTCGTATTCATCGTAAAGGCGACGGGATCCGATGAACGCCTGCAATTGCCAATAGTTAGTTAGAGCGGCCCAGGGATGGGAGTCATGCAATATCAACTCATAGACACTATCATCGTCAGGAAAGTCGCTGTATACAATTTGATTATTGGGAATTTGTAGCGCTCTGATGAAATCACCTTGATGGACGTGCTTAATAAGAAAGGTATAGTTGTCCGCAATTAGTTGCGGTATCGAGATGGGTCCAGCTAGAGGTTTGATATTGAAAGCCGCATACAGTTTTCCCTGAAATGCTCCCCAGATAACTAAAAAACCGTAGGTCCAAAAAATTACAAAATATCTTGTGCTGATGATACGATAACGTATAGACCTGGAATTTCCGATGGCCAAACCCAGAGCATCCAACCAACTGATATGAAGGAGATAACGTTGCTTGAAGATATATCGGAGTAGTAGCACTAGAGTCATTGCAAAGGTCACCACGAGCACTATGACCAACCATACAGTTTTGCGAAACGGTGCCATAAGCCACAATGCATCGGTTATTACTCTATTTCGTTTGCGAATAACCACCACCATTGGTGTCAGAAAGTATGAGGTTGTGGCGGCAAAATATCGAGCTCTGGTCGGAAAATTATAGTAGCCCATTAAAACATCAAATTTGTGCTCAGCCAATGATTTAAAAGGTTCAGTGTATGAACCATTCCCATACACTGTGCCGATAAACTGACCCTTGGATTGTTGCAGACGTAATTCGAAATTCAATTTTTGGGCCATCAAACGTACAATCTTGGCTTCCACGCCCCAAAAATGGGCGATGCGTCTTCGATCGCTGGTCCGATTGTAATCAAAAAACGGCATAGACGTGCGCAGGAATATGTCAATAGGACATTTGTGGAAATTTTGAAACTTTTTGGAAAAAAGTGTCGAATGTATTAAATTTCCCTTTTGAAATGTATTAAAATGATGCGGTACCACTTGACGACATTTCTGGGGCTGGAAAATATTATAGGTATATAAGTTGAAGCTATAATTCCCCACATATAAGGCCACAGTGATATCGACTATATTCCGTTCAAAAGCTTTATCAAGAATGAGTTGAAGTTCCTCTGTGTACCTTAAATGTTTTGGGATTTCCATGATCACCATATATTGACCCATTTTCTCGACGAATTGATGTTCTTCTATAACAGGTAATAAAGAGCTGTAACGAAAAAGGTAATTTTATTAAAATTACAAAGGAATTATCAGCAATTTTGGTACAAATAGCCGATAAAAGTGAACCAATATAGGATTCTGTATTTTGCGATACCCTTTCTGGATGAAGTACCAGAAACAGTGTTTCATCTTTAAACTTATCCTGAGGTAGAAGAAAAATATTAGCACATACGAGTAAAACATTTTAAGTCAATAGGTGCTCCTGCTTTCGGGAATTATGGTGTGCCCCAGACAGACGGACGGACATAGCTCGAATGACTTAACATAGGGTCTTTAGGTCACTCCTTCGATGTATTTTTTTGGGTAGCTAATTAATGAGTCTATAATGGGTATATAACTATTTACAATAATATTGACATTGACTTACCAAAATGCTTTGTACGAGTCCACATACCATAAATTATAATTGAATATCTGATGTTTCCTCTTTATGCCATCATTGAAAATTTCAAATTTCATGGAATCCTTACCGTTAAATGCCTCCGTTAAATAGTATTCAATTGAACGTTTCCACTTTCGAGAATATTCCAAACGAATGGCTACACTGAGTAGATCCGTTTTGGCCTCGAAATATTTCTGTACAACCCGTTCGAGACTTTGATTTGTTTTAGTGGCTTCCTTCAAATGCCACATTTTTGGTGAAAATTCAAATGCCCAATTCAGAGGAAATTGCAAAATGTAAATTACAAATATAACGCTGAGAAAGTTCATGTTGAGCATTTGGAACTAAAACTGCCGTCAATGTTAAAGACAACTTATCCATTAGTCCTCAGAAAGCCGTACTCTTCGTTGAACATATTTTGCAAATCAGCGTTTGTAATTTCAAACTGGGAGTTTGTCAAATTGATGTAGTTTGATTTTTATTTTTTTGCATTTAATTGGTGGAAATTTGCCTTTTTAATTACAAAAGTTATTTATTAGCAAACATGACATTGAATTTGGTAAATTGGATGCAAGAGTTGGTCTAATAATTCTAAGAAGATTTGTAAATAATGCCGTAATAAGAAGGTTTTGGTTAAGGAGAATCCCAAAAAAACCGAAACTGCAGTGATTCCAACAGCCAGTAAGAAACCTGGGTCTTCTGGTACCGAAACCAACGATGGAAATGTAGAAGAAACGACATGGACCACAGTGCAGAGTAATACTGACAGAAAACCTCTAAGAACCAACACAAAGATAAATCCTGAGGAGGTTGGAATAAACATAAAATATATTTGCCGAACCAGGGAAAGAGATTTGTTAGTAAAGATGGTAAAGGGCGATGGCCAGGCTCGAAAGCTAGAAGATGCTATTAAACTGTCGATGGGGGAAAATATCCAAATAAAACCCCTAAAGGAAAAGTATATCCTTGAAATAAAAGATATGCATGAATCGACAGATGCTAAAGACATAGTCAATGACATAGTCAATGACATAGTCAATGACATAGTCAATGACATAGTCAATGACATATTACGTATAGTAGGAGAGAATGAACAGGGACTCATTAAAGTTTATAACATACGCGAGTCTTATGGTCGTACTGAACAAGCCCTTGTAGAGGTATCATCGCATGCAGCTACAATCATCCTTAAGAACAAGAGAATAAAAATAGGATGGGCAAACTGCAGAGTAAAGAGGAAAACGCCTATCACGCACTGCTTTAGATGTATGAAGACAGGACATATGGCCAAAACATGCAAAGTGAAGGATCGCAGTAATATGAGAAAATGCGGCACAGATGGACATAAGGCCAAAGAATGTAAAAATGCTACAAGGTGCATTATATGTATAGACGCTGGGCGACAAGAGGTTAACCATTACATTGGTAGCAAAACGCTATGCAACAGTCAAAATGGGTCTTAGATTGTTACCAATAAATCTTGGCAGGGGACACGAAGCTCAAGACCTGATGATTAACAGTGCATCTGTAAAGAAAACTGACATAGTACTGGTCAGTGAGCAGTATAAAAATGTCAACACTGGTTCTTGGTACCAGGATAAGTTAGGAAAATCGGCGATTCATATACGCAATCCGGATATAAATGTCAACAAAGTAGAAGAAGATCATGACAATGTTGTGGTAATACATATTAATGGACTGAGAATATTCAGTTGCTATTTTTCTCCTAGTATCGAAATCGCTGACAGTAGGTATTTGGATTTAGGTGGATTCCTGCCGTTAGGCTTAACCCTACCGTGCTCTATACACCCGGGTGAATACATGCGTCGACCAACGCCCCCACGCACAATGTGCATGAGTACGAATCAATTCCGTGTTTCTGGCCACTTTTTCCCTCCTCCTTGGTTAGGAGCGGAGCCCATCTAAAACTCCTGCCATTCTAGGGTCATGGCGCCCGGTTGGTTTGCAACTCCACATCCGAGACCTTTCTCTCCCAGCGATTTTGGTTTAAACCACAGCCACCACGTTACACCCAACAGGGTCCTCACCAATAGTCAGGCCGGGACCTTCGTCCCGAGGGCTTTCCTGACTCCCGTGGTACCAGATTAAGTGTTCTGGTCAGACTGCGTAGCCGAAGATACTACCAGTTAGACTCCAGAAAATCTAGGACTTGTGACCAGTCTGTCCAGTCCCCATCCTGGGAATAGATGGGAACTATAGGATTCGTAGATCCCCCCGAAATAGCTGACATCAAAATTTCACTTGATAGGCTATGTGATAGTATTAAAAGATTTTATATGCCAGTCCTAATAGGTGGAGATTTCAACGCAAAATCACCCGAATAAGAATCAAACCTGCTTGACAGAAGAGGAGAAACTATCGGGGAGATGATCTCAGGCCTGGGACTGATCACCGTTAATAGGGGTACCTCAATGACCTTTAGAAGAGGAACAGCTGGCTCCATAATAGATTTGACTTTTGCATCTACACCAATAGCCAGGAAAATTCAACGATGGGAGGTTTTAGAAAAAGAAACACTAAGTGATCATCAATATATTATGATTATGATTATTATTGATAAAGATAAAGATTCAGACCAACAAGACAACGGTGGAACACAACCAACTTAAATATTGACGCATATAGGGAGATACTACGAGACATACAGTCAAGGCCCTAAATTGCCGAAACAATCGAAAGCATCAACTTGGATGCAGTCACATCATGTCTTAATAGTATTCTATGTGAAACATGTAATTCCGGAATGAGCAAATTCGGACCGAGAAAAAATACAAGGAAAGCTGCTTATTGGTGGAGCGACGAAATTGCAAATTTGAGGAAAGAATGTCATAAATCAAAACGTCTAGCTACAAGGGGAAGAGGTGAAGATCTCTATATACGGTGTTATACAGGCAGACTAGAAAAACATTGAGGGTTGCTATCAAAAACTCCAAGGTGAACGCTTGGGAAGATCTTTGCCAACAGATAAATGATGATCCGTGGGGATTACCATACCGTATAATCATGAAAAAGGTTGGAAACACTAAGCAGATGCCTGGAATAACAAATCCACTTTGTTCAAATACTATTGTGGATACTCTCTTTCGAAAGGCGGAAGAATCCAGTGAAACTTTTTACACATCGTCGATGGTTGCATTGAATAAGCCCATTTCAGACGATGAAATTAAACAAACGTGTAAACAATTAAAAAGGCGCAAAGTTCCCGGCCCAGATGGTATTCCGAATGAAATTATAGCAATAATTGGAGAGAACTGGCCGACCTTATTTTCCATTATCTTCAACAGGTGCTTGATAAAGGGTGTATTCCCAAAAGCATGGAAAAAACAGTTATTGGTTTTATTGCGAAAAGGTGACAAGCCTCTGGACAATGCATCATCTTACAGACCACTCTGTTTGTCGATACTGTGGGAAAACTTCGGGAGAAACTTATTCTGAACAGACTGGAAGCTGAGGTGAACGAAAAAGGAGGTTTTTCGTCGATGCAGTTTGGGTTTGTTAAAAAGAAGTCAACCTTGGATGCTATCTTTGAAGTAGTAAGGACTGCGGAGGAATGCAGATCTAACAAAGAATTCTGCGTGATTGTGACACCGGATATAATAAATGCGTTTAATTCGGTTGGGAGGTTATAAAACAGGCGACAAGAGAAAAGCACTTTTCGAGCTACCTTATTCGAATAATTAATAATTATTTACAAGGCAGAGTACTAGACTACGAAACTGATGAAGGTATGCAACATCATGAAGTATCTGCTGGGGCCTCTCAAGGGTCAATATTGGGACATTTCTTGTGGAACCTCATGTATGATGGTCTCCTGAACTTGCAACTTGCCGATAACTGCAAACTAGTGGGATATGCAGACGACGTAGCCTTAGTCGTGACGCAATCATCGGCAGCCGTAGCTGAAATTAAAGCGATCGATTGCCTCACTCGAATAACTTCATGGCTGAGATCCAAACACCTAAAGCTGGTAGCTGAAAAGACAGAGGCTATATTTAACAGGTGGACGCTCATTCATGTTACCAAAATTGAAGGTAGACGAACATGAGGTAATGTTTAGTAGGAGTCTGCGATATCTAGGACTAGAACTGGACAGGCAGATGTCTTTTAGTGAGCACGTAAAACTCGTTAGGGACAAGTCACTGAAAACAGCTCCGAAACTAGCGCAGATTATGCCAAACATACGAGGACCTGGTCAAACAACTCGAAAATTTTTGGCTAGCGTTGCATATGCCCAGTTGTTGTATGGCGCTCCGATTTTCAGCGATAGCGTGCGAACAAATATGACTCTATTAAAAAGAATAGACAACGTACACAGAATGTCAACCCCTAGGGTCACATCGGTGTATAGCACCATATACACATCTGCGGCATCCATTCTCAGCGGTATCCCTCCAGTACACCTTGCATTAAGGGAAATTAAGAAAATCTACAGCGAAAAGAAAATGTTAGAAGAACAGAACATATGCACAAAAAGTGATATAAACAACATTAAAAGGCAAGCAAGACTTCGTCTATATCAAAGCTGGCAACACAAATGGAACAGTGACGACAAGGGAAGATGGACACATAGGTTAATCCGTAATGTGGAAAAGTGGATAGAAAGAAAACACGGCGACCTTAATTTCTATCTCACACAAGTAATGAACGGACAGCGGATTTTGGTGCGTATCTATCTAGACTCAAAGTTAGAGGCAGCGCCAGGTGTGATATCTGTAGCTGTATGGATGATACTGTCGAACACACAATCTTTGTATTGGACAGATCTGCGTAGCACCCTAAATGATTATTTACAAGTTACAATAACACCGGATAACTTAGTAGATGTGATGCTTATAGGTAATGAACAATGGATGAAATGTGCGAATTTTATCAAGACAATAATGAGGTCGAAGAAATTGTTCCAAGACATGAATACTCCGAACCCCTAATCTAATACAAAATATGTAAAGGGTTTTCCAACAAGAGGTGTTATTTTGGTATTCAAAGAGATATATGATCGGATGTTGATTTCAGAATAAAGAGGAAGGTATGCCGTTAATAATGAAAAATAACATCAGCCAAATGGCCACCACGACCACGCTAACAGGACCATATCCTTTTCATGAAAGCCTCACGAATTCCATCTTTGAGGTCTTGAATCGACGCTGGGCTGTTGGCGTATACATTATCTGTCACGTGGCCCCAAAGGAAGAAGTCGCAAGGTGTTAAATCACAAGATCTCGGTGGCCAATTGTGATCACCTCTTCGAGAGATAACACGGTCCGTAAACTTTTCCCGTAACAGAACAATGGTTTCGTTGCTTGTGTGGCACGTAGCGCCGTCTTGTTGATAGTAAACGTTGTCCAGATCAATACCATCCAACTCCGACCATAAAAAATCATTCTCTCTCGATACCGCAATCCATTCACCGTAACTGTTGATCCAACCTCATTTTCGAAAAAGTAAGGTCCAATGACCTCTCCGGACCATAAACCGCACCAAACAGTCACACGTTGAGGATGGAGAGGCTTCTCAACAATAACTCTTGGGTTTTCCGAGCCCCATATGCTACAATTTTGCTTGATGACGTAGCCACCGAGGTGGAAATGGGCCTCATCAGTCAAGATGATTTTGTATCGTTGGTATCGTTTTTTTGTTCGATCGTTTTGTATCGTTCGATGATCGTGAATCGTTCCATTTTTAGTAATGGCGTAGTTTCTACTTATCAAATGTCAAAGAATAAAAGCTTCAAAAGTGGCACCGAAATACCGGGTGATTCAAAATAACACCTCTTGTTGGAAACCCCTGTACTAGGACGGGGAATAGGAGATGGAAGAGGCTAACAAAAAGAAAGCCTATGCCGATCCCACCCCGAAGTAATGCGAAAGCGGTCCCGGGTGGTGGTTCTTGCGTAGGACCACTTGATGATATCGCTATCACTACGTCCCATAAAAAAATACCATACCAAACCTAACCTAACCTAACCTAACCTAACCTAACCTAACCTAACCTAACCTAACCTAACCTAACCTAACCTAACCTAACCTAACCTAACCTAACCTAACCTAACCTAACCTAACCTAACCTAACCTAACCTAACCTAACCTAACCTAACCTAACCTAACCTAACCTAACCTAACCTAACCTAACCTAACCTAACCTAACCTAACCTAACCTAACCTAACCTAACCTAACCTAACCCAACCTAATCTAACCTAACCTAACCTAACCTAACCTAACCTAACCTAACCTAACCTAACCTAACCTAACCTAACCTAACCTAACCTAACCTAACCTAACCTAACCCAACCTAACCCAACCTAACCTAACCTAACCTAACCTAACCTAACCTAACCTAACCTAACCTAACCTAACCTAACCTAACCTAACCTAACCTAACCTAACCTAACCTAACCTAACCTAACCTAACCTAACCTAACCTAACCTAACCTAACCTAACCTAACCTAACCTAACCTAACCTAACCTAACCTAACCTAACCTAACCTAACCTAACCTAACCTAACCTAACCTAACCTAACCTAACCTAACCTAACCTAACCTAACCTAACCTAACCTAACCTAACCTAACCTAACCTAACCTAACCTAACCTAACCTAACCTAACCTAACCTAACCCAATGCAATTCGGATTTGTGAAAAAGAAATCAACTCTTGACGCCATTTCCCAAGTAGTGAACACAGCCCAGAAATCGATGGAGGGAAAACGATTCTGTGCCATAGTTACTTTGGATATTAGAAATGCTGTTAATACAGCAAATTGGAATGTTATTCGAACAGAAATCAGGAAGAGGAACTTTTCGAACTATTTAGTCAAAATGACTGATAATTATCTAAATGAGCGAACACTAGAATATCAAACCAACCAGGGGACAAAACATTTCAGTGTGTCGGCAGGTGTACCACAAGGATCGATTCTAGGACCTTTACTTTTGAATCGTATGTATTACGGTCTCTCAAACCTTAAATTACCAGATGGGGCTTCACTGGTGGGATATGCAGACGATGTCGCCCTTATAGTGGACAATTCAGACTCAGCTTTGACTGAAATTGTAACAAATGACTGTTTAGGTAGAGTAAAAAGGTAGCTAAATTCCAAACATCTACAACTTGCACCATCAAAAACTGAAGCAATCCTGGTTACCAAGCTGAGATATTTCGTTTATCCCCAATTCCACGTTGACGTATACAACATTAAAATAAACAAGAGTTTAAAATATCTTGGTGTCTACATTGATGGGGGAATAACTTTTGCTGAACATGTAAAAGTGGTATCAGAGAAGGCCCTAGGAACAGCTAGAAAACTGGCGCAAATAATGCCAAATATTCGAGGACCGAGGCAAACGACCAGGAAATTGATCGCAGGTGTCTCATATGCACAGATGCTCTACGCGGCTCCTATTATAAGTAACAAAGTACGAGACACCGTTCACCATTAAATAGGAGACACCGTTCAACATTCAATTAACACAATACTATGATGTGTTCCTAAAGGGAAACATAAATTCAATCGATATTGATCTATCAT
The DNA here is from genome assembly GCA_963930755.1 of Eudasyphora cyanicolor. Lineage (NCBI taxonomy): Eukaryota > Metazoa > Arthropoda > Insecta > Diptera > Muscidae > Eudasyphora > Eudasyphora cyanicolor. The sequence goes on along the minus strand of OZ005735.1, from coordinate 216,587,627 downwards.
ATGTACTTATCATTTCGTACTTCACCACCCCATACGATCATGATCGGAAGCTCTTTATGTATGCACATGTTTTCACACCAGGGCTTCAGGGTAATTACAGCACCATTGAAGAGTTTAAATAGAATTTACTACAGTTAATTGTTAAGCGATTTTTTTTATTTGAATAATTTGCATATAAGCGACATTTAAAACAACATTTTATGTATTTCTAATTAAAATTAGGAAATGTGGTGTACACTTTTTTTTATCGCAGTTACAATGAACTTTTCTGCTTCTGGTATTATAATTATATATGATTGGCCATCTTAAAAATAAATATTTTATTCCATTAAAATCGTGTATAATGATATTGATTATAAGCAACTATGTATTGGTTATAATTAAGAAACTTCAGAGTCCAGAAGTGTATTTCGAACGCAATTTTAATATTGAGTCACACCCATACAACCTCAAGGACTATGTACAAGTTTCATAAAAAGTCTTAAACATTTGCCATGTTTTATAAGAGTTCCATACAAAGGCAAATGCTCTACTTATGGGCGTCTTCTCCTTATTCCGACTGGACTGTGTTTCCATTTCATGGAGATCTTGTGCACAGCAATTTCACCTAAAAATACCACAAATGCCACAATATGCATTATCACCAAACCCATAAAGACTAAACGAATTTTGTTCAAAGACAGTGCTTTGGGTTCTGGATGCGTTTTATCTCTCTCCATCGCATCAACATCATTGGAGGTTCCCAAGACTCCAGCCTCATCCAACATCCATTTCTTCAAAATACCACTAGACGCTAAAGCATTTATAATTCGACTGAAAGGCTCGATTAGATATGATTGGGGCTCCATAAAGGCAGTAATTTGATTCATAACCACAACATTAGGAACGATATCGAACTCGTCATATATACGTCGATTCCGAACGAATGCTTTGAAATGCCAATAGTTGATTATCATGGCGACGGAATGCTCAGTATTTAACATTTTCTCAAAGATTTCTTCACCACTTGATTGTGGTACGTATTCGATTTTCTGGGCAGGTATCTGCAGGGCTTTGATCAAATCGGTTGACATAAAATCCTTTATAAGAAATGTATAGTTCTCATCAATTAATTGTAATACTGACAGGGGATCGGTGCGTGGTTTGCTATTGAAGGCCTCATAAAGTTTGCCTTGGAATGTCCCCGTAAGAATCATAAATCCGAAGACACCAAATATTACAATGTACCTTGTACTGATGAAATGAAATTGAATGGTTCGAGAATTTCCCAGTGCCAAGCCCCAGGCATCCAACCAAATGAAACGGCGTCTATGTAAAATGTGATGGATGGCAGATACTATTGCCATGCCCATGGCCAGCAAAATGATAATGGCCAGCCATACTCTTGGGCGAAAAGGAGCGTACAGCCATCTTCCCTCAATAATACCTTTCTTGTACTTAGGCAGGATCACTACAATTGGCGTCATAAAATATGGAGTACTCGCCCCAAAATGACGAGATCTGGTCAGCTGATGATAATAACCCATTACCACATCTAATTGTTTCTCCTTCAATTCATGAAAATATCCCAAGGCTGTGCCATTGTCATATACCCTACTCGAGACATTTGCATTCCAGGGATGAATGCGTAACTTAAAGTTCAACTTTTCTGCCATAATACGCACCATAGGGGCCTGCATTCCCCAGAAATGATCGATATCCTTTTTATCTGTGGTTAGGTTATAACCAAAATAGGGTTCTACACTTCGTGCAACCATATCTATTGGGCATTTGTGGAAATTTCCCAGTTTGTGCGCGAAAAACTCTTCGGATTCTAGATATCCATATTGGAACTTGTTAAATTTGCGCGGCACCACTTGACGACATTGCTGCGGCAGGAAAATGTCGTAAGTGTAAAAGGTGAAAGTCGAATTTCCCACATATATGCCAATCACAATGTCGACTATATTTCTTTGAAAGGCCTTTTCGAAAATTTTTTGCATTTCTTGATTGACTTGCAGATGTTTAGCGGTGTTCATGATGATCATATAGTGACCCATTTTTTGCACAAATCTGCTCCCGATTTTGGGCAATAGGGATCTGAAAAAGAAACATATAAAGATTTTAATAAAATAAGCAATAAAAATTCATGTTTAATTCTAAAATCTTATAGGCCATAAATAAAATGCTACAATTTCCTCCGATTACTTACCTAAAAGCTTTATACGAATCCACATACCATAAATTATAATTGAAAATGTTACCCTTTCCTTCGTAGCGATTGTGAAATATTTCAAATGTCATTGATTCGGTGCCTTTGAAACAAGCCAAGAGGTACTCGTAAATGGTAAATTTCCAATCATTAGAAAATTCCAAACGTATTGCAACACTCAATAGCCGAGTTTTTGTCTCAAAATATTGAATTACGGTCTTTTCCATACTTTTATTCAATCGATCGTTAACCAATTGCCATTTTTCCAAGTTCGTATTAAATCCGACAATCCAAAAGATTTGCAAACTGCTTAGGATGAAAGCGACTTTTAAAATGTTCATTTTGAACAATTCTCTAGGACTGACGACTCTTCACCTTTGCCAATATTAAAATAGTTGTTCGTATTTACTTTAGCAAAGATAAAGTAATTCCTTACAATGTTTTGCGTTATTTTGTTTAATCTTGAAAATGGCGAGAAATCTTTGATTGTTCCACTTATAACATTTTAATTGGCTTTTTTAGAACATTTTTGATTATTAGACAAAATGACTTTAGAAATTTTCAAATAATTGTTTGCGTAATAAGAGGCACGTGTTGGAGACGTGTATGGCATCATAGTAACTGAATACACCATTTCCATATTGAATTAAAGACTGGTTATATAACTTAAAGTTTATTTTGATATAAAAATAAAATACCGAGATATTTTTATACCAGGCCGGATAATTATGATAACTATTTAAATATTGCATCTTTGGAGTAAAAAAATTTGGCTTTGTGATTTTCTAGAAGTTGAAGTTTGTAAAACTGAAATCCTTCATAATTTCTTGAATGTCTGGCATAGTCAGTATGTTTACTTGCTGGAGTGAAAAATTATCATATCTGCAGAACATGAAGTAATGGTGGTTATATAGTTGTTGCCACCAAGAACCATTATTGATGTGAACATCGTATCGGTCCGCAGAATTATCCTTTTATATGAAAACAACCGGCAACTTTAACATGTATTTCTCATTAAAGATAATGAATTGCCACCATGTAGCATTTTCAAGTAGTGATATATAAGAATACCTTCAGTACCTACCCATTCAATGTTAGACAGACTAAGCCATTTTCGAAGCCAATTAATTCTTTATAATTTATCTTGCTCCACTCAGAAGTGGAGGTTTCTTTTTATTTACATATGTAATAAAATGAAAAACATCAACTAACAAAAAATTTAATCGTTGAACTCCAAAATATGCTCTCACTGATCACCTAATAAGGAGTAGATAACCCAGTTTGTCGTCAACTAAGGAGAAAACGAGACAAGGTAAATCGTAGTATAGCTCAGTGGGGCATTTTATCGCCTCTTCTATGGGTTACGACGATACACAGTCTCCTAAAAGCCCTCACCAATGAAGGACTTAAACCAGTCTGTTATGCAGACGACGTTGTAATACTTCTAAGGGGCTTTCATCCAAATCTATCATGCAGAAGAGCTGAAGAGGCACTTAACATAGCATATAACTGGGCACAACCAAGGGGATTAAATGTTAACCCAGACAAAACAGAAATATGTCTATTTACAAGGAAAACGAAGATCCCACGTTTTACCCCGCCTCGATTCCTGAATAAGACAATTGCTATAACTAAAAAGGTAAAATACTTGGGAGTAATCTTGGATCAGAAACTGTACTGGAAAGATCATCTTAAAGAAAGAGTTACAAAGGCACACAGATGTTGGTCGTTGTGCAGAAGAGCTATAGGTTTAAAATGGGGAATACGTCCAAATATGACTCACTGGCTTTACATGAGCGTGATTAGACCAATAATCACCTATGCCTCTGTAGTGTGGTGGACATCAATGGACAAGAAGTGCAACGTAATACCTTTGCAAAAAATTCAACGTATGTGCTGTCTAGGCATAAGCGGGCATTTAGAACTGCACCAACAAAAGCGTTGGAGACTATACTGCACATCCAACCAATAGACATCCGTATAAAGTATGAGGCAGCCCTCACAGCAAGACGTCTGCAAGTGATGGGTGAATGGATAAATCGAGACCACAAGTCGTACCATCAGAAGATTTTAGAATATCTAGTTGGTCACATTCAAACGCCAGAAATCTCGGACCGCATTCCTGAAGTGCGGCTTACTGCTACCTGTGATACGTTTGTGCCAGACAGACGCTCCTGGGAAAATGGAACTTTGGCCCATGTGCCAGTGGGAACCAGCTGCTACACGGATGGGTCCAAGCGAGGAGGAAGGACGGGTCTGGGACTTTTTATTGATGAACCAGAAGTCGAACTTCACTTCCGCCTCCCTGACCATAACACGGTATTTCAAGCAGAAGTTCGAGCAATCACGGAGTGTGTGAACTGGCTCAGTAACACGACAAAGCCTAAATATGCCAACATCTTCACAGATAGCCAAATGGCGATTAAAGCAATAACATCGGAAAGGGTCAAATCCAGAACTGTGTTGGACTGTAAACGAACGATAAATGATTACTCAGCCCATGGTCAATTGCGTATTTGATGGGTACCAGGACACAACGGAGTGTTTGGAAATGAACGGGCAAACAACTTGGCTTCAAAGGGCAGAGAACTTCGAGTAATAAACTTGGAAAATTGGAAACCTTTCGAAGCCACGAAAAATGAGTTGAAGCACTGGGCAGTGATGGCTCATAAAACTGTGTGGAATAGCGCAACAGTAGGAGCAACTGCAAAGATACTGTGGGGTGACCCAAATGAAAAGAAAACAAGAAGACTTCTGAAACTAAACAAGATCGATATTAGTAAGATGATGAGTGTTCTAACGGGACACTCAAGCTTACAAGCACATCTTCATCGCATAGGACTAGCAGGAAACGACGAATGCAGGGCATGCAGAGAAAACATCGAAACGATGGAACATTTTCTGTGTCACTGCCCGGCTTTCACACATGCAAGATCCCAACATTTCGGGTCCGACATATTACCAGACTTGACTCATCTCAGAGAATATTACTGGAAGATACTGAGAAAATTCGTGTCTAGTACCGATTTTTGTAGCTCGTGAGGTATAAAAAGATCATAAATAAGGAGCGCACAACAGGCCGAACCACTGGCTTAAGTGTATGTCCATGGACATGAGACGTTTAAACGTCTCCTCTCTTCAACCTAACCTAACCTAACCTAAGGAGAAGACAACCAAACTGGCCCTCTACTAAGGAGTAGATAACTCAACTTGTCATCTACTTAGATGTATATTAGACAATTTTCCGTCAACTAGTGTGATGACGAAAGTTCGCACTGCGTTTTCGTCCACACTAATGTTTATACTTATATGAAGTTTATTTTGTTATTTTGAATATTTTGTTTGTTAATTTCACCATTAGCTTTATATTGTTTTAATTTTTGTAATTTTAAGTAAAAATGAATTATTATTCTGAATTAAGAACATATGAAATAAGTAAAGTTTGTTTAAAATACCTTAGTACATAAGTACAGTCTCGCCAAAACACCGAACCGCGTGGAAGCCGAAAATGGTAAACAAAGTACCTTTGGATAGCAAGTACACATGTACAGTCTACGCAAAACATCGAACACGTGGATACCATAAGTTGTAAACAAGGTCCCGTTAGGATGCGGCGTCATCCTAGCCCACATGTTGATCTTGGCGACGCAGCAGAGGATATAAAAGGAAGCAGAGACAGATACTCGGTGTCGCGAGTGAGACTGGAAGATCATTGCGATCTCCAATAATTTATGATAAGTAGTGCCGCGAGTGAAACTTGAGGATTATTGCGATCCCCAATAATGTATTATAAATAGTGCCGCAAGTGAAATTGGAGGATCATTGCGATCTCCAGTAATTAAGGATAAAGAGTGCCGAAAGTGAAATTGAGGATCATTGCGATCTCCAATAACTTCTGATAAATAGTGCCGTAAGTGGAATTGGATCTCCAATAATCAACGATAAAGAGTGCCGTATGTGAAATAGGAGGTTTTTTCTAGATCTCTGAAGGTTATTTATTTTATTTATGAAGCGAGTCGTGAGTGAGCTTGGAGGGTCACTCTGCTATCCAACAATTATTTACATATTGTTATAGTGCCCTGAGTGAAATTGGAGGGTTATCCCAATCTCCAATAAATACATATTAATCGTGTCTTAAGGAACATTGGAGGGTCTCCGAGATCTCCAGAAACAAAGAATAAACAGCGTCGTGAGTGAAATTGGAGGGTTATACTGATATCCAATTGTTATTTATAAACCGTGTCGCGACTGAAGTTTATCTCCGATTATAATTTATAAGTCGGGCCGCGAGTGGAATTGGAGGGTCATCCAGATTATCTATAAATCATGGCGTACGCAGCACTGGAGGGTCACCGAGATCTCCAATAGCAAATAATAAACTGCGCCACGAATGAAATTGGAGGGTTACCGCGATCTCCAATAACTATAAATAAATATCACCGCGAGTGGAAATTGGAGGGTCAATCTGACCTCCACTATTAAACATAATGACCTCCACAATTAAACTTAAATCTATATACCTAAGAGCCGTGGAGATCATCCCAGCAACCGGAGGAAACTCTTCGTTACACTAGGAAGCACATACCTCAATTGGTCTCTGCTAAGGAGTAGATAACCCAAGTATCCGCCTACTAAGGAGTCAATAACTCAATTTGTACTATAACAAGCAGACGATAAACCAACTGGCTCTCTACTAAGGAACTGGAACTCTACTAGATTGTAGAAAACTTGCCGTATGATACGTAGTAGATAACATAACTCGTCGTTTACTAAGCAAAGATAACCCAATTTGTCGTCAACTAAGGAGTAGATAATTCGTTTGGTCCTCTACTAAGGGGTCGATAATGCAACTTGCCGTCGAGTAGATAACTTAACTTGTCGTCTACTTAGATAACCCAACTAATCTTTTACAAGGGAGTTGATAACCAAATTTGTTGTAAGTTGAGTGTATAATTCAACTGGCCCTCTACGAAGGAGAAGCTAATGCTACTAGATGGCTAGTTATCATCGTGAGATGATAACGAACTTTTTATGGCCCGAATTGGAAGATATGGATGCGGACAATATGTGGTTTCAACAGGACGGTGCCACTTGCCACACAGCTAACGAAACAATGGCTCTTTTGCGGAACAAATTCAATGGCCGTGTTTTCTCACGTAGTGGCGATGTCAATTGGCCACCAACTTCTTTCTTTGGGGTTATTTGAAAGAAAAAATGTGTACGTCGATAAGCCAGCAACAATTCAAGAGCTAGGTTAGGTTAGGTTAGGTTGAGAAGAGGAGGCGGTAAAATTCAACCTCATGTCCTTGGACATACACGTAAGCCAGTATTCGGCCTGTTGTGCGCTCTAATTGTTATTATTTAGAAAGGTCGGTAAGCTATTTTAGGAACTCTGTACTGTCGACATAGTCCTTAATTTTCTTCCAGTCTACGCCCCTAAGTTGGGTCAAGTCTGGTATAGCATCATTTCCTAAGAAACGTGATCTATTGTTGGCGAACGCTGGGCAGTGGAAGAGGAAATGCTCCAACGTTTCATCATCCTCCCCGCATGCCCTACATATGCTGTCATCTACAACTCCTATCCTATGTAGGTGTGCTTGTAAGCATGTGTGTCCTGTAAGGACGCCCATGATCTTACTAATTTCTACCTTGCTCAATCTCAGTAAGGTCTTGGCCTTGTCCTCGTTTGGGTCACCCCACAAGACCTTCGTTGTCTTCCCAACGTTTTCACTATTCCATAGCGTGATATGGGCGTTCTTCGCCCATATTTGTAGTTCAGAACGCATAACTCTAAAGGGTTTTGCGTTCTCTAATGTTGTTGTTTGCAAGTCTCTGGCTCTAGATGCCAAGGCGTTTGCTTTCTCGTTACCCCTTACTCCGCAATGGCCAGGCACCCATATGATGCATATAGTGCCGTATTCGGAGTAGGCGTTAATCGCCATTTTACAATCTAAAACGGTCCTCGACCTCACCGTTCTAGACGTTATCGCCCTAATAGCCATTTGGCTATCTGTGAAAATATTCACTTTTGTTGGTATTGTGTTAGTCCCAAGCCAGCTCACACATTCTGTAATTGCTCGGACTTCCGCCTGCAGGACTGTGTTATGGTCTGGCAGACGGAATAAGAGTTCGGTTTCCGGTTCTTCGATGTAAAGTCCTAGCCCCGTTCTCTCCCCTAGTTTCGATCCATCTGTATAACAGCAATTTCCAGATGTTGTCTGTACTACGGTTCCATCAATCCAGGATTGTCTGTCTGGTATCATGGTCTCACACTCAGCAACCATTGATCTTTCAGGTATTCTGTCGGATACTGATGATATGTCAGTTAAATCCACCGTCACTACCTCAGCTATCTTTTGATGATATGACACGTGATCGCTTTCGATCCATTCGCCCATCACTTTGAGCCTCGTCGCCGTGAGGGCAGCTTCATATCTAATCTGTATTTCTATTGGTTGGATATTCAAGATCGTCTCCAATGCCCTACTGGATGTGGTCCTCATTGTCCCGCTTATGCCGAGACAACACATTCGTTGGACCTTTTGTAATATCATTATGTTGCACTTATTCTTCATTGATGTCCACCACACTACTGATGCGTAAGTCAAAATAGGTCTGATTACGCTCTTGTAGAGCCATTGTGTCATACTTGGATTAAGGCCCCATTTTGAGCTAATGGCTCTTCTACATAGTGCCCAGCATATGTGAGCCTTGTTTGCTCGTTCTTCTATGTGGCACTTCCAATTTAGTTTCCTGTCCAGGATAACACCTAAGTATTTAACCCTGTTGGAAACTGGAATTGTTTTGTTTAGGAAATGCGGGTCATCATACTGACCAATCTTCGTTTTCCTTGTGAACAGACATATCTCTGTCTTTTCTGGGTTTACATTTAGGCCTCTCGGTCGAGCCCAGTCATATGCAATTTTTAGAGCCGTTTCGGCCCTTCTACAAAGTTGATTAGGATTCTTCCCCCTCAGAAGTATTATAACGTCATCTGCGTAACAGACTGGTTTAAGTCCTTCATCCGTTAGTATCCTTAGGAGACTATTTATAGTAGTGACCCACAGGAGTGGTGATAAAATACCGCCCTGTGGTGTTCCCTGTGCTACTCTGTCTCTTATTTTTATGTCGTGGGACCCACAATTTATCCATCTATTCCTTAGCATGTGGCTTATCCAGTCTCGGAGAGCCCGGTCCACCTGAAACTGGTCTAAGGATTGGATGAGTGTGTCGGTCCGTACATTATTGAACGCCCCTTCAATGTCTATACATACCGCAAGTGTATACATCTTTCCATTGAAGGATTCTTCTATGTTGTGTACTACATCGTGTAGGGCGGTATCCACCGATCGCCCTTTAACATAGGCATGTTGTCTAAATTTTAGCATTTCGCCTGGTATCTTACTTTTAATCATGGTATCCACTATACGCTCCATGGTTTTGAGTAAGAACGATGTTAGGCTTATTGGTCTATAAGCCTTAGGTGTTGCATAACTTGCCTTGCCGGGTTTAGGTATGAAAACTACCCTTGCCTCCTGCCAGGCTTTCGGTGTGTATGCGAATTTTAGACATGCTGTGAAAATGGCGGCTAGATGAGTTGATATGTAATCCACCTCCATCTGTAGTAGTGCCGGAAATATTCCATCAGGTCCTGGTGCCTTAAATGGTGAAAAGCTTCTTACGGCTTCTTTGACCATATGGTCTGTAATGATATGACTTAGTTGTTCCTCATTTTCACTGTAGTTCGGTATCTCAGTCTGGCCCGTCGTACCTTGCGGAAAATGGGTGTTCATCAAAAGTCTTACCATCTCTTCGGTTGAGTCCACTCTTCTGCCCATATCGTCTACCATTGTTTCGGTTTGGGTATGGGTTTTTGAGAGGAACTTTTTAATTTTAGAAACATCGTTAACGCTATCGACCTGTTCGCAGAATAGCTTCCAGGAGTTTCGTTTTGCTGTTCTTGTGATTTTGTTATATTCTCTGAGTCTTCTATGGTAGTCGTCCCAGTATACTGGAGATTTTTTACGGCGTGCCCTATTGTAAAGTCTACGGACCTCTTTCCCAATGTTGCGAATCTCCCCGGTCATCCAAGGCTTCTCTTGGGCTGATTTCCTTTCTCGAAGCGGACAGCTGTCTTCGAAAGACCTTACTAATATATCCGTAATGTAGTCAACATTAGTGTCAATATCCTCAACACTTAGGCACTCGAAAAGTCCATGCCCTAGTCTTTCTCTAATTAGCTTCCCGAATTTTGTCCATTTAGTTTTGGCCTTATTTCTGAAACTTATTGGGTTCGGCGGTGGCCGTGCTATCTTAAACCTTATGTAACGGTGATCAGAAAAAGAATGTTCTTCAGAGACCCTCCATTCCTGTATCACGTCTATTAGATTTTCTGAACATATTGTTATATCTAATACTTCTTCCCTTATTCTATTAACGAAGGTAGCCGTGTTACCTATGTTAAGTGTTATTAGGTCGTTAGTATTCAAGAATTCTACTAGGGCCTGGCCCCGTTTATTAATGTTAGTACTACCCCACGCGACGTGGTGAGAGTTAGCATCGCAACCTACTAGTACTTCGTTACCTGTTTGTTTGACTTTCCTCGCCAAGCGTTGTAGTTCCGACGTAGGTGGTAATGTCGGTGAATCGAAAGGCAGATATACTGATGCTAGGTATACACTTCCATTCCCTTGTTTCAGTACTGTAGCATCCGATGTTGACAACTCTGGAGAAAAAAGATAACATAAATTTTTGTGACATATAATACAAGTCCTTGGTCTAGTTCCTGTATTTGCATAAAACAGTTGGTAATTAACGTGATTTAAGCCAGTAACCTTGTTTCGAATCGTCCATGGTTCTTGGATTAAAGCAATATGAGTCTTACCTTTATTTATTATTTCCATCAAAGCGTTGGTTGCCGCCTCGCTCCGATGGAGGTTTATCTGGACGACTTCAATCATTGGTCCTCCAGTAACCGGTCTTCTTGGGAGTCAGTGATTGTAGATTCGGCTCCCTCATCATTTTTTGGCTGCAGTGAGCGCTTATCTTCATCGCTGCCTTTATTATTTATTGGCTCATTTGTCCGGTTTTCAGCGCCAACCAAAGCCTTACCAATTTTGAAGAAGACTGCTTTGTTCACATAGAACGCCATACCCTTCGTCTTGACCAGGCTGGCCATGGAGAGCCGATCCAAACCCACCACAAGGAGAGTGCCATCACGGTCATTCTCTCTGTGGAAGACTTCCCACCTCTTCACATGCAGTCCCTTGTTTTGCTGGCCAAAGAGTTTGAGCATGCGTTCTGATGTGAAATTGCTGCCCCATCCTTTGACGTGTACTGTTGTTTTTATGAGCTGAGGGATGTCCCTCCTCCTTACCAGTTTCAGCTTAGCGCCTTCCCAGGGAGAGGGGATGCTATCCACAAGCTCTTTGAGGGTCTCTATACATTCTGGTGACGCGAAATTCATCCTCAGTGTGTCCCCTTTGAACTCGCTGCTCATTATTTGAATTGGGGGCCCGTCGCCGGAGTTGAGAGCGTGCTCCACAATTTTATTATTCACCAAGTCTTCAACGTTGTTGTGTTGGTCAGTGGGGATTTTGCCGGATGCTCTGTTGATGTGGATCACTGCGTAGCAGAGCTCGTCTCTATATTGCTTTCTGGCTACTTTGGCATAAGATGGTGGCTCCTTACCTTTTTCATCAACCAACTTCCTCTTCCGTAAAGATCGTGACATCGTTTTGGATGTACTATGCTTTCCGGAGGGTTCCGTGGTTGCGCTCGCTTCCTTTGTAGTTGGATCGACTTTGTCGCCGCCCTCTCCACCAGGATACAGACTGGAGTCTCCTTCGTGAGGGGCTTGACTTGTTCTCTCCAATTTACTTGAAAGCGGGGAGCTCTTTTTCTTCTTCGGCGGTTTCGCAGTGTTCTGCTCTTCTGGAGATCTGATCCTCTTTCCTGCCTCCGTAGAGGTGGATGGAGTTTCAGATAGCTCCTTTGGAGCATCCTGCACTATGGCCTGTTTGCTGTTTCGGTTCATCTTCTTCAACTTTCGTCGTTGTGCCCCTGATAGCTTCTTCTTTTTTGTCGTGAGCTGTGCCATGCACGCGTTGACTTCTTCTACCATCTTGCTGACCTCGACGTCTTTGGAGTTAACTAAAACAGTAATGTTAACGTGTTCGTTTGAGTCGGAGTCGGAATCGGATTCTCTACCTGTACTAGAAGGCTGGGTCCAGTTAATACTCTCCCGTGGTTCCTCCTCTTCCTTCTCCGTATTTTTGCCAATGGCTGTATGTGCGCTTGTTGCATTGTCTGTGACTACAGGCGCCAAGGCACCCACACCTGTAGGAGGATTGGTTGCGCTTGTTTCACTTACTACGACTACAGGTGCCAAGGCAGCCACACCTGTAGGAGACATTGAAAAATTTTTTGGCTCGCTATCTTGGGATAACGACGGCACGTGACTAGGGAGCACATCAACAATTGCCGCCGGTACTGGGGTTATTACTCCCTGCACCGTAACTTTATTTCCACATTTCCTACTTTCCATATTGTTTTTTTGTTTTAGGGGAAACACCCCCATAGTCAGTTTTGGTCCGCGGGGAATGCAATATTCCCTAAGGTGGTGTACACACTGTTCCATCCCCCCCATGGGCGCCTCAGTAAGGATAAAAAAATCCACCCTCCCTGAGGCATCCCTAGTTGAGATGAAACAGTGTGTCCATCCCCCTCCCCCTATCCGCCACCTGGGGACGCGCCCGTTAGGAGACTGACAACTCCAGCGGGATTCAAGAGCTAAAGGATGAGATAATTCGGCACATTAACGGCATAGAACCTCAATTATGTCTCAGCGTCATCGAAAATTTGGACCATCGGATGGAGGTGGGCCGCCGAGATCGCGGCGGCCATTTGGCCGATATTTTGTTCCATACATAATTGAACCAAACCGGCCAAAGTTGGACCTTCTGAATGGACCAACTCAAACGTAGTAATGGCGAACATTTACATATTATTATTTTCAAACAGTAAAAGTCGTCAATTGTTCTTTTACCGATAATACTAATTATCCCCTCACCTTAGAGAGGAGGGTATATATCATTTGCTACGAGCCAAAAGTGTAACACATCGAGGGAGTGACCTAAGATCCCGAGTATGTTTGGCGGATATTCGTTTTGGGTCATTTTAAGTCGAATGAGCAATGTCCGTCTGTCTGTCTGCTGGCTGGTACGCACGATAACTCTTGGAAGGAGTAATCGATTGACTTAAAATTTGTAATATTTTCTTCTATCTCCGGCTAAGTTCGAAGATGGGTCATATTGGTCCACTCCTTCTAGTACATCCCTCACAAAGGGTTAACATTTAGAGAACTATTGATTATTTATTAACTTCTATGCTAATTATTTGAATCCTCTGAAATTCTACACATAGTATTAGTTTATTAGTCACTATTACCTCGAGAAAAATGGACGAAGTTGCCATGCCCGTTTTGGTACCTCCCACACAATTGGATACTTTTGAACCAAAAGTTAATAGCTTATAACTTTATTACCAGTGCATACAAAGACTTGCAATTTTGTACAGTGGTTTAATAGTACCTACACAGTGAAAAATTGGCATTATTGCCAGGCTCCTTTTGGTACCTCCCACAAAAATGTACTGTGTAATGCTTTTATAGTACCAATAGTCCAGAGAAGAGTGACCGTTATTGGCACGCACACTTTTTTACAGACTATCTGCCATCACAGTGCATTTAAATGAAAGAATTTCTAATAGGTCTGATAGTTTTTTGCCTGATGCTATTAGAAAGGAATTTAAAACGTTTTTGTATATATCTACTCGTCCATATGTCAGATTTTCAAATCGAATTCTTTCCAGCTGAGGTCATGCCTTTAACCTATACTTCGTTTCATATTTCTTTCATAGAGTATTGTGTTATATTTTTATTTCATTGTAAAGAAACATTTAGACATAAATATGTAATGAATAATAAAGTGAATTATATTATACTTATGGTCTTCTATCCATAATCTTCTTAAATAAGATTTCTCCCAAAAACACCAGCAACGACAAGGAGTGCATGACCAACAGACCCAAAAATACTATCCGTAATGTGGCCAATGACAATGGCTTGAGTTCTGTATTCGTAATTCGTTCCGATGCCATCTCGACTTCATACGATATGCCCAGGTGTCCGGCAACATCAAATAACCACTTTCTTAGAATACCCCCGGAGTGAAGGGCATCTATAATGCTATCCAATGGTTCCATAAGGAACGATTGAGGCCGTAAATAAGCGCAAATTTGATTCATAACAACAATGCGAGGCACAATCTCGTATTCATCGTAAAGGCGACTTGATCCAATGAACGCCTGCAATTGCCAATAGTTAGTTAGAGCGGCCCAGGGATGGGAGTCATGCAATATCAACTCATAGACACTATCATCGTCAGGAAAGTCGCTGTATACAATTTGATTATTGGGAATTTGTAGCGCTCTGATGAAATCACCTTGATGGACGTGCTTAATAAGAAAGGTATAGTTGTCCGCAATTAGTTGCGGTATCGAGATGGGTCCAGCTAGAGGTTTGATATTGAAAGCCGCATACAGTTTTCCCTGAAATGCTCCCCAGATAACTAAAAAACCGTAGGTCCAAAAAATTACAAAATATCTTGTGCTGATGATACGATAACGTATAGACCTGGAATTTCCGATGGCCAAACCCAGAGCATCCAACCAGCTGATATGAAGGAGATAACGTTGCTTGAAGATATAACGGAGTAGTAGCACAAGAGTCATTCCAAAGGTCACCACGAGCGCTATGACCAACCAAACAGTTTTGCGAAACGGTGCCATAAGCCACAATGCATCTGTTATTACTGTATTTCGTTTACGAATAACCACCACCATTGGTGTCAGAAAGTATGAGGTTGTGGCGGCAAAATATCGAGCTCTGGTCGGAAAATTATAGTAGCCCATTAAAACATCGAATTTGTGCTCCGCCAATGATTTAAAAGGTTCAGTGTATGAACCATTCCCATACACTGTGCCGATAAACTGACCCTTGGATTGTTGCAGACGTAATTCGAAATTCAATTTTTGGGCCATCAAACGTACAGTCTTGGCTTCCACGCCCCAAAAATGGGCGATGCGTCTTCGATCGCTGGTCCGATTGTAATCAAAAAACGGCATAGACGTGCGCAGGAATATGTCAATAGGACATTTGTGGAAATTTTGAAACTTTTTTAAAAAAAGTGTCGAATGTATTAAATTTCCCTTTTGAAATGTATTAAAATGATGCGGTACCACTTGACGACATTTCTGGGGCTGGAAAATATTATAGGTATATAAGTTGAAGCTATAATTCCCCACATATAAGGCCACAGTGATATCGACTATATTCCGTTCAAAAGCTTTATCAAGAATGAGTTGAAGTTCCTCTGTGTACCTTAAATGGTTTGGGATTTCCATGATCACCATATATTGACCCATTTTCTCGACGAATTGATGTTCTTCTATAACAGGTAATAAAGAGCTGTAACGAAAAAGGTAATTTTATTAAAATTACAAAGGAATTATCAGCAATTTTGGTACAAATAGCCGATAAAAGTGAACCAATATAGGATTCTGTATTTTGCGATACCCTTTCTGGATGAAGTACCAGAAACAGTGTTTCATCTTTAAACTTAGCCTGAGGTAGAAGAAAAATATTAGCACATACGAGCAAAACATTTTAAGTCAATAGGTGCTCCTGCTTTCGAGAATTATGGTGTGCCCCAGACAGACGGACGGACATAGCTCGAATGACTTAACATAGGGTCTTTAGGTCACTCCTTCGATGTATTTTTTTGGGTAGCTAATTAATGAGTCTATAATGAGTATATAACTATTTACAATAATATTGACATTGACTTACCAAAATGCTTTGTACGAGTCCACATACCATAAATTATAATTGAATATCTGATGTTTCCTCTTTATGCCATCATTGAAAATTTCAAATTTCATGGAATCCTTACCGTTAAATGCCTCCGTTAAATAGTATTCAATTGAACGTTTCCACTTTCGAGAATATTCCAAACGAATGGCTACACTGAGTAGATCCGTTTTGGCCTCGAAATATTTCTGTACAACCCGTTCGAGACTTTGATTTGTTTTAGTGGCTTCCTTCAAATGCCACATTTTTGGTGAAAATTCAAATGCCCAATTCAGAGGAAATTGCAAAATGTAAATTACAAATATAACGCTGAGAAAGTTCATGTTGAGCATTTGGAACTAAAACTGCCGTCAATGTTAAAGACAACTTATCCATTAGTCCTAAGAAAGCCGTACTCTTCGTTGAACATATTTTGCAAATCAGCGTTTGTAATTTCAGACTGGGAGTTTGTCAAATTGATGTAGTTTGATTTTTATTTTTTTGCATTTAATTGGTGGAAATTTGCCTTTTTAATTACAAAAGTTATTTATTAGCAAACATGACATTGAATTTGGTAAATTGGATGCAAGAGTTGGTCTAATAATGCTAAGAAGATTTGTAAATAATGCCGTAATAAGAAGGTTTTGGTTAAGGAGAATCCCAAAAAACCGAGGAAACTGCAGTGATTCCAACAGCCAGTAAGAAACCTGGGTCTTCTGGTACCGAAACCAACGATGGAAATGTAGAAGAAACGACATGGACCACAGTGCAGAGTAATACTGACAGAAAACCTCTAAGAACCAATACAAAGATAAATCCTGAGGAGGTTGGAATAAACATAAAATATATTCGCCGAACCAGGGAAAGAGATTTGTTAGTAAAGATGGTAAAGGGCGATGGCCAGGCTCGAAAGCTAGAAGATGCTATTAAACTGTCGAAGGGGGAAAATATCCAAATAAAACCCCTAAAGGAAAAGTATATCCTTGAAATAAAAGATATGCATGAATCGACAGATGCTAAAGACATAGTCAATGACATATTACGTATAGTAGGAGAGAATGAACAGGGACTCATTAAAGTTTATAACATACGCGAGTCTTATGGTCGTACTGAACAAGCCCTTGTAGAGTTATCATCGCATGCAGCTACAATCATCCTTAAGAACAAGAGAATAAAAATAGGATGGGCAAACTGCAGAGTAAAAAGGAAAACGCCTATCACGCGCTGCTTTAGATGTATGAAGACAGGACATATGGCCAAAACATGCAAAGTGAAGGATCGCAGTAATATGAGAAAATGCGGCACAGATGGACATAAAGCCAAAGAATGTAAAAATGCTACAAGGTGCATTATATGTATAGACGCTGGGCGACAAGAGGTTAACCATTACATTGGTAGCAAAACGCTACGCAATAGTCAAAATGGTTCTTAGATTGTTACAAATAAATCTTGGCAGGGGACGCGAAGCTCAAGACCTGATGATTAACAGTGCATCAGTAAAGAAAGCTGACATAGTACTGGTCAGTGAGCAGCATAAAAATGTCAACACTGGTTCTTGGTACCAGGATAAGTTAGGAAAATCGGCGATTTATATACGCAATCCGAATATAAATGTCAACAAAGTAGAAGAAGATCATGACAATGTTGTGGTAATACATATTAATGGACTGAGAATATTCAGTTGCTATTTTTCTCCTAGTATCGAAATCGCTGACAGTAGGTATTTGGATTTAGGTGGATTCCTGCCGTTAGGCTTAACCCTACCGTGCTCTATACACCCGGGTGAATACATGCGTCGACCAACGCCCCCACGCACAATGTGCATGAGTACGAATCAATTCCGTGTTTCTGGCCACTTTTTCCCTCCTCCTTGGTTAGGAGCGGAGCCCATCTAAAACTCCTGCCATTCTGGGGTCATGGCGCCCGGTTGGTTTGCAACTCCACATCCGAGACCTTTCTCTCCCAGCGATTTTGGTTTAAACCACAGCCACCACGTTACACCCAACAGGGTCCTCACCAATAGTCAGGCCGGGACCTTCGTCCCGAGGGCTTTCCTGACTCCCGTGGTACCAGATTAAGTGTTCTGGTCAGACTGCGTAGCCGAAGATACTACCAGTTAGACTCCAGAAAATCTAGGACTTGTGACCAGTCTGTCCAGTCCCCATCCTGGGAATAGATGGGAACTATAGGATTCGTAGATCCCCCCGAAATAGCTGACATCAAAATTTCACTTGATAGGCTATGTGATAGTATTAAAAGATTTTATATGCCAGTCCTAATAGGTGGACATGTCAACGCAAAATAACCCGAATAAGAATCAAACCTGCTAGACAGAAGAGGAGAAGCTGTCGGGGAGATGATCCCAGGCCTGGTACTGATCACCATTAATAGGGGTACCTCAATGACTTTTAGAAGAGGAACAGCTGGCTCCATAATAGATTTGACTTTTGCATCTACACCAATAGCCAGGAAAATTAAACTATGGGAGGTTTTAGAAAAAGAAACACTAAGTGATCATCAATATATTATGATTTAATTATTATTGATAAAGATAAAGATCCAGACCAACAAGACAACGGTGGAACACAACCATCTTAAATATAGACGCATGTAGGGAGATACTACGAGACATACAGTCAAGGCCCCCAATTGCCGAAACAATCGAATCCAACGACTTGGATGCAGTCACATCATGCCTTAATAGTATTCTATGTGAAACATGTAATTCCGGAATGAGCAAATTCGGACCGAGAAAAAATACAAGGAAAGCTGCTTATTGGTGGAGCGACGAAATTGCAAATTTGAGGAAAGAATGTCATAAATCAAAACGTCTAGCTACAAGGGGAAGAGGTGAAGATCTCTATATACGGTGTTATACAGGCAGACTAGAAAAACATTGAGGGTTGCTATCAAAAACTCCAAGGTGAACGCTTGGGAAGATCTTTGCCAACAGATAAATGTTGATCCGTGGGGATTACCATACCGTATTATCATGAAAAAGGTTGGAAACACTAAGCAGATGCCTGGAATAACAAATCCACTTTGTTCAAAAACTATTGTGGATACTCTCTGTCGAAAGGCGGAAGAATCCAGTGAAACTTTTTACACATCGTCGATGGTTGCATTGAATAAGCCCATTTCAGACGATGAAATTAAACAAACGTGTAAACAATTAAAAAGGTGCAAAGTTCCCGGCCCAGATGGTATTCCGAATGAAATTATAGCAATAATTGGAGAGAACTGGTCGATCTTATTTTCCATTATCTTCAACAGGTGTTTGATAGAGGGTGTATTCCCAAAAGCATGTAAAACACAGTTACTGGTTTTATTGTGAAAAGGAGACAAGCCTCTGAACAATGCATCATCTTACAGACCACTCTGTTTGCTCGATACTGTGGGAAAACTTCGGGAGAAACTTATTGTGAACAGACTGGAAGCTGAGCTGAACAAAAATGAGGTTTTTCGTCGATGCAGTTTGAGTTTGTTAAAAAGAAGTCAACCTTGGATGCTATCTTTGAAGTAGTAAGGAAAGCGGAGGAATGAGATCTAACAAAGAATTCTACGTGATTGTGAGACTGGATATAATAAATGCGTTTAATACGGCTAGTTGGGAGGTTATAAAATTATTCGAATAATTGATAATAATTTACACGATAGAGTACTAGACTACGAAACGGATGAAGGTATGCAAACTCCTGAAGTATCTGCTGAAGTCCCTCAAGGATCAATATTGAACTTGAAGCTTGCCGATAACTGCAAACTAGTGGGATACACTGAGCCAAAAATTAACCTTATATAAGGTTAACTTAACCATAAATAAACATGATTTGGAGTCTACGTTATATAAGGTTAATTTGAACATTTTCTTGTTGACTGGTATTTAACAATAATAATTTTTAATTTAACTATTCCATGGTTGAATTTTTTAACCATGAAAATTGTTAATATTATAATAATAATTGTTACTTTAACAATGCATTTTTGAATTTTTTAACCATGAAAATTGTTAATATTAACATTTCATAGTTAATTTATTGAAACAATGCATGTTCAATTTAACAATGAAATTGTTGATATTATTAACTATGAAGATTGTTATTGAAACCTTTTTTATTGTTAATTTAACTATTTAGTGGTTACTTCATGTAACCAGAAACATAGTTGTTTCAATAATTTGTAATATTTATATCAAATAAAACAAGAAAAATTTAACTTTCGCATTTTTATTTTATTTACAAAATATATGTTAATATATATATGTATAAGAAACACCTGAAAAGAAAAAAAAGAAAAAGGTTAGAAAATATAAGTATAAATGTAAAAGAGGTTGCAATTCTAAGAAGATCTTTTGACTTTTTACCTAAATTCTGTAGTTCAAAGAGCATAAGCATTTACCGACGGGCTGATCTGATGGAAAAATCTGCTCTGTGACTATAAGTTAAGTGCCTACGTTTCTGTGCTTGACCAACATGTGATCAGTCCCCGCTCAAAAGGTGCCGTCCACGTAAACTCCCTGAATCTTTCGATTATTAAGGGCCCAGGACGGTTAGGCACTTAGTTTGGGGTACTGAGCTTAGTCCGATCTTACGGCAAACTTATAGGAGAGAGGAGATTAATAACAAAGGCAATCTGATAGAAAGCCGATGTTCCACCAAAATCATAATCGGAATAGATATAAAAATCAAGGATTGGGTAAGTCAATGTAAACCGACCAAGGTATAGTTGTTATTAAAGAATCAATATTTCACTAAATGTTAACCCTTTGTGTGGGAGGTACCAGAAAGAATGGACCAATATGGCCCATCTTTGAACTTAACCGGAGATAGAAAAAAATATTACCGTATACCAAATTTGAAGTGAATCGGTTACTCTTTTCGAGAGTTATCGTGCGCACTAGCCAGCAGACAGATGGACGGACATATCTCATTCGACTTAAAATGACCCAAAACTAATATACTAATGTACTTAGGGTCTTAGATCACTCCTTCAATGTGTTACACTTTTGGCCCTTTGCAAATGATATATACACTCGTATTACTAAAGTGAGGTATTAAAAAACAAATGTATGCATGCATACCACTTTTCCTGTAATTACTTCGCACACTACAACTAGTATTGATCAACAGTTTCTAGTATTGGCACAACTTACCAACAGATTCAAGGCCGGACTCCCAGCACAAGCAGCCGCAAGCCACAGAAAAAGAAACAACTGAAAAGAAAAAAACAAAAACATCGTTTATATGTATGTATGTAGGTATTACGAAAGCACTTCTAACAACATATGTATGTATGTACATTTAACAGTATCAACATCGCACAACAAAAAAAAACTAACGTATGTATGTACGGCGTAGCAGCCACAAGTGTTCAAACGAAAAGACAAGATGAACACATACCCACACGTACACATCACTTCTCTCCGTATGTTTGCTTGCTGCTGCATATACTTACGTACATACATTGTTGTTTTTCCATGCTCAGTTAATGCGACAGCGTGTACATATTTTTTTCCACTCTTAACCACTGAATTTCACAATTGTAATGGCATAATCACATAAAATAATATTAATATTACATTCGCCTTTACTATAATTAAACAGGCACAAAACACTATTAACATTTTTAACACACATATTTTATTATTTCACTTTTTAAATACACATATGTACATACATACTTATGAATGTAGTTCTTTACAAAATGTTTTACTACTTACCTCTATACCAACAGCTTCCGACAACAGCACAATTCAACACCAACTGAACTCCCGCACTCGATCAAGCACCGAAGCAGGCATTTGGTGGTGTTTTCAATGAGCGAGATAAATTCTCTTATGACGACAGTCGCATTCGTTTCAACTTCGTTTAACTTAATACTCAACTTCGTCTAACACAAAGCAGTTGAAAAACGTCGACCACAACAGAGCCGAATTGTTGTTTATCTCGCACATTTTTCTGCCTCTCTTTCAAAAAAACCAACCATATATAATGTTAACTTAACCATTTTTCATGTACATTTGAACTTATACATATAAGGTTATTTTTGTCTTCGTAATCAAACATTTACCATGAAAAATTTAACCAGACACATGGTTAAAAAAATCATTGTATTTTCGGCTCTGTGTATGCAGACGACGTAGCCTTATTAGCTACGTCGTAGCTGAAATTAAAGCGAACGATTGCCTCACTCGAATAAGTTCATGGTTGAGATCCAAACACCTAAAGCTGGCAGCTGAAAAGACAGAGGCTATATTTGTAACAGGTGGACGCTCATTCATATTACCAAAATTGAAGGTAGACGAACATGAGGTAATGTTTAGTAGGAGTCTGCGATATCTAGAACTAGAACTGGACCGGCGGATGTCTTTTAGTGAGCACGTAAAACTCGTTACGGACAAGTCACTGAAAACAGCACCGAAACTAGCGCAGATTATGCCAAACATACGAGGACCTGGTCAAACAACTCGAAAATTGTTGGCTAGCGTTGCATATGCCCAGTTGTTGTATGGCGCTCCGGTTTTCAGCGATAGCGTGCGATCAAATATGACTCTATTAAAAAGAATAGACACCGTACACAGAATGTCAACCCCTAGGGTCACATCGGTGTATAACACCATATACACATCTGCGGCATCCATACTCAGCGGTATCCCTCCAGTACACCTTGCATTAAGGGAAATTAAGAAGATCTATATATGCACAAAAAGTGATATAAACAACATTAAAAGGCAAGCAAGACTTCGTCTATATCAAAGCTGGCAACACAAATGGAACAATGGCGACAAGGGAAGATAGACACATATGTAGGTTAATCCGTAATGTGGAAAAGTGGTTAGAAAGAAAACACGGCGACCTTAATTTCTATCTCACACGAGTAATGAACGGACCGCGGATTTTGGTGCGTATCTTTCTAGATTCAAAGTTAGAGACAGCACCAGGTGTGATATCTGTAGCTGTATGGATGATACTGTCGAACACACATCCCTAAATGATTATTTACGAGTTACAATAACACCGGATAACTTAGTAGATGTGATGCTTAAGAGTAATGAACAATGGATGAAATGTGCGAATTTTATCAAGACAATAATGAGGTCGAAGAAATTGTTCCAAGACATGAATACTCCAAACGCCTAATCTAATACAAAATATGTAAAGGGTTTTCCAACAATAGGTGTTATTTTGGTATTCAAAGAGATGTATGATCGGATGTTTATTTCAGAATAAAGAGGAAGGTATGCCGTTAATAATGAAAAACAACATCAGCCAAATGGGCACCACGACCACGCTTACAGGACCATATCCTTTTCATGAAAGCCTCACGAATTCTATCTTTGAGGTCTTGATTCGACGCTGGGCTGTTGGCGTAGACATTATCTTTCACGTGGCCCCAAAGGAAGAAGTCGCAAGGTGTTAAATCACAAGATCTCGGTGGCCAATTGTGATCACCTCTTCGAGAGATAACTCGGTCCGGAAACTTTTTCCGTAACAGAGCAATGGTTTCGTTGCTTGTGTGGCACGTAGCGCCGTCTTGTTGAAAGTAAACGTAGTCCAGATCAATACCATCCAACTCCGTAATCGAAAAAGTAAGGGCAATGACTCCGCCGCACCAAACAATCACACGTTGAGGATGGAGAGCCCCATATGCGACAATTTTGCTTGTTGGCGTACCCACCTAGGTGGAAATGGGCCTCATCAGTCAAAATGATTTTGTATCGTTGGTATCGTTTTTTTGTTCGATCGTTTTGTACCGTTCGATGAAATGTGAAAGCGGTGGTTCTTGCGTAGGACCACTAGATGATAGTGCGCTATCACTACGTCCCATAAAAAAACCTAACCTAACCTATCCTAACCTAACCTAACCTAACCTAACCTAACCTAACCTAATCTAACCTAACCTAACCTAACCTAACCTAACCTAACCTAACCTAACCTAACCTAACCTAACCTAACCTAACCTAACCTAACCTAACCTAACCTAACCTAACCTAACCTAACCTAACCTAACCTAACCTAACCTAACCTAACCTAACCTAACCTAACCTAACCTAACCTAAGCTAACCTAACCTAACCTAACCTAACCTAACCTAACCTAACCTATCCTAACCTAACCTAAGCTAACCGAACCTAACCTAACCTAACCTAACCTAACCTAACCTAACACCTAACCTAACCTAACACCTAACCTAACCTAACCTAACAAAAAGTTTTCGGACAATTATATTAATATTTTGTTATGACAGAATGATCTGTGTGACACAAAATATCGTCCAAATGCGAAAAAATTGAATTTAAGGTGTGTTGAAATTACTTGGTAATAAAACGACTTTGTAATGAAAAAATATTTTGATTGTAGTAGGCTTTGGTTGTTTGTTTGGACAATATTTGTTTTGTACAAATTTCATTTTTCTTTTTATTCTCTCTGTTAGACTTTATTCAATAAAGACGTGTTTGAATTGTTCGTTTTATAAAACTGTGTGTTTCTTTTCTCGGGAATCCTCAACAAAAGGTTATGGGCCCAGAGAACCGAAAATAATAGAAACGTGTGCCCGTATTAAATTGTTACTGCTGAATATTGACACAGAAAAGTGATAAGATGTCGTCTATGTTTCAAATCGAAAAATTGGAAGAAACAAACTATGATGGTTGGAAAATCCATATGTGTTCCGTATTAATTCATGCGGACTTGTGGGATTATGTGAGTGGAGCCGCGGAACAACCAACCGATGATGCTGGCCGTACAATTTGGGAGAACAAGGATCAGAAGGCTTTATCGTCTATACTTCTAAGCATGAAAATATCCCAGTTGAACCTTGTAAAGCATTGCACGACCTCCAGAAGCGCGTGGTTGACGTTGGAGAAGAAGTTCCAACCCAAAGGACCGGCACGTATGATATATTTATTCCGTAAGTTGTTGGCAACGAAGATGAAGACCAACCAACCGATGTCGGAGCATCAAGCCGATTTCAATGACGTCGTTGAGAAACTATCCGAAGTTGACGTGAATATATCTCAAGAGCTATTGTCAATTATTCTTTTGGACAGTCTAACGGAAGATTATGAGAACTTCGTAATTGCAATGGAATCTAGAGACGCTCTACCAACGTTGGAAGCCTTGAAAAATAAGCTTATGGAAGAATATGAAAGGAGGACAAGTAAAGTATTAATGGAAGAACAGCATCCACAAGTTTTTTTGTCGAAATGAAAGGAGAAGAAATCTGTTAAGAAGAAATCGGATTTCAAGTGTTATAATTGCGGTAAGAAGGGACATATGGCACGTGAATGTAAAGCTAAAAAAATCTGCTGCGAATGCGATGCTGAATGGAATCAATAGTGGCGATTTTAAACGATGTGCATGGGTATTTGATAGCGGATCTACGAGTCACATGTGTTGTGACAAGAATGTTTTTCATCAATTTCGAAAACACAAGGAGAGAATCGAGTTGGCAGCCGACTTCTTCATATTTTCCGAAGGAATTGGGCAAGTATATTTGAAGTCAAATAATAAAAATGTACGCTTGCGAGAAGTACTATATGTACCAAAACTAAAATATAATTTTATTTCCGTGACAAAATTGGTCGACGAAAATCTGTCCATAACATTCACAAATGGCAATGTCTGCGTTCGAGATGAGGATGAAATACTTATTAATGGAAAGAAAAGTGGTCAACTATTTACATTTCAACCAGACGAAGAATTACATCAAATGTGTGCAAAAATATCGAATGATGATATTTTGCTATGGCATAATCGATTTGGACACCTAAACGCAAGAAGCCTGGGTGATTTGGCTAAGAATAACATGGTGCATGGTTTAAATATCCAAAATCCACCATCAAAGTTCGATTGTGAGGTCTGTCATAAAGCTAAAATGCATGTTGAACCATTTCCGAAAAAAGCAACCCACGTTACTAAAGACGTTCTGGAACTGGTACATTCAGACATATGTGGACCAATGCGAATGGAATCCTGTGGAGGATCACGATACTTCGCATTGTTCATTGACGACTATTCGAGGATGATTTTTGTATACTTCTTGAAGAACAAGTCAGAAATATATAACGCATTTGTGAAGTTTGTGGCAATGGCTGAACGACAAACCGGGAAGAAGTTGAAAGTCTTACGTAGCGACAACGGTCGTGAATACTTAAGTACAAAATATTCGACATGTCTTGATAAACTTGGAATCCAGAGACAATTATCGGTGGAGTACACCCCACAGCAAAATGGTGTGGCTGAAAGAGCCAACCGAACCGTAGTGGAAATGGCACGTTGTATGCTAATAGGATCTGGTCTACATGAATCACTTTGGGGTGAAGCTGTTGGTACTGCCGTGTACTTGAGAAATCGTTGTCCAACTGCAGCAGTAGAAGGCGTTACACCAATAGAGCGTTGGAGTGGACGAAAACCAACTGTTGCTTATTTAAAGACGTTTGGATGCAAAGCTATTAAGTTGGATAAGCGTCCGGGCAAGTCAAAATTCCAAGCAAAGGGAATAGAATGTGTATTAACAGGCTACTGTAATGAGTCGAAAGCTTATCGATTATACGACACGAAGACAAGAACTTTGTATAAAAGTCGTGATGTAAAGTTCCTAGAGGAATCAGCGAGAAATCCAACTGACAAGTATGACATATTTGGTAGTCGTGGAGAACAAGAAGTTCAAAATATGCACATATTTGATACATCAGAACTCATCGATCAATTATGAAATAATCCTCCAGAACAAATAAATGTTAGTGCTGAACCGGATGAATCTGTGAATGGATCAAATTCATTGAATGAAGAAAATGAACAGATTACCAATGATTCGAACGTTAAGGTTTTAAGGTCTGGAAGGCGGATTATGAACAATCTTATCAAAACCGAAAGCACAGAAGATCCGACAACTGTTGAAGAAGCATTGTCAAGAAGTGATCGCCAAATGTGGATTGAGTCAATGAAGGGTGAATATAAGTCCCTGCTTGAGAATGGAACGTGGAAGCTGGTGGAAAAGCCGGAAGGTGTTCCAGTAATAAAATGTAAGTGGGTGTTCACAGTGAAACGTGACAAGGATGGAAACATAGAGCGCTACAAATCCAGATTGGTAGCAAAAGGCTGTAGTCAAAAGTATGGGGTAAACTACACCGAAACGTTTTCTCCGGTAACGCGATACTCCACAGTACGAATGATATTAGCATTGGCAGTAGAATTTAAGTTATATGTTCACCAAATGGACGTTACGACTGCGTATCTCAATGGTGAAATTGACGCAGATATTTACATGAGCCAACCCGAGATGTTTGAGAATACAGAATTCCCTGATAAAGTATGTAAATTGCAAAAGGCGTTATACGGACTAAAACAATCCGGCCGAATGTGGAATGAAAAGTTGGACGAAATCCTGAAAATAATTGGATTTAAACAATGCGCAATAGATCAGTGCGTGTACACCATGTACAATGGAAGGAATATTATGATTCTAGTTGTGTACGTTGATGATATTCTATTGGTGAGTTCAAATGAAGATGATTTGAAAGAAATCAAATCCAAGATTGGATCGTACTTGGTAATTCAAGATAAAGGACCCGTAGACTACTTTCTGGGGATGGAGGTTAAGAGAAATACGCCAACGGTATCTTTACAACTTTCGCAAAGAAGAATGATTTTGGAATTGCTAAAAGAAACCCGAATGGAAAATGTAAGAAAGGTTAATACTCCATTGGATCCAGGACAAAAGTTCAAGAAATGTACCGATGGGTGCGAAAATTGCAAAAAGATAGATGCAAAAATGTACCAATCATTAATTGGTTCCCTAATGTACATTGGGCTATGCACAAGACCAGATATCCTGCATGCCGTTACAAAACTGTCCCAATTTAATAATGACCCACATGCCGAGCATTTAAATGGAACCAATCATATCCTCAGATATCTGAATGCTACCGTAAATCATAGTTTGGAGTACCGATACACTGGCAAACCATTACATGGATACGTTGACGCTGACTGGGCTGGAGGCTCAGACGACAGGAAATCATTCACTGGTTTCGTTTTTATATTGGCTGGTGGTGCTGTAATGTACGAGTCGAAGAAACAACAAACGGTGGCCCTAAGTAACACCGAAGCCGAATATATGGCGTTATCTACAGCGGCGAAGGAGATAATCTATATTCGCAATCTTTTGACTGAATTGGGATTCGCAAGAATAGTAAAAACTGCTACTACATTATATGGTGACAATATTGGATCTCAACAACTTGTCAAAAACCCAGTTTATCATTCCAGAAGCAAACATATAGACAAAGATACACCACGTAAGAGATGTGTATAAAGAAGGAAAACTTGATCTGAAATATGTTCCATCGAATGAGAATACGGCAGACATTTTGACAAAGTCTCTAGCAAAAGTTAAGAACAAAAAATTGTTTGAGAAGCTGGGATTCAAATAAGAAAATTATATTTTCATTAAGGGTTGGTGTTGAAATTACTTGGTAATAAAACGACTTTGTAATGAAAAAATATTTTGATTGTAGTAGGCTTTGGTTGTTTGTTTGGACAAAATTTGTTTTGTACAAATTTCATTTTTCTTTTTATTCTCTCTGTTAGACTTTATTCAATAAAGACGTGTTTGAATTGTTCGTTTTATAAAACTGTGTGTTTCTTTTCTCGGGAATCCTCAACAAGGTGTGACTTACAATTATCATCCAGAATTATGGTTGAATCACCCTTTATAAGACTGCAAATACACTCCTACCATAACTGCTCGTTACCACATTTAGCTGGCAACTTTTCTCGTTGTTTATGAGTCTTAAAGCTCTACTTCAACCGTCTTTTGTCGCTTCGTATTCTCTTTTACTTGCAGCTTTTACATAAATGTTGAAAATTTTCCTTAATCCTAATCCGAAACGTTTTCTATGAAATAGCTTCTAATAAACTAATACTATGTGTTGAATTTTTGAAGCTTCGAAGAAGTTATTAGAGAATAAATATTTCATTAAATTTTAACCATTTGTGCAGGATGTACTAGTAGTAGTGGGCCAATATTGCCGTCTTCGAACTTAGCTGGAAATAGAAAAAACCAAATCACCATCTTCGAACGTTCACAGACCAAATTTGAAGTCAATCCGAAGAAGTTATTAGAGAATAAATATTTCATTAAATTTTAACCATTTGTGCAGGAGGTACTAGTAGAAGTGGACCAATATTATTGCCCGTCTTCGAACTTAGCTGGAAATAGAAAAAACCAAATCACCATCTTCGAACGTTCACAGACCAAATTTGAAGTCAATCCGTTACTCTTTCCAGAGTTATGCCGCGCTCCTGCCAGACAGACGGACGGACGGACATTGCTCAAATGACTTGAAATGTCCCAAAACGCATTTCCACCGAACATACTTGGGGTCTTAGGTCATTCCTTCGATGTGTTACAGTTTTTGCCTATAGCAAATATATATACATATATATAGGGTGATCCATTTCGAGGTTCCCTACTTTTTAAAGAAAAAAACACAGAAAATTCAAATTGAATGGGGAATGTTATTATCTTTTGAAAGAACATCCTTTGGCATTTATTTTTTGAAGAATATGTCTATCAAATGTTTGCCGCGGCTACGTCTCAGATGGTCCATCCGTTGAGTGCAATTTTCGATGACTCGTTCGAGCATTTCGACTGGTAACTGGCGAATGACACGCGTAAACGTTGTTCAGGCGTAAATCTTTCCATGATGAAATGCCAAACAATACTTAACAAAAAATAACATGACAGCATGACACGACTCACACGTGATCTGTCAAAAAAGGGCTATTGAAAAAGTATCTCTACTTGGATCACCCTATACCTTTGTCATACTAAAGTGAGGGTATAATAAATACGAGTACGCTTACGAATATTTTTTGTGACTGAAATTCGGTTTAACCGAATCAACTTTCCTACTTGTTTTTTCTTTAGTTTCAGTTTATTTCTTAGCCTTGCAAAAACATTATGATATATACTTATACATAGGTTTATTTTATATACATTCGAGGCAACTGAAAGTCAATTCACATGTCTCAATTACACTATTACTTTGTAGATTGCCGATAAGGAAACACCAATTCAATAGTCATCGTACTTATCATTCCGGTTTTCAGCACCTCAAACGATCACCAGCAGTAGCTCGTTGATCATGCGCATTGCTGCCCAGCGGGTCTTCAAGTCAATCCCAGCAACTCAGAAGTGTATAAATAACATGTATTGCAGTTAATTGCTAAGCGATTTTGTTTTATTTAATTAATTTGCATATAAGCCACATTTAAAAAACATTTTATATATTTCTAATTAAAATTAGCACAAGCGCGTATACGCAATATTTAAACATGAATTGTATTAATTTTTTCAGCTTGAGGACTTATATGGATTTGTTTTGACCTTCTTAAAAATAAACGTTTTATTCAGTCAAAATCGTTTATAACGATATCACTTATACGCAACAATATATCGGTTATAACTAGAGTCCAGAATTTTATAGACGCTCTAGTTAAATACAGAATTTTTCCAATCATTTACGTTCGTTATAAACTATTTCGACTTAATTTTAAAATAGCAGCGAAATCCTTATAATTAGAACCAACAATGCACAACTAGTTTCCTTACAGCTGCAAAAATTTCCACATACTAAATGAGTTTACGAGTATTGAATCCAAAGACAAATGCTTTACTTAAGGACTTCTTCTCCTTACTCCCC
Organism: Eudasyphora cyanicolor; assembly: GCA_963930755.1. NCBI lineage: Eukaryota > Metazoa > Arthropoda > Insecta > Diptera > Muscidae > Eudasyphora > Eudasyphora cyanicolor. The sequence goes on along the minus strand of OZ005735.1, from coordinate 216,556,821 downwards.
CTTTACTTCAATTCCACTTATTGCAGATCTTGTGGATAATAATTTCATCTAAAAATATCATAAATGCCATAATATACATTATCACCAGACCCATAAAGTGTATACGAATTTTGGTCAAAGACAGAGCTTTGGGTTCTGGATTCGATATATCACTCTCCGTCGTTTCAACATCACTGGAGGTTTCATAGACGCCTGCCTCATCCAACATCCATTTCTTTAGAATACCACTAGAACTTAAAGCTGTTAGAATTCGATTGAAAGGTTCTATTATATATGATTGAGATTCCATGAAGGCAACAATTTGATTCATAACCACAACCTGAGGAACAATATCGCACTTCCCACACGCTGAAAAAAAATCGCTTCTGTAGTATATTGTCCCAAACAAATTCTGCTTGAAATATATATATGTTTAGAGTACACTCCAAATATTTAATATTTGACACACACAAAAATTATATGTTTGTGAGGATGTTGTTCAAAACAAAAGTATGTTTTCATTCAAATATTTTTTATTTGGAACTAATATTACCGCAACAAAGATTAATTTGTATTTCAGTATTTTGGCAATTTATTAATGCCAGTTTTTGGTTTTCAGTGATTTTTTTAAAAAAAAATATGTTTGTAAAAATCGATTAAAATTTAAATCGTATAATCTTTCGTAACTACAAACTTTATAAATCGTATAAATTGAATTGACGAATTGACAAAATGTAATGTATTTTAATAATTATAAATTAACAATTAGTGCTGTAAAACAGAAATTAATGCTGCTTATGACATTTTATCAATAAAGCATAGCACAAAATCTAAGAAAAAAAATAAAACTAAAATTCGACAGTCTTAAACTTTTTTTAAATATAATATATTTGGAGAAATTCCCAATCAATAACACTAGCCAACAGTCGTTTTGTTATTTGGTTCTAGCATAGTTTTTCTCATTGATTTTGACCTACTGAACACGAAAACGAGTTTTAAAAATTTTTCTGTCGATTGGTTTTCGAGATACAAATTTTTGAACTTTTTTTTTAAATTTTTGGAGGTACACTTACAATTTTGAGCATATCTTTCGTCTTCTTTGACGTATTTGATCCTACTACTACTCAAATTAAAGCAAATTGAGCCGTCTACAACTCATTCTCAAAAAATTTTCAAATCGGGTGAGTAGTTTTGATGTTGGCGGCTTAAAAAGGTTAAAAAACTGCGTTTTTTTAGTAAAAATGTGGCAGAAATATTCATATAAAACGCGATGCTAACAGCGATTTTGGTTTTTTTACGTATAACTGGCATTTTTCCAAAGAAAATAAGCACTTACTTAACAAAATCTGACAACAAATGGCGGACTTATAATTTTTTTGGTAAAAGACCGAAATTCCGCTATTTCACGATATTTTGATTTTCATTATTTGCACAGCTAACCTACTAGGAGGGATCGAAAAGCAAGCGTTGGTTATAAAGAATTCATAATAGTAATATGTGTAGGGTGACCCATTTCGAGGTTCCCTACTTTTTTAAAGAAAAAAACACAGAAAATTCAAATTGAATGCGAAATGTTTATTATCATTTGAAAGAACATTCTTTGGCATTTATTTTTTCAAGATTATGTCTATCAAAAATGGTCCATCCGTTGAGTCCAATTTTCGATGACTCGTTCGAGCATTTCGACTGGTAACTGGCGAATGACTCGCGTGATGTTTTGCTCCAAGACCTGAATCGATGCGGGTTTGTCCGCATAAACTTTAGACTTTACATATCCCCACAGGAAAAAGTCTAACGGTGTGACATCACACGTGGCCAATCGACCGGCCCAAAACGTGAAATTATCTTCTCACCGAAGTGTTCTCTCAATAAATCCATTGATTGATGCGATGAGTGGGAAGTGACGCCGTCTTGTTGAAACCAAATGTCGCCGAGATCACGATCTTCAATTTCAGGCATCAAATAGTCGGTTATCATGGCACGATAACGGTCGCCATTGACGGTTACGTTCTCAACGGCATCATTTTTGAAGAAATATGGACCGATGATTCCGGTACGTCGGTTTGGGAATCGGTCAATGGCAAAAAGGTAGCTCTTAACGAGAGCTAAAATATTGCTCATGGGTGTCAAGGTCGTGGGTCCACTGGAAAGTGTTTTTTTTTTTGATTAAAAAAAACAGGACTTAGCGCAATTGGCGAACGATTATTTTGATGATAAAACTGAATAATATGTAAACGTTGTTCAGGCGTAAGTCTTTCCATGATGAAATGCCAAACAATACTTAACAAAAATAACATGACAGCATGACACGACTCACACGTGATCTGTCAAAAAAGGCTATTGAAAAAAGTATCTCTACTTAGATCACCCTATATTATATTTTTTTTTGTATTTTGTAATATAAAATAAAACAACCCCAATTTTTAGAAAAATTAAGTGTTGTGTTTTGAATTTATTATGGTAACTTGGATAGAAGAATCATATTTTCTATGAATATTGAAATGATTTCAGCGGTTTTAAAACAAACGATTCTTTAGTTACGAATTTTCCATACAAATTTTAAAAACTGTATTTATGCCTTAAATTAATTACCAGTAAGTGCTTTTATCAAGGACAGTCTTTCTAAAATTTAATACGATAAAGTTTTAAATTTTATGATATTTTACTGCATATAAGCACGCCTCACACTTAAATTTACCAAAAAAAACCTGCTTATTTTAAGACCAAACTTATATAGTTTTATTACCAAAAGTTCTTGATTCTGTGAAATTCATCATTCAAAACAAGTACTTTTCATGTCTTTGAATTAACTACAAAACATTCTTAGTTTTATAGTGATTGTCTTTGACTCGAAATCATTGCCGAAATCTTAAACTTTACGACAAATTCTTTGATTTTCAGTAAGCTTTGTTTTTCAGTGTACCCTTGTTCACAATAGTGGGGGTATACGAGTAAAAACCGGATAATGATGAAATTCTCTTATGTCTACCAAAAGTGCTATAATTTCTACAAATATTAAAATTATAAAATGTTATTCTTTCTTAATTAGGTCATGTTTTCAAAATGGTTTCATGTATATATATATATAGAAATATACTCGCTTTCAACTGTATTCAAGTGATTTGTATTTAAATATACTTATGAATATATAGCTACACTTGCGACGCTCTATCCATAATCTTCTTAAATAAAATTTCTCCCAGAAACACCAGCAACGACAAGGAATATGCATTCCTCCAAAATACTATACCAACAGACTCCAAAATACTATACGTAATGTGGCCATTGACAGTGGCTTAAATTCCGGTCCCATCTCGACTTCATACAATATCCGAAGGTCTCCGGCAACATCAAACAACCATTTCTTTAGAATACCACTGACCTGTAAGGCTTTTATAATTCGATTCAATGGACCCTTTAGGTGCGATTGAGGCCGCAAATAGGCGCAAAGTTGATTCATAACAACGGTGTGGGGCACAATCTCGTATTCATCGTATAGGCTGTGGGATCCAATGTAGGCCTGGAATTGCCAATAGTCTGTTACTGTGGCCCAGGGATGCGAGTTATGCAACATTAACTCATAGGCATCTTCGTCGTCAGGAAACTCGTTGTATACAATTTGATGTTGGGGAATTTTTAGAGCTCTGGCTAGATCATCTTGGAATGCGCGATTAATCCAAAATTTATAGTTGTCCGCAATTAGTTGTTGTATCGAGATGGGCTTTGGTAGAGGTTTGCTATTGAAAGCGGCATACAACATTCCCTGAAATGTTCCCCAGATAACTAAAAACCCAAAGGTCCAAAAAATTACAAAATTACTTGTGCTGATGAAACGGCTACGAATAGACCGGGAATTTCCGATGGCCAAACCCAAAGCATCTAACCAGCTGATATGAAGGACATAACGTTGCTTGAAGATATAACGGAGTAGTAGCACTAGCGTTATTCCAAAAGTCATCGCGAGTGCTATGAGCAACCACACTCTTTTGCCAAAGGGTGCCATCAGCCACAACGCATCGGGCATTGCTCTATTTCGTTTACGAATGACCACCACCATAGGTATGTGAAAGAAGGCATTGGTGGCAGCGAAATATCGAGCTCTGGATGGCAAATTATAGTATCCCATTAAAACATCAATTTTGCGCTCAACCAATGATTGAAAAGGCCCTGTATATGAGCCATTCCCATACACTGTGCCGATAATCTCTCCTTTGGATTGTTGCAAACGTAGTTCGAAATTCAATTGTTGGGCCATCAAAAGTACCATCTTGGCTTCCAATCCCCAAAAATGGGCGATATGTTTCCGATCGCTGGTCCGATTGTAATAAAAAAACGGCATAGATGTATGCAGAAATATGTCAATGGGACAATTGTGGAAATTTTGAAATTTTTTGGGAAATAGTGTTGCATGTGTTAACTTCCCATTTTGAAATGTATTAAAATGATGCGGTTCCACTTGACGACATTTCTGGGGCTCGAAAATGTTATAGGTATATAAGCTGAAGGTAAAATTCCCCTCATATAGAGCCACAGTGATGTCGATTATACTCCGTTCAAAAGCTTTTTTTAGAATAAGTTGAAGTTCCTCGATGTAGTTTAGATGTTTGTCGATTTTCATGAGCACCATATATTGGCCCATTTGCCTAACAAATTGATGTTCTTCAATGACAGGTAATAAGGAGCTGTAATGGAAAAAAATATATGTTCTTCAATGACAAGTAATAATTAGCTGTAATGGAAAAACCCTTATATTAAAAAAAACATTTATTTACAACATAATTTTAAACAATTATTACATTTAAATTTATGATTGAAGAGCTACCTCTTTGGGACTTTGGATTTAACTATTAATGCCCTACTGTACCATGTTAAACCCTTTTTGCTTCAATGTGCCTCTAAATATTCAACCCCCTTTGACCCACTGCACCATATTTAACTTTTGTCCTACTGTACCGCATTTAACCAGTTTTACCCTTTTGTACCATATTCAAGACTTGTTTGTCCCACTGTACCATATAAACCTTTTTTCCCTTTTTGGCCCCGTGTACAATAGCCAAACGAGCGGACATATATCATATGTCTAAGGTTACTCATTCGATGAGTTGAACTTTTTTATAGCCTTCACCATAGGTTTGTCATTCCGTTTGCAACACCTAGAAATATTGATCTGCGACCCCAAAAATTATATATATATTTATGAGCGTCGTGAAATTCTAAGACGATTTAGGCATGTCCGACTGTCTTTCTGTCCGTCTGTTGAAATCACGCTACAGTCCGTAATAATAGAGCTACGTTGATCAAATTTGTTAGAAATACTTCTTATAGTTGCAGGTCGTTTGGGATTGCAAATCGGTCAATGTTTTGATATAGCTCCCCTATAGAGGTCGCTCCAAATACGGTATTTTTTGCTGAAACTTTGTAGTTTGTATTATAATCCATCACAGTAAACATTTTGCAAATCGGTTCATATTTTGTTGTAGTCACCCTATAGAGCTCCCTTCAAAATAGGCTTATTTAAATCATAAATACCACATTTTCTCAGCATTTTAAGCCAATCTGCAGTTTTGATTCATCACAGCAAAAATTTTTTAAATCGGTTTATATTTTGTTTTAGTCACCTATAGATGTCGCCCCAAAAAAGGCTTATTTAAGGCATAAACACCACATTTGCTAAGAAATTTAGCTGAAACTTTGCAGTTTGTATTCTAGTTAGTTTATATTTTGTTGTAGTCCCCGTGTAGAGGTAGCCCTCAAATATGCTTAATTAAGCAATAAATACCTCATTTTTCAGATGAAGAGTTTGGCTAAAGAATTTGGGGCCTAAAAATTGCAGCGTTCTTTTTTTTAATGTTTGCTTCAACCAAAAGGATGGTTCGAAGATTTGCTCCATATTCAAAGATTTTTCCAGCAATAGAATTGAATGTAATCCATGGTGGAGGGTATATAAGATTCGGCATGGCAGAACTTAACGTTTTTACTTGTTAAAATTTATATCGACTCACCAAAATGCTTTGTACGAGTCCACATACCATAAATTATAATTAAATATCTGATGTTTCCTCTTCTTGCCATCATTGAAAAGTTCAAATTTCATGGAAGCGTCAACCCTAAATGTCTCTGTTAAATAGTATTCAATTGAATGTTTCCACTTTCGAGAATATTCCAAACGAATGGCTATACTGAGTAGGTCCGTTTTGGCGCCGAAATATTTCTGTACGACCCGTTCAAGACTTTCATTTGTTTTAGTGGTTTCCTTCAATTTCCACATTTTTGGTGAAAATTGCAAAGCCAAATTTAGAGGAAATTGTAAAATGCATATGACAACTATTACAGTTAGAAAATTCATGTTGAGCGGTTCAAACTAAGACTGTTCACCAATGCCAAGGACAAATGTTCATTAGTCCTCAGAAAGTCATTAAAGATATTAAAAAAATCGACATTTGTAATTGCAAGAATTTGTATTACATTTAATTGTTGGAAATTAGAATTTTTAATTACAAATAATTTGTTATTAGCAGATATTGCATTGATTTGGATCGAATTAAATGCAAGCGTGAGTAGTGTCTATTTATATCAATATGTATACACAGTAAACAATTTTGTCATAACATTAAAGTTTGGACGTCCCAAAATCTATAAAGTAAGTAAATTGTCTACTTAAAATTTAGGCAATTTAAATAATATTAAGTAAAATGTCGTAATTTTAAGTACAAAATGTTCATATTTTTATACTAAGGGGCGCATTAGACGTCAGTCTTTACATTTATTACAAATCATTTTGTCTGTGTAGTAAAGTGTTTTATAAACCCTATAATAATGTAACAAGTAAGAAAGTTTCAGTCGGGTAAACCGACTAAGGTATACATACATACATACCCTCACTTTGTGAGTAATGTAATATATACATATATAACATTACACTAATAAATCTGTCAATTTGTGTGGGAGGTACCGGAAGAGGTTTTTCTAAATACACCTATTTTCCGGTGAACAATAGATTCTTAAACACATTGCATTGTGCCGAACTATAACTTTTTACGTATGTGCACTGGTATATTAAAGTTTCGAGCTATGTAATTATACCCTCACTTTAGTGTGACGAGGGTATATATCATTTGCTACGGAAAAAAGTGTAACACATCGAAGGAGTGACCTAAGACCCCAAGTATGTTCGGCGGAAATCCGTTTTGGGTCATTTTAAGTCAAATGAGCAATGTCCGTCCGTCTGTCTGTCTGTGTGTCTGTCTGTCTGCTGGCTGGTGCGCACGATAACTCTCGAAAGAAGTAACCGATTGACTTAAAATTTCGTATGTGGTAATATTTTTTTCTATCTCCGGCTAAGTTCGAAGATGGGCCATATTGGTCCACTCCTTCTGGTACCTCCCCCACAAAGGGTTAAAATGTTGTGAAATATTGATTCTTTAATAACTGCTATTATACGTATTCGAATCTTCTGAAATTCCACACATAGTATTCGTTTGTTAGTCGCTATCAACTCGAGCATAATGGGCGAAATTGCCGCGCCCCTTTTGGTACCTCTCACACAAATGCACCATTTTGCACCAAAAGTTAACAGCTTATAACATTAATACCAGTGTATAAAAATACTTGAAATTTTGTACAGCGTAACGTTTTTATAGTGCCTACAGTTCATTGAAAAATGGGCGTTATTGTCAAGCCCCTTTTGGTACCTCTCCCACAAAGGTACCATTTTGCATCAAAATACAATTACTTGAAATTTTGTACAGTGTAATGCTTTTATAATGCCTATAGTCCAGTGAAAAATGAGCGTTATCACCACGCCCCTTTTTGTACCTCCCACACAAAATGGCCAAATTATACCACAATTTAATATCTCAACGTTAATATACCAGTCCATATAAACGGTTACAATTCAGCGAAATATAGGTGTATTTCTTAAACCCCTTCTGGTACCTCCCACAAAAATTGACAGAATAATTTGTGTAATATTCAATATTACATTACTCACAAAGTGAGGGTATACCTTAGTCGGTTTACCCGACTGAAACTTTCTTACTTGTTTTGGTATGATTTGGTCATTTTGTGTGGGAGGTATAAAAAGGGGCGGGTGATAACGCCCACTTTTTACAGGACTATAGGCACTATAACAGCATTACACTGTACAAAATTTCAAGTATTTTTACAAGACGTTTACTTTTGGTACGTTAGTTACAAGACGTTTACTTTTGGTACGAAACGGTCCATTTGTGTGGGAGGTACCAAAAGGGGCTGTACAATAATGTAAATTTTTTACCAGACTATAGGCGGCTACAAAAACATTATACTGTAGAAAATTTCAAGCATTTTTATGCACTTGTATTAAAGTTATAAGCAGTTAAGTTTTGATGCAAAATGGTCCATTTGTGTGGGAGGTACCAAAAGGGGCATGCCAACTTCAACTTGCCAACATGCCAACTTTATACTAATATTATGTGTAGAATTTCAGAAGATTCGAATAAGTAGTATAGAAGTTATTAAAGAATCAATATTTCACTAAATGTTAACCCTTTGTGTGGGAGGTACCAGAAGGAGTAGACCAATATGGCCCATCTTCGAACACATCCGGAGGTAGATAAAAATATTACCGCATACCAAATTTGAAGTGAATCGGTTACTCCTTTCGAGAGTTATCGTGCGCACCAGCCAGCAGACAGACAGACAGACAGAGGGACGGACATTGCTCATTCGACTTAAAATGACCCAAAACGAATATCCGCCGAACATACTTGGGGTCGTAGGTCACACTTTTTCGATGTGTTACACTTTTTTCCGTAGCAAATGATATATACGCTCGCATCACTAAAGTGAGGGTATAATGAGTTTATAATGCAATGAAGTACATTGTATTAATGGTGTCGTTGATTTTCACCTAATAGAGCCACAGCTAGAGCATCAAAAACTTTTGTTGACCTTGCGTTAATTTTTTAATGAAGGTGTATTTCGCACGGCACATCGACAGTTATTTATAAATTGAGCAGAATTTCTCAAAGATCAAAATAAATCACCTCATAATTAGTTTTTATTGTTTTTTAAATAAGATTTCTCCCAACAACACAAGCATGTACATGAATGCATGGCCAACAGACCAACAGACCCCAGAATACTATCCGCATTGTGGCCAATAACAGTGGCTTGAGTCCCGATGCCATCTCGACGTTATACGATATCCGAATGTTTTCGGCAACATCAAACAACCATTTGTTCAGAATACCACTGGTAAATAAGGCGTCTATAATTCGATCCATAAGACGCGATTGAGGCCGCAACTGGGGAATTTGTAGAGCTCTGGCCCGCTGCTATGAAGGATATAACGCTGTTTGAAGATACAACGGAGTAGTAACACTAGTGTTATTCCAAAAGTCATCACGAGCGCTATGAGCAACCGGACTCGTTTGCGAAAGGGCGCCACAAGCTACACCTCAGCGGGAGTTACTCTATTTCATTTACGAATGACCACCACCATAGGTATGTGAAAGAAGGTGGTGGTGGCAGCAAAATATCGCGCTCTGGACGGCAAATTATAGTATCCCATTAGAACATTTAAACTTGCGCTCAACCAACGATTAAAAAAGTCCTGTGCCGATAAGCTCTCCCTTGGATTGTTGCAAACGTAGTTTCAATTGTTGGGCCATCAAAAGTATCATCTTGGGTCCCACACCCCAAAAATGGGCGATATTTCTTCGATCGCTTGTCCGATTGTACTCAAATAACGGCATTGAAGCGTAAGAAAATATGTCAATGGGACATTTGTGGAAACTTTGAATTTTTTTTGGGAAAGAGTGTTGAATGTGTTTATTTCCCATTTTGAAATGTATTAAAATGATGCGGTTCCACTTGTCGACATTTCTGGGGCTGGAAAATGTTATAGATATATAAGCTGAAGGTAAAATTCCCCTCATACAGAGCCACAGTTATATCGATTATACTCCGTTCAAAAGCTTTTTCTAGAATAAGTTGAAGTTCCTCGATGTAGTTTAGATGTTTGTCGATTTTCATGAGCACCATATATTGGCCCATTTGCCTAACAAATTGATGTTCTTCAATGACAGGTAATAAGGTGCTGTAATGGAAAAAAAATATATGTTCTTCAATGACAAGAAATAATGGACTGTAAAGGAAAAAACCTAAAAACGGGTGGTCCATTTTTTGGACCGTAACAAATATATGTATAATTTGTTACGAGCCAAAAGTGTAACACACTGAAGGAGTGACCTAAGACCCCAAATATGTTCGACGAAAATCCGTTGTAGGACATTTTGAATCATTTGAACAATGCCCATGCGTCCGTCAGCCTGTTTGGCTGGAGCCTCAAGGAATAACGGGTTGACTTTAAATTTAATATATGATAATATGAGGGTATACATTATTCTTCTATCCACTAAAGTTATCCCACTTATTTCCTTTTCTGCCCCATTGTGCGCCGAACGTAAAAAATCTAGTCTTGTTACTGGTCTACGCCTCAAGGGCTACCCTCCCAGCATAGTTAGTAATTGTAAGTTCAACCGTTGGGGCTAGGCGGTTATCAGTCACGTACTAGTTCACAATATTTTAACTCCTTTTGGGGGAGGTTCTAGTAGTATGCTTCATCTTTCAACTTAACCTGAGATATACGAATATATTACCACATACAAAATTTGAAGTCAGTAGATCGTCCTCCTTTCAAGAATTATGGTGTACCCCAGCCAGACGTACGGACATAGATCATATGACTTAACATGGGGTCTTAGGTCACTTCTTCGATGCGTTGAACTTTTTTTTAATATTTATATCGACTTACCAAAATGCTTTGTACGAGTCCACATACCATAAATTATAATTGAATACCTGATGTTTCCTCTTCTTGCCATCATTGAAAAGTTCAAATTTCATGGAAGCGTCAACCATAAATGTCTCTGTTAAATAGTATTCAATTGAACGTTTCCACTTTCGAGAATATTCCAATCGAATTGCTACACTGAGTAGATCCGTGTTGGTCTCGAAGTGTTTCTGTATGACCCTTAAATGCCACATTTTAGGTGAAAATTTAAATGCCATATTTAGAGGCAATTGTAAAATACATATGACAACTATTATGGTGAAAAAATTCATGTTGATCGGTTTAAACTAAGACCGGTCGCCAAAGCCAAGGACAAATATTCATTAGTCCTCATTTTTTTTTGCTCGAATAGTAGGGTTTTATTATAACTCGATATTTTTTTCAGTCGCCTCTTTAAATTTTATAGTTGTTTTTAATTAGTTTTATTATTTATTGCATTAAATTGTTAAGTTTGTACGCATGTTTTTTTTATGAAATTAAGTTGATTTTTGTAAATTTTTTTTCTCACAGTGTGTGAGTAGTTTTTCTTATTGTTGGATGCTCTATAACTGTTTATATATACTGTGAAAGTAAGGAGAAAATTGTTTACTCGGTTGTTTACTACTCTTTCTATTGTTTTCTGTTTTATTTTATAATTTAGTAATTTTATTTATTTAGATATTTAAGATTTTTGAGTAGTCTACATATTGTTGTTTTTTGTAACTGTAAAAGGCCATATAGGCTCGGTTACTATGATGGAAAATAAATTAAATTAAAATTAAATTAAAGTCATTAAAGATATTAAAAAATCGACATTTGGAATTGCAAGTATTTTTATTACATTTAATTGTTGGAAATTCGATTTTTAATTTTAACAACCAGGTTGGTATTAGCAAACATTGCATTGATTTCGGTTGAATTGAATGCAGTGTCTATTATACTTAAAATAGTGTCTATTTAAACAGGGTTTTCCAATAAGAGTGATATGATTCTTTGAAAAAAAAAACACTTATTGTTAAGGAAATTCAAAAGTTTTTTTTATTTAATATGAAGTACAATAGATACAATTAAGTTCTAAATAAAACGTCATTCAAATGGTCTGCACCACTTCTTGTGCAGAAACGAACTCCACGACTTCTTCTGCAGAAACCCAATTTTCGAGCACTTTCTCCATTAAATCTAGTCGTATGTCACAAATGGCACGTTCAATATCGACTTGTAAAGCTTGAAGAGAGTCTGGTTTATTTCAAAAGACCAATGACTTCAAATAACCCCACAAGAGATAGTCTAATGGTGTTAAATCACCACTTCTTGGAGGATATTTAATATCACAATTTCTTGAAATAATTGAATCTCCAAACTTTTCTCGCAACAATTTAATTGTTTTATTTGCTGTGTGGCACGTAGCCACAATCGGTCAATGGCAGAAAGATAGCTCTTAACGAGAGCTTAAATATTGCTCATGGGTGTCAGGGTCGTAGGTCGACTGGAAAATGTTTTTTTTTTATTTTAAAAAACGTTCTTGCGTATATCTCTCCATGATGAAATTGTAAATACTACTGAATACAATCAAAAACACATTACAGACAATGACATATTACAAATGGCCGAAACGTAACTTCAAAATCGTATCATCCCTATTGGAAAACCCGTTACTTGGAAGTATACCGAGTAAATAATGTTGTCAGAAAATTAAAGATTGACACCAATGACGGCCCCAATATTTAAAAAAGTGAAGTTTGTTCTTAAGGGGTCAATGACCCTTAATCCGAGATCGGGGTCTGTAACCTTTAATCCGGGGTCAGTAACATTTAATCGAGGTCACTGGCCTTTAATCCGGGGTAGTTGACGTTTAATCCGGGGTCATTGACCTTTAGTCAGGGTAATTCACCTATAATCTCGGCTCATTCAGCTTTAATCCGTGGTCAAGCACCTTCAATCGGGGTCATTGGCCCAGGGCTGTAGATCCGACTCCGGCAATTTTCCCGGAGTCTAGGGTCCGATTTGTGGGAGTCGACCATCTCCAGTCAATGCAGGGCTCTGCAGACGAGCCAAAACTACTCGACTCGATTTTAAAATAATTTAACTCCGGCAGTTAAAGAACATACATTTCAGAAATTATACTTCTACTAAGACGGAGTTCATTTTCTTAAAAATAGTATATAACTTTTTTAAAAAAGACAAAAATGTTTTTTAAACAAGTAAGAAAGTTTCAGTCGGGTAAACCGACTAAGGTATACCCTCACTTTGTGAGTAATGTAATATATAACATTACACCAATAAATCTGTCAATTTGTGTGGGAGGTACCAGAAGGGTATATATTTTTCGGTAAACAGTACATTCTTAAATACATTGCATTGTGCTGAACTATAAGCGTTTATGTGCACTGGTATATTAAAGTTACGAGCTATGTAATTTTGGTATGATTTGGTCATTTTGTGTGGGAGGTACAAAAAGGGGCGGGGTGATAACGCCCACTTTTTACAGGACTATAGGCACTATAACAGCATTACACTGTACAAAATTTCAAGTATTTGTATGCACTGGTATTATAGTTACAAGCCGTTTACTTTTGGTACGAAACGGTCCATTTGTGTGGGAGGTACCAAAAAGGGGCTGTACAATAATGCCCATTTTTTACCGGACTATAGGCGCTACAAAAACATTATACTGTAGAAAATTTCAAGCATTTTTATGCACTTGTATTAAAGTTATAAGCAGTTAAATTTTGATGCAAAATGGTCCATTTGTGTGGGAGGTACCCAAACGGGCATACCAACTTCACCCATATTTCTCGAGTTAATAGCGACTAATATACTAATATTATGTGCAGAATTTCAAAAGATTCGAATAAGTAGTATAGAAGTTATTAAAGAATCAATATTTCACTAAATTTTAACCCTTTGTGTGGGAGGTACCAGAAGGAGTAGACCAATATGGCCCATCTTCGAACTCATCCGGAGATAGATCAAAATATTACCACATACCAAATTTGAAGTCAATCGGTTACTCCTTTCGAGAGTTATCGTGCGCACCAGCCAGCAGACACACAGACAGACAGACAGACAGACAGACGGACGGACATTGCTCATTCGACTTAAAATGACCCAAAACGGATTTCCTCCGAACATACTTAGGGTCTTAGATCACTCCTTCGATGTGTTACACTTTTTTCCGTAGCAAATGATATATACCCTCGTCACACTAAAGTGAGGGTATAAAAAGACAAATTTGTCGATGCTTCACTTGCAACTAATGTGTCAATTCTTTCAACATAGAATCACAAATGAAAAAATGTTCAACATTCACTGCCTTTGTTTTGATAAAAAATTATGTACCCTTTGTCCGCTTCAGGCTATCGGTGATATTGACCCCGATTAAAGATCAGTGATATTGCATTAAAGTTCATTGACACCGTTTAAAGTTCAATGACATCGGATTAACGGGTATGAAAGGTAAATGACCTGTCATGTCGTTGACTCGGATTAAAAGTCAATAACCCCTGATTACAGGGGTTGACCTTTAATCCAATATCATTGACCTTTAATCGGGCGGTGACTTAATCGGGGTCAATGACCTCGGATTAAAGGTCCTTGATCCCGATGAAGTCACCGCCCGATTAAAGGTCAATGACCTCGGATTAAAGTTCAACGAACTCGAGTTAAAGCTCATTGACACCGATTAAAAATCAATGACTCCCGATAAAGGTCATTGACCCCGGATTAAAGGCCAATGACCTCTGATTCATGGCAAATGGTCCCGATTAAAGGTCGATGACCCCGAATTAAAGTTTCCTAAAGGTTAGTGACTTCGTATTAGAAGTCATTGGCCCCGATTGATGGCCAATAACCCCGTTTAAAAGTCAATGATATCCGATCCAAGCCCATTGACTCCGATTAAAGGTCAAACCAACCAAAAAACATTTTAAGCAAATTTTCTAAAGACAGTTTTTGTATATAAATATGTAGAGATATATATATAAATAAAAGTTTCCAATCATCACATTTTTTTCTTCCCATATTAGGTCATGTCTTCAAGCAATAACTGAATCCATATTTTTTCATAAAACTATGATTCATACTTTATTTCGGTCGATATATATTTCTTTAAATACACATATAACCTACTACATATATTCAAGGGATTTGTATTTTAATAATAAATATTCTTAGGATCCTCTATCCATAATCTTCTTAACTAAGATTTCTCCCAAAAACACAAGCAGCGACAAGGAATGCATAACCAAAAGACCCAGAAATACTATTCGCAATGTGTTCAGTGACAGTGGCTTGAGACCCGATGCCATTTCGACTTTATACGATACCCCAAGGTTTCCGGCAAGATCAAACAACCATTTGTTCAGAATACCGCCGGCATGTAAGGCGTCTATAATTCCATCTAATGGTTCCATGAGGCGCGATTGAGGTCGCAAATAGGCACAAAGTTGATTCATAACAATGACGCGAGGCACAATTTCGTATTCATCGTAAAGGCGACGTGAACCAATGAAAGCTCGAAATTCCCAGTAGTTGGTAAGTGTGGCCCAAGTGTGTTGTGAGTCATGCAACATTGACTCATAGACATCATCGTCGTTAGGAAACTCGTTGTATATAATTTGATGTGGGGGAATGTGTAGAGCTCTGACGAGATCATCTTCGGAGCCGTGTTTAATTACAAAGGTATAGTTGTCAGCAATTAGTTGTGGTATCGTGATGGGCTCTGCTAGAGGTTTGCTATTGAAAGCTGCAAACAATTTTCCCTGAAATGATCCCCAGATAACTAAAAAACCAAAGGACCAAAAAATTACAAAATATCTTGTGCTCATGATACGATAACGTATAGATCGAGAATTTCCGAAGGTTAAACCGAGAGCGTCCAACCAGGTGATACGAAGGTCATTACGTTGATTGAAGATATAACGAACTAGTGGAACTAGTGTCGTTCCAAAAGTCACCACGAGCGCTATAACCAACCAGACACTTTTGCCAAAGGGTGCCATAAGCCACAATGCATCGGGTATTACTCTATTTCGTTTAGGAATGACAACCACCATAGGCATCTGAAAGTAGGTGGTGGTGGCAGCAAAATATCGAGCTCTTGAGGGAAAATGATAGTAGCCCATTAATACATCAAATTTGCGCTCAGCCAATGAATGAAAAGGTCCTGTGTATGATCCGTTCTTATATACCGTGCCGGCAGGCTCTCCCTTGGATTGTTGCAAATGTAGTTCGAAATTCAATTTTTGAGCCATTAAACGTACAATCTTGGCTTCCACATCCCAAAAATGACCAATGTTTCTTCGATTGTTGGCCTGATTGAAATCAAAAAACTTCGCAGAAGTGAGAAGAAATATGTGAATGGGACATTTGTGAAAATTTTGCATTTTTTTAGGAAATAGTGTTGTGTGTGTTAAATTTCCCTTTTGAAATGTATTAAATTGATGCCGTACCACTTGACGACATTTCTGGGGCTGGAAAATGTTATACGTATATAAGTTGAAGCTAAAATTGCCCTCATACAAGGCCACAGTGATATCGACTATATTCCGTTCATAAGCCTTTTCTAGAATTAGCTGAAGTTCTTCGATGTAGTTTAGATGTTTGTCTATTTTCATGATCACCATATATTGACCCATTTTTTCGACAAATTGATGTTCCTCAATGGCAGGTAATAATGTGCTGTAATGAAAGAAAATACAACAGAATTTGAAACAAGTGAGGCAGATATCATGGGGGGTGAAGCAATAAAATATAATAGTAGCTTTAAGGCTGTACAACGTCTCGATATTTTAGTGATTTTAATTATAAAATTAGTAAAATAGTCTCAAAAAATGGAATTTGTTCTCAATATCATGTCAGATATCTTTGAAACCGCTGATGGGATGAAAAAATGATTTTAACAGAAGATGAAGGCTACTTGATTTAGGATTCTTTAAAGCTTTCCTATACCAACTCAGATAAATGGTTCTCGAGTTATGCTGAAATATGTAAGTCCACATTTATTTTTTTCGGCGTTTAACTTTGTACTGATATACAGGAAGGCCCAAAATGACCGAAGGGGTTTGAGTTCATTATAATTTTATACATATGTAGGTCATAATTATAATTTTTTGAATGCAGTCTATTATTGGAGAATATTTTTAATTTAATTATGAAAAATTATATCTCGCAAGTGGTGTCCATTTTCTGCTTCTCATATTCGAGCTCGTTCTATTGTGTTCCATTTTAAATTCCCCAAGTTTTTTTTACAAAATACTAAAAATAAATAAAAAAAATTTATATTAAAAAAGTTATAAGGAATTCAAACCCCTTCGGTCATTTTCAGCCACCCTGTATAAGCAGGTCGCATCCCACAAATTTCTTTTAAACTATTAAAGCAAATGACATATTAAAGCAAAGCTATTAAAGCTTTTTACAAAAACCAAAAAACAAGATTAAAATTGACAGAAAATTCGCAAGCATTATTTTTTGTATTTATTTTTTTGAATATCGAAGAAAACCTATCGTGTACACTTTGGTCAACATTTTCGGAATACAATAGATAACACTGTGCAACAGTGAACACAGTACACGTTCTTGACAATATAGGTTCGATTCTACTACCAAAGGGTAGTATAAACCAATACTCGGTTTGCCGGAATTTGTGACCAACTTTTTTCTTGGGCCTCAAGAGTTTCCAAAATCAGTGGGCCCATAGAAACAGGTGTCATCAGCCTTTGTCCAACAACTAATTCAGACTTGGTGATACCGCTTAACTATATTTTGCAATAATGTAGCTAAGAATATGTTGAACAAAGTTTGCTAGCATTTTATGAAAAAAAAATTTTACCCGCACTCTTTTTAAAAAGTGCAGGAAAAAATATTTTTTCACTTTTTCCATCATAACATAATTCACTAACAATATTTGGCAATATTGTAGCCACGGTAAATCAGAACAACTTTTGTGAACATATCAATACAATCTGACCGAGTCTAGGCACCCTAAATAGCTAAAAAGGACCAAATTGTACCTCAAAAATGTTAGTATTTCACTATTTTGTAAAAAAAAAATATTTTTTTTTGGTGTAGGATATGTTCTGCAACTTCATAGAAAGTATTAAGGCCAATATTTTTGTGGAACATATTAACCCTATAGCTCCCCCACACGAACAACGGTAGTCATCGGTCCATGTTTTGATATAGTCCCCCATATAAAGCTCCCTCTCGATTTGACTCATTAACGTAACAAAAAAAAACACAAATTTCAACGAGTTGCTGAAAATGAAATTAGGTTTATTTGCACCCGCTTTCACTTGTTTAATATTCACACCGACTTACCAAAATGCTTTGAACGAGTCCACATACCATAAATTATATTTGAATATCTGATGTTTCCCCTTTTTGCCATCATTGGAAATTTCAAATTTCATGGAATCGTTAACCCTAAATGCCTCCGTTAAATAGTATTCAATTGAAAGTTTCCACTCTCGAAAGTGTTCCAAACAAATGGCTACACTGAGTACATTCGTTTTGGCTACGAAATATTTCTGTAAGACTCGTTCCAGACTTAGATTTGTTTTAGTGGCTTCCTCCCCCAATTGCCACATTTTTGGCGAAAATTGCAAAGCCAAATTCAGAGGAAATTGTAAAATGTTTATGACAAATATTACGCCGAGATAGTTCATGCTGAGTGGTTGGATGGAACTACGACTGTAGCCAATGCCACGGAAAAATATTCATTAGTCCTCAAAAAGTCGCACTCATCATTAAAGAGATTGTGAATCAACATTTGTAATTGCAAATAGCGAATTTCAATTTATGTAATTAGATTTTTATTTCATTTAATTGTTGCAAATTAGTTGCAAATTTAGTTTTGGATTAGCAAACATTATATTGATTTGGGTAAATTGAATGCAAGAGTGGATACACCCAGGAAAATAATTGGTTGGAATTCGATTGTAACAATCAAAGAATAGTACTAGCAACAAAAAATATATTGCCTACACGGTCTGTCGGTTGTATTTATATATAATTAGTTGAAACAACAATAATAACACGGATACGATCAAATGAAAATGCTTGCAACTAAATCGATGGTTGTGTCAATTGAATTAAGATTGGTTTTTTCATTGACTCTCGGTTGGTTGTGGTAACCAATTTTAAATTTTCATTATAGTACCATATGATCCATATTTGGTTGTGACAACCAATGTTTTATTCTTGACAACAGAAATTGTATCAACAGACCAAAGATTATTATTGCAACGAATAATTGGTTACTACAACTGAAAAAATATTAATAAATAATCGTTTATTGTTTATCCCAATCATTTCCCAAATTTAGAATAATTAAATGTATTTTGGGAAATGCAACCGAAAGTTTGGTTGCTGTTCTTTTGCTGATACATGACAAACAAAAAATAAAATTACTCGGTTGGTTGTGGTAACCAATTTTAAATTTTCATTATAGTACCATATGATCGATATTTGGTTGTGACAACCAATGTTTTATTCTTGACAACAGAAATTGTATCAGTAGACCAAAGATTATTATTGCAACGATTAATTGGTTACTACAACTGAAAAAATATTATATTCCAATCATTTCCCAAATTTAGAATAATTAAATGTATTTTGGGAAATACAACCGAAAGTTTGGTTGCTGTTCTTTTGCTGATACATGACAAACAAAAAATAAAATTACTCGACATAAAAAATCTTCAACATTTTGTTCAAGAACGGTATAGGTAATCAAAAATAATCTCGTGTGGATAATAATGTGTGGAATGCAGAATATGTTGTGCAAAATGTTTTACATAAATACAGAATAAAAGCAACAATCATGAAATTGAAAGCACAGAGTTAAGCGATATTTGCATACAAATTTTGTGTTTTCTTTTTCGTGTACTAAAATTTGTGTCAAATATTTCCACACCTCATAATAGTGATGAATTTGTAATATGGAATTTTTAATTATTTTGTTATGAATTGTTTTGTTTTTTGTTCAATAAATAAAATAAAAATTAATGAAAACTGTTTTAATTAATTGTCGGTAGTATATGACTGACAAATTGTCAGAACAACCAATTTTTTAAAACAGTTGGTTGTGGCAACTAGAACAGATAATTTAAGTCACCATTTTCGTAGTTGGCGCAACCAAATATGATTGTTGTCAACATGGAAGCAGAAGTATACCACAACCAAAATATTGGTTGTCCTGATGGAATCGCATGATAGTAGACAGAACTACCAAAATTCGGTTGGCAAATAATTCGGTTGAGGCAACCAAACTGTATTCTGTGTGTAGTGTTTATTTAAACTAGGAACTATACAGAGAAAAAATGTTGTGGGAAAATTAAACATCCAATTTTTAAAATATTTAGTTTTTGTTACATAGAATGTAGACAATTTCAGTGATATTAAGTAATATTTATTAATTTGCAGAATGTACTTATCGCTGTAATGCAGCATGTGCGTTGAAGTTTCATTGATGTTCAATCTAGGATAATCCCCTAATAATTCCCACTACAATGTCACAACGCTCCCCACCATTTATTCATGTATGTGTGTATATAATATATTCACTATCGAAACGAAAGATAACACAGTGCGACAGTCCAAAAACCAAAACCCGCGATACTATTTTTCTTGTAGGTCTTGGCGAGTAAAACAACGTTTGTTCTATGAAATTTGCCGGACACCTCCAAAATCCGGATTTACGGGTAAAAAACCGATTTTCATGCCTTTTTTCACTTGAACGCCTATAACTTTGTTATTTATTTATTAACTGATTTTCAATCTCTAAACTAATTTGGAAAGAAGAGACTTAGACCCTGCGAACAATGTATATACTGTTCATTTAAAGCTGTAGGAATATATGTTTATTTGTCTTACAAACAAATTTGTCTAATTTTTTTTCGTCATTTTCTAGTTTAGGCAATGTTTTTAACATTTATTTTGTCAAATAACCACACGATTAATTGATCTACATATATAGTATATTTTATAAGAAAAAAAATTTAACCAGTCTCTTAAAAATCCGTTTGCAATTGACTGAGTTATTAAAGTTTTATTAAAACTAAATCGGTACATAAACACTAGTCTTTCGAAATTCGTGAAGAGATTGAAAATCAGTTAATATGTCACAAAGTTATAGGCGTTCAAGTGAAAATAGGCATGAAAATCGGGTTTTTACCCGTAAATCCGGATTTTGGGGGTGTCCGGGGAATTCCTAAAAAAAATCGGGTTTTACTCGACAAGACCTACAGGAAAAATTGTATCGCGTCATTTACTTCTCAACTTGAGTTTATTTTGTCGCACTGTGTAATTATCTCCCTATCTCAATATGTCTCATATTCACGGTGTAGGTTAATTTGATATTAAGAAAGAGAATAATAACACAAATTCAGCGCCACCTAGCCGATCCAGATATAGTTACGCATACTTAAATTGATAATAAAAATATAATGTGTACAGCCTCAATTGGTGAAGCCGTTTAGAAGTTACACCAGTCCAACCGACGAATCTAAAATTCTATATAAAAATATGAACGAAAAGTGCTAATATTCACCCAATAACATTGATACATCTTTGAAGGACAAGGCTCCATTTAAAGTTGTTCGTGGTTATACCAAAAAATTCGAAACTTGAATTTATACTTTTCGATGGTATTTAAGGATTATAGATATATTCTATATTCTGACATCCTTTTTGCACCCTGCAACTCTTTATACCCTCCACACTAGAATGGGGGTATATTAATTTTGGCACTCCGTTTGTAACACCTCTAAATACTGATCTGAGACCCCATAAAGTATACATATTCTTTATCGTCGTAAAATTCTAAGAAGATCTAGACATGTCCGTCCGTCCGTCTGTTGTAATCACGCTACAGTCCGTAATAATAGAGCAAGGTTGATCAAACCTGGTAGAAATATTTCTTATAGTTGCAGGTTGTTTGGGATTGCAAATGGGCCATTTCGGTCAATGTTTTGATATAGCTCCCCCATAGAGGTCTCTCCAAAATAAGGGTTTTGAGCCATAGATGCCACATTTTTAAAGCAATGTAGCAGAATCTTTGCAGTTTGTATTCTATTTTGAGAAGATTTCATCACAGCAACAATTTTACAAATCGATTCATATTTTGTTATAGTCACCCTGTAGAGGTCGCTCCAAAATATATGTATTTAAGCCATAAATACCATATTTTCGAAGCATTTTAACTGAATCATTGCAGTTTGTATTTAATTAAGACAAGAATTCATCGCAGTAAACATTTTTTAAATCAGTTCATATATTGTTATAGTCCACCTATAGATGTCGCTCCCAAAAAGGCTTACTTAAGCCATAAACAGCAGATTTTCTAAAAAAATTAGCTGAAACTTTGCAGTTTGTATTCTATTTTGGCAAGAATTTATCTCAATAAAATTTATACAAATAACATTTTATTTTGTTGTAGTCCCCATGTAGACATAGCTCACAAAAAAGCTATTTCAAGCCACAAACACCACATTTTTCAGGTGAAGTTTGGCTAAAGAATTTGCGGCCTACAAATTGCAGCGTTCGTTTTTTTTAATAATTTACTTAATCCAAAGATTTTTCAGGTAATAAAATTGAATGCAATCCATGGTGGAGGATACATAAGATTCAGCATAGCCGAACTTAACGCTTTTACTTGTTAAATAATGCATCGATTTTTTTGACCTACATTTTAAATTATGCATTGATTTTCTTCATAATGGTCACATTTTATTCATGACCGATCAGACTACGCGATAAAATAATAAAAATATCATAATTGAGAATTTTTCGATGTTTTTAAAAGGTTTTATTAAAAAATTATTCACATTTTCTCATAAAATATGATTTTTTCGCAGTATCTTGTAAGATATCTTTGGAACCGCTGATGCGACGAAGAAATTATATTAAGAGAAGTAGGGATGCCAACTTAGTGTTTTTCGCACCAGATTTAGTGCTTTCCAGACCCCCCAATACGCGAAAAGTGTTCACTTAGTGCCAAACGAAAAAAAGCGCTAGGTGTACGCTTTTCATGTTTTTTGTTGGTGCTTTTGACGCTTTTCGTAAATTTGCCAGATCAAATCTTGCAACATAATGAAATTATACTATTTTTGCTACTCCGTGTTATTTACATATGTATATGCAATTACATTTGTCTCTCTGATTTGAATATTGCTGTTATCACTTCTGCAGTTGAAATTTTATTGAAATTTAGACTTACAAAAAGTAAAGCTTTCTAATACCATACAAAATTATTACCGAAAGGGTTTTTTGTCGAAAAATTATGGTTTTATAAGTATACAATTCTGCGGTACAGCGTATAATACATTTGTTTTCGACCAGATTATTGTAAGGCCTTAAAATATTGGGTGACATGTCATAACGTTCAGGGACATAATTGTCCACGGTTCTTATGAAATTTTGGTCCGCGAAACTGGCTTTGAAAAAAATTTTAATCTCCTCAAAAGGCCGTCTACGCAGAGCCACTTTGGTCCGCGTAGCCATCGCTGGACATACATCAGAAGGAAAAATCTTTAACCCCGGCCAAAACCGGTCACGCAGATAAAGTTTGGTCAGCGTAGCCCGCTTTGGAAATATCAATAACTGGAAAATAGTCTTCAAATATAACATACAGACTAAGTGGTCTATTGCCTCAGAATCACTAGCAGATTCGAATTATTATAAGCATAAATCGAATCTGCTTGTGATTCCTTATTGTTCAGCAAGTTTTTATGCAATTTAGTAGAGAAAACAATATGAATCTAAGCGTTAAAAATACCAAAAACTTTGGAAGTATCGTTTTAATTAGGGAAACAACATTAAAATTTGATAATAAAAAATTTAAAATTTTGTATATAAAATTAAACTTTTTTATTGCAAATGAAAGAAAAACAGTTTAGTGCCTTTTTACGCTTTTTCCTAGGAATTTTACGCCTTTTACGCTTTTTTAATTTTTCATTACGCGTTTTCTCCGCAAATAGTTGGCATCCCTGAAGAGAAGACGAAGTCTGCCTTATTTATGATTATTTAAGGCATTCCTAAACCAATTACGCTAAATGGTTCACCAGTTATACAGAAAAAACGTCGTTTAACCTCTATTATTTTTAGAGGTTTATCTATATTTTGATCTTAAATGAATTGAGCTAAGCCTTCTTTTGAGCAAAAATATAAAGAAAATTCAAAACAAGTTTAAAAAAATAATCAACAGCCTCCAAATCGGACAGTCCTTAACCTATTTCGTTGACATTTTGTATCAGAACTGTTTCATATATGTACGTGGTGCAAGTTTCATACCGATCAGCATGAAATCCCCCATAATTCCTGAAATCTCGGAAATTCCCGGGAGTAAAAATAATAATTCCCGATTCCCGGGAATAGGAGAATGCCGCGAATTTTCAATAGAAGAGTGCCACGAATTTCTAAATCTTAAGTGAAATACTTTTATAGTACCTACAGTCCGGTAAAACGTAGGCATTATTTCCCCGCCCTTCTGGTAGCTCCCACAAATAATTGCCAAATCATTTGAAATTAAATTACTAGTAAGATTAATACCAGTGCACATACACACTTACAATTCGGTACATGCAATATCTTTCGAATGCAATCATGAATATATTTTCGACAGACGCTAAGTCATCTCTTTTATTCTGCGATGCACTATCCTGCGCCTCAGGAAATGTTTGCAGTTTTCGAACATTTAGTTAAGCTTCTCTAGCGATTATAACATTTTCACTTGGTAGCAACGTTCTGGCCAAATCAGGACAAACATAATTATTTACATCGGTGCTTTCTCCACTCATGGCGCTTATTAAAAAATCAAGCCTGTTGGTTGCTAACTTTAAAGTTTTCGTTTCCCAAATGTTCTGCAAATTGTTCAGCTTTGTTTTCTTTACCATTGGTCCTGCTAAAGAGATATTTTGAATTTGAAATTGTGTGAACCCTTTAAGAAGAGGTTTTTTCAAGGGACTCAGCAAAAAATTCGTTATTTTCGGATTTTCTTATAACTAAGTTCGTTATAACGCAGTTTCACCATAAATAAATAGATATATTGTTCTAGTTATACGATAGCTGAACTATTTTATATTATCGTTACAGACACATTCTACGCCAACTTATGATGGTAAGTTCATTAATGTTATCATTTATTTATTAGAACATTATTTACGAAAATATGACAAGTATATATACTAAGGTTCCGTGAGGGTCCCGGTATGGGGGAATGGGAGAAAACTCTGTTTAAAAATCGATGGCCACTTTAAGGTTAGGGTAAAAATAAAGTTGACTAAATTATTAATTTATTCGTTCTGTTGAAAATTGGAGCAAAATGGACAGAAATACAGCAGTAACTTCTCAGGATTTAACCATAGGGTGCTAAAATGTATGAGCAACCCTCAACATTTGTTTGTATCCGCAATATGTAGTTATCTAGCGATGGATGGTTGTCGATAAATGTAAAATACCAAAATATCGAATAAATAGAAAATCACTAGAATTAATGATAATGGGTTTGTTGATGTTATTAATGGGTAACGTAATTATTTATACCGCATTGCTTTTCTTGAAACAATGATATTTTTTCCGATAACACTATATTTTATGAAACCAAAACAACAAAAAATAGCATGGTATAGTTTTTTTTAATTATACCCCACACACAAAAAAAACGAGGCGGACACCCCTTATGTTTAAAATCCATGCACCCTACGTACGGCCCAAATAGGTTTTATTTGCAGCGTTGGTTATTTGCTATCCTATCGAAACAAACTTCATACCGTTGTTAATGGTTTGTCTATGGCTCCATTTTGCCCTTTGATCACTTTTGACTCCGAAGTCAATTTTGACTCTTGACTTCCTGTATTCCGTTTCCCGCATCCATTTGATGCCTATTTCTCACTAAGCTCATAAAGACTCCTTAAAACCATGAAACTTTTGCCTTAACACCATTTATTTTTATTCACAAACAAAAAAGTTGTGGAGGTTTAAAAAATGTAGGCCATCCTACTCCCCCTATAATTCTTTTTTGTGCTGTGTTGTTAATTGGCGTCCTATCGAATCGAAACGTATACCGTTGTTCATGGATTGTCAATGGCGCCATATTGCCCTTTGAACGATTGAGTCCGAAGTCAATTTTGGCTGTTGACTTTCTGTATCCATATTCATAAGCCAGCATATGGATATAGGAAACGAAATACAGGGAGTCAACAGTCAAAATTGACTTCAGAGTCAATATTCATCAAAGAGCAAAATGGAGCCATTGACAAACCATGAACAACGGTATGCGTTTCCTTTCGATCGGATGCCAATTGACATCAAAGCACAAAAAAAATAGTTAGGCTTAGGGTGACCCACTTTTTTTAAACCTTCATAACACTTTTTATTTATGAATAAATATAAATGGTGTTTAGGCAAAATATTCATGGCTGTAAGGAGTCTTTATGGTCGTAATGAGAAATAGGCATCATATGAATGCAGGAAACGAAATACATTATGTCAGCAGTTAAAATTGACTTCGGAGTCAAAAGTGATCACATGGCAAAATGGAGCCATTGACACACCATGAACAACGGTATGCGACACGTTTCGATAGGATATCTGTCGTAAAGACTTAATTATTTCTCGGGAAGGGCAAAAAAGGCCATCGATGAATTGGCTATATATCAAAGGATATATATGTCCTTTATTTATCCATATACAATAATAATAATATTTTTTACAATATAGTTAATAGTATACAAATAAAATATTCACGAGGAATATAGGACGTCAACGAATTATTGGGGTCTAATGGGAAATTGAAGCGAAAAAAGGTCACGCACTTGTTTACACAGCCAACCTCACCCACTGCCCTTCACGAGCTTGGTGTCCCCTGTCACGCTAACGAGGCTCTGAAGACCGACCATGGGCGGTATAACCTTAATACTTTATCGGCTAAATCCCTGCAAATACCTCGCATGACTGGTGGCGATGTTGGCAGCCCCAACTCCAGGTTCGGACGCTATAGTCTAATAAACTGTACGTCTTAAATAACTTTTATTACCGAAACCAATACAAAGAAGAAAACTAATGGACCCGATATAAAGATCACGGAATTTGGCATGAAAACAAGGACAAGAATTGGAACATGGAATGTACGTACACTCTTGGAACCATCACGGCTTGCACAACTATGTAAAGAGTTTGCAACTTACACACTTACCCTACTTGGTGTCTGCGAAATCAGTTGGTGTGAGTCCGGCGAATTCACAACTTCTAATGGCCTCACCATTCTCTTTTCTGGTAAACCAGCAAATGAGCTTCCTTGATCCAGCGGAGTTGCAATTGTTCTTTCTAAGTCAGCGAAACGCGCGCTTATGGAATGGAAGCCACATTCAGATAGAATTATCACTGCCAGAGTGCGCGGTCGAGCCCGAAAGATCACGGTGGTACAGTGCTACGCCCCTACGGATACATCTGAGAAGTCGGTGAAAGAACTGTTTTATGAGCATCTCGATAGCGTGCTCGCAAACCTACCAAAGGGCGAAATTGTGATAATGATGGGCGATTTCAACGCACAAATGGGCTCTGATAATTAAACAGCAGAGAGCACCATGGGTACGCATGGTTTAGGCCGTCTGACTGAAAACGGTAAGATGCTCCTAGACACATGCAGGACTAATAACCTTGTTATTGGCGGCACTTTATTTCCTCATCCCAGAATTCATAAAGTTACCTGGATATCTCCTGATAGCGTAACCGAAAGCCAGATAGACCACATCATAATCAGCAAGAAGTGGAGAGGCTCGCTACTATATGTACGAAATAAACGTGGTGCTGATATGGGTAGCGATCACCACATTCTAATCGCTCATATCCGCGTAAAAATCGCCGCCATCAAAAATAACTCTCCTGTGACACAGAGAAAATTTAACGTTGAAAAGTTGAAAAATGAGGTAATTTCCAAATCTTTCACCAACGAATTAAAAATATCTATAATGACAAACAACTCTGAACGCTGAACCAAAGCTGCAGAACATCACCTATGATTCAAAAACAACACCCGAAAGGAATGGATTAGCGATATTACATGGAAATTAATTGAGGATAGAAAGGAGTCAAAAGCTGCCCTCAACTCGAGCAAACCCCGTTCGAGTAAAACCAAACATCAGGAATTATATAATCGTATTAACCGAGTCATTAACCGTAATGCGAGACGCGATAAACGGGAATGGGTCAATAGTATAGCAAATTAACTTTAAATAGCAGCAGAAACACATCGCATGAGAGACCTTTACCTCGCTGTGAACAAGTTGACAAACAGAACATTTCCGACTGGTAGACCCCTGAAAAATGATGTTGGTGAATTGGTAACATCAAAAGCACAGCAACTCAGTTTATGGGAAGAAATTTACGCCAATATGGTGAATACATCGCGCATTCAACAACTATCTATCTGCAATTGCACCTCGCACACGCAGAATCAAAATACTGACTATCCAGGAATCATTGAAATCAGCGAAGCAATCAGATCTTTAAAAAACAACAAGTCTCCCGGTCTGGATAATATTTCCCCGGAACTCCTTACAACCGACCGAATTACTAGCGCACGCTTATTGGAATCCATCATAAGGACATTCTGGAATAATGAAACACTTCCCGACGAAATCACATCCGGCGTAATTATAAACCTTCCCAAAAAAGCCGATCTAACCGCCAGGAAGAATTGTAGGGGAATAACGTTGCTGAACATGGTCAACAAAGTTATTGCGAATATAATAAATAAAATATTGTCAGAGGCAATTCTTCCGGTGCTCAGAAGAGAGCAAGCTGGCTTCCGCTCCAACAAATCGTGCGTTGACCATATCAATAGTCATAGGATTATTGTGGAGCAATCAGCAGAATGAAGATCGCCTCTTTATCTCGTGTTTATCGACTTCGAAAAGGCGTTTGACACCCTGAATCACTCAGCTATATGGAGCGCACTGGCATGCAAGGGTGTTCCTACCAAAATAATAAACCTGGTAAAAACATTGTATAGTAATGCAACATGTCGCGTACTACATGAGAAACAGCTGAGCAAAAATATCACAATAAAAACCGAAGTTCGTCAAGGCTGTGTCTTATCACCACTCCTCTTTAACTGTGTCCTCTATGCAAAAGTTAACGTGTCATAGAAGGGGCATGGGGCTTGCAAGGCAGATTGGAGAACTTGGATTATGCGGATGACATATGCTTGCTTAGCCACTATTTCTCCGACATGCAATCAAAGCTAACTCTTGTTAGTGAAACGGCAAAGTTAGTTGGATTAAAGCTAAACATCCCCTAAAGCAATATACTCAGGATAAATGGTAACACTGCTCGTAAATTCAGAATCCAGGACTCGGAAATTGATCATGTGGAATCCTTCTGCTATCTCGGCAGCATTCTCGGCAGCATACTCGACAAATCCGGTGGCTCATCAGCAGATATATCCAGTCGGATGAACAAGGCACGTATTGCATTTGCCCAACTAAACCCTGTTTGGAAATCGCCGAACATTTCGAGACGTACCAAAATCAGAATTTTCAACTTCAACGTGAAATCCACACTAATGTACGGCGACGAAACGTGGAATATGGCACCGCGCGATATCCAGTCTCTTCAGGTATTTGTCAACAAGTGCCTCGGCAGAATTCTGCGTGTATTCTGGCCCTCAGTAATATCCAATGCCCAACTCTGGTCAGATACAAACCAGCAAACCTGTAGAGATGGAAATAAGAAGACGAAAATGGGGCTGGCTTGGACACACAGTCTCCGTAAGCCAGCAGACGATATTACAAAGAAAGCCATAGACTGGAACCCACAGGGAAGCCGGCACATATGACGACCATCACACACCTGGAAACGCCAAATCACAACCGAACTATCCAAGCTACAACTACAGTGGAACGAAGTGAAACACCGCGCTGACCCATCGAACTCATTGGAATCAACTTGTAGCGGCCCTATGCTCCCCAGAGGAGTAAAAGGAGCATATATATATATATATATATATATATATATATATATATATATATATATATATATATATATATATATGGGCGGGTCGATTTATTAATCGCCCATTGCTCACTGAAAATCGTATTCTAGGGATCAAAATAAGAAACTTTGCCGAAGGAACCATACCTCTAAAACGAATTCTGATGTCCCGGAAAAAATCCCACTTTGACCCATTTAGAGTGCTCCAAATGGAACCCCAGGGGGTTCCACGGGGTGTGCCACTGGCATGGGTGGATCGGGCCTCCAAAGTGGGCAAAGTGTAGTGGGGGTCGGTCATACATTTGGACTCGATTGGAGCACTCTAAATGGGTGAAAGTGGGTTTTTTCCGGGACATCAGAATTCGTTTTAGAGGTATGGTTCCTTCGGCAAAGTTTCTTATTTTGATCCCTAGAATACGATTTTCACTGAGCAATGGTGACTTTTTTTGCCTCCCCACAAATCGACCCGGCCTAAAATATATACATTTCTATCTGCGGCTAGGGATTTGATTTGGTTCCCTGTTTTTTGAGCTCCTTCGCATTCCGATCTGACACATTGAATCCAAGTATTTCTTGGTCTACCGCTACGTCTTTGACCTTGTGGGTTCCAGTCAAGGGCCATTCTCGCAATTTCATCTGTTGGACGTCTGAGAATGTGTCCTATCCATGTCAATTTCCTCTTGCGGATTTCTAAGGAGACAGGATTGGTGTCTGTTTTTTGCCAGAGATTCTCATTCGAGATCCAATTCGGCCAGTAGACTCTTAACAATCTGTCTAAGACAACGATTGACAAATGTTTGTAGTTTATGTTGGGTGTTCTTTGTCAAACTCCACATTGTACAACCATAGAGCAATACTGATGTGACACTGCTTTTGAAGATTCTCAATTTCGTTTTCTGGGATATGTTATTTGCACGCCAAATATTATGTAGCTTGCAAAATGCTACTCGTGTTTTATTAATACGGTCATTGATATCCTCTGATGAACCGCCGTCCTTGGATAGTTTGCACCCGAGGTAACTGAATGTTTCAACATCCTCTGTTGTGAGGGGGGTTACATTTTCTGTACGTATGCGCATGATTTTAGTTTTGCGGTAATTTACCCCCCCCCCCACTTTTCTTGCATTTGCTGCTAATTTTACCAGTTTGGTTTGGATGTCAATAAAATATTTTAGAGAACAATTTGGTCTAAAATACAAAAATTTTGTTTTTTTAAGAATTAATTTTAATATTTTTTTTTTCAAAAAATTTTGAAAAATTATCTTTTTTAAATTTGTTTTTTATTTTTCATTAAGAGTGCAAATAACTACTATCATTTTGCAAAAGGTCCCATATTGATAGCTTTTACTGATAAAATGATATGATTTTTTTAATAAACCCATTTTATTCCTCAAAATTCATATTTTTTTTTCAATATAATTTACATGGGTTGTTGACAACACATCTGGCGATTTCGTTTCTGAAAAAAATGTTAACCCGCCGATGTGAAATACTAGGAAATGTTTGCATCTTTTAAGTCTAAATCATGCAGTCCCTCGAATTTAACTTAACTCCAATTTTCAAATTTCCAAAATTTGTTAGAAAAGTTAAAGTTTTGGGAAATGGGTGAGGAAAATGCCGCACTTTTTCTAAGAATGAAATCGCCATTAGTATAAACATTATACCAACTTTCACTAAAATCCGTGACATAAGCCAAAAATACTGTGATCGCTTAACATGGAAATGCTCAACGGCTTATAACTCTAATACCAGTGCATATAAATTCTTGAAATTTTGTGCAGTGTAATGCTTTATTGCCACATCTCTTTTTCACGGTATGTCACATGACGATCTTGCATTATCATTTCACGCACGGCATCAATGTTCTCTGGCACAACGGCCGTTTTTGGACGACCTTCGTCTTTGAGCGAGCGTAGCACAGTGGCGCCCGTAGAGCAAACGAGGTTGCAAAAATCAAAATTTTCATGTGCGCCGACGAAGTTTTGAATAAACCCATGTTATAGGAAACTTTTCAACGATTTCAAATATGCTACTCTTAATAATATCACATTTTTAGTTTAGAAGATATAACCGTTCAAAGTTGACCGACTTTCGGTTTTCAAAAAAACACACAATTTTTAGTCAATTTGTTGCGATTTCAGGTGTAATATGACGAAAAATAGGTAACGAATCGCCTTATTTTTTGTTTGTATTTATTGATGTATTTATTAAATGTATAATGATAAAAAAAATTTACTGTTTGCTTTGTGTTTCTCCTGGTAAAACACTATTTAAAAACTATCCGTTTTTTCACTATTTTTCAACTTTGACGGAAAATAAAAAAAATCTATATTTTTCTATATTTGCCATATTTTCAAAATATGTTCTTTGATTATTCCTTTACATAATCCCAAAGGTTTTATTTGTCTCTAGGCGCCCCTTTGGCGGGCATCCTTGATGCGACACGGGGCTGACGTAAATTCACGACCACTGCATACGGAGTTTACGGAAGTCTCTGTGAAAGCCAATCTGCAGGATCTCATGGGCCATACAGCAAAACGGTTGTTGGAGAGTCTTCCAAATGAAAATTCTTCCTGAGAAACTGACATTGATCAGCAAATGGGGCTGCGATGGATCATCCGGACAAAGCGTTTATAAGCAAAGGATATCTTCCGATGACGCTACAATATCGGACGGAAATATGTTTATGGCATCTGTTGTTCCTTTGCGGCTAAAATCTGATGTTTCCCTACACTGGAAAAATCCACGTCCGTCATCAGTGCATTATTGCCGACCAATAATGTTTCAGTTTGCAAGGGAATCGGCAGAACTCATAAGGACCACGGTGAAGGACATTGAAGAACAAATAAGCAAGATTAAGCCTACAAAGCTGCAAATTGGAGAAGGAAAATATATTGAATGCAATTACGAGTTCCACCTGACCATGGTTGATTGTCATGCCCGATTTGCAAAAAGAGTCAGAACAACTTTGGTAATTTAAACGATTCTACAAACGAGGAGAATTACGAATATGGAATGTCACCATTGCACGCAAGGATAAGGTGTATGGAGTTCTTGCTAAAACTGGCGTATACCCTACCACAAGAGGAGGAAAACTTCGATGAAAATACATCAATAAAGGATAAGGAAAAGATCAGAAAGAAGCAAATTCAGGATGCTTTTTTTAAACAAGTTGGACTAAAAGTAGACTGTCCCAAGCACGGATACGGTAACTCAAACGATGGAAACACTTCTAGGAGATTTTTTTGAAAATGATGAGGCAGTAACTAGAATCACTGGAATTGACAATCAAATTGTGAAAAGATTGGGAACGATCTTGAATGTTTTAAACTGCAAAAAAAATGTCAATTCTACAAAATATGGAGAATATGCATCGAAAACTGCATCTCTTTTAGCAGAAATGTATCCACAGAAGAAGTTGACCCCGACCGTCCATAAAATATTCGCGCATGGCAAAGATATAATTGAGTACCAGTCTTTGCCAATTGGAGAGCTTTCTGAAGAAGCACAGGAGTCTCTTAACAAATTTTATAAAAAATATAGATTGCAGAACACATTCAAAGCATCAAGGGTAAGGCAAAATGAGGACCTCTTCAACATTTTGGCAGCATCTGCCGATCCACTATTCTTCACGAATAGAGTTAGAAAATAATTATAGTTTAGAAATGATTAGTCTTTTAGATATACCTT
Source organism: Eudasyphora cyanicolor (assembly GCA_963930755.1). Taxonomy (NCBI): domain Eukaryota; kingdom Metazoa; phylum Arthropoda; class Insecta; order Diptera; family Muscidae; genus Eudasyphora; species Eudasyphora cyanicolor. Next base: position 216,523,346 of record OZ005735.1, on the reverse strand, counting down.
CTCCTACGAATTGTGATGAATATTTTACAGAAAATTGAAAAAATAAATTTAAAAAAGAAGTAATTTTTTTTAATTTGTTGGGTAATAATTTAAAACATAAAACCCTATAGAAAAAAAAATAAAAACAATCTAAAAATGTAAAAACAATTTTTTTTAGTTACCATAAAATTGATTTTTCTACAAATTTTAACTTTGATAACCCATAAGTAGGCCCCTACAAAGCGTAGCACCCTTTCCAAACGCTCATTTCATAGGCTGAACAGTTTTCTATCATATGCTGTTTAAACTGTTCAATTATCTTATTCGGTTCAAAAGATATGATTTTTGCAACGAAAAAACTCAAATGGCGCCACTGTGTGTCGGCCACGATTGAATTCATTAAACCAGTTTTTCACAGTGCTATAGGATGGTGCTTCATTGCCATACAAAGATTTAAGTTCATCCATGCACACTTGTCGTGATAATCCACGTCGAAAGTTGTGAAAAATGATCGCACGAAAATGTTCACGAGTTAATTCCATTTTTTTTGCCAAATTGATTTTTTCAAATCACTGTAAACAACACAAATGATGGTCGTACATCGAAACGTTCTGAGTACGTTTATGCTACAAAATGTCACACTTGACAGATGGCGCAAGGCAACACTAAAGGCCGAGTTAGGCAAACTTAACCGTAATTTAACTTTAGCGCCGCCGTAACGTTGCCCGCTGGAGCAATTACCCACAACTTTAAAAACGTGCATATGACTCAGACATTCACAACAAAAATAGAAACAAATTAATTTTATTTTATATTTATTTGCTACTAATTTATCATTTTATTACTTTTCAAAATTTTCGCATAATTTATTTCTTTTACTGATTTTGTTTGCAAATGCACGTAAACGTACCGTCCAAATCAAATTTCAGCAGATTCAGCCGTCCGTTTACGTTTCGTTATCGTTGACTAATCGTTTACACTGATTTACATATGTCTGATTGAATCAGCTGATTCGTTACGCTACGGGGGCGTTACGGTTACGTTTGCCTAACCCAGCCTTTAGTGTTGCCTAGGCAGAAATATATATATCAACCTTCGTAGTCTGAAATTGAGAAATGTCAAATGAAATGCAGAAAAAAACTTGACGTTTAGGTGTGGTTCACATTCAACATCGGCCCTAACAATTTAACCACCTTTTATTGTGGCATTTAAAAAGCCATGCGATATAGGCCTATCCTATCTACATTCGAAGCACGATTTCAATTCAAATGTCGCGCCCATTACTCTGAAGTGTGGCGCTACAAAAATCATCAGTTGAACATTAATTCAATCAACATTGATCTACATGTATCATACATATGATTCACATTCGTACTTCACAATCTCATACGATCATGATCGGAAGCTCTTTGATCATGCGCCTGTTGTCACACCATCTCCAGGTCAATTTCAGCACCACTGAAGAGTGGAAATAAAATGTATGGCAGTTCATTGAAAAGCGATTTTATTTCATTTGACTACAAGCGGTATTTGAAACAATTGTTGAAGTATTTCTAATTTAAATCAGCACGAGTATACGAGTATACTCTATTTTAAGATAGCAATTATCTAAATTTTTTTGAGCTTGATTCGTTATTTGGATTTTTACATACATTTATAGGATTTTCCATCTTAAAAATAAGCATTAAATTACATTACAATCGTTTATAACGATATCACTTATAAGCAACAATATATCAATTATAAGCCACAATATATCACTTATAAGCAATTTCTGGGCTAAGAAATTTCAAAGACCAGGAATTTATAGATATCAAATTTGTCAATCATTTATGTTCGTTATAAAAATTTTCGACTGGAGTTTTAAATTTACAGTCAAACCCATATACTTAGAATCCTCAAGGACCATAAGCATCCTTAATACGTTTCCACGTATTGTAAGAGTTCAACGTCCAAAGGAAAATGTTTTACTTATGGACGTCTCCTCCTTACGCCGACTTGTCTGCATTTCCATTTATTGTAGACCTTATGGACAACAATTTCACCTAAAAATACCACAAATGCCACAGTATACATTATCACCAAACCCATAAAGACTAAACGAATTTTCGTCAAAGATAGCGCTTTGGGTTCTGGATTCGACTGCATAATATCAATGTCATTGGAGATTCCATAGACTCCTGCCTCATCCAACATCCATTTCTTTAGAATGCCAAATGACCCTAAAGCATTTATAATTCGACTGAAAGGCTCGATTAGATATGATCGAGGCTCCATAAAGGCAGCAATTTGATTCATAACCACAACATGAGGAACGATATCGTACTCTCCATATAGACGTCTATTCCGAACGAAGACCCTGAAACTCCAATAGTTGGTTATCATGGCGACGGGGTGCTCAGTATCTAACATTTTCTCAAAGGTCTCTTCATCATTTGATTGAGGCAAGCGTTTGATTTGCTTGGCTGGTATCTGCAGGGCTTTGATCAAATCGGGTGTAACAAATTCCTTAATAAGAAATGTATAGTTCTCAGCAATTAACTGTGATACCGACAGGGGAGTGGTGCGTGGTTTGCTATTAAAGGCCTCATAAAGTTTGCCTTGGAATGTTCCCGTAAGAATCATAAATCCGAAGGTACAAAATATAACAATGTACCTTGTACTGATGAAATGAAATTGGATGGTTCGAGAATTTCCCAGAGCCAAACCCCAGGCATCCAACCAAATGACACGGCGTCCATGTAAAATGTAATGGAGCACAAAGACTATTGCCATACCACTAGCTAGAAGAGTGATAATGGCCAGCCACACACTTGGACGAAATGGAGCGTAAAGCCATCTTCCATCAATAAAACCTTTCTTGTATTTAGGTAGAATCACTACGATCGGTGTCATCAAATATGGAGTACTTGTGCCAAAATGACGAAATCTCGATAGATACTGATAGAAGCCTATTACCACATTTAATTGCTTCTCCCTCAAAGCCTGGAAATATCCCAATGCTGTGCCATTGTCGTATACCCCACCAGATATGGTTTCATTCCAGGGATGAATTCGCAACTCAAAGTTCAATTTATCTGCCATAGTACGCACCATGTGGGCTTGCATTCCCCAAAAATTATCGATTGTATTTTGATCTCTTGTTAGGTTATAACCAAAAAAAGGTTCCGAGTCTCGTATAACCATATCAATTGGGCATTTGTGGAAATTTCCAAATTTGTAGGGAAAAAACTCCGTCGATTCGAGATATCCATATTGGAAAGTATTAAATTTCCGCGGCATCACTTGACGACATTGCTGCGGCAGGAAAACGTCGTAAGTGTAAAAGATGAATGTGGAATTTCCCACATATATGCCAATCACAATGTCGACAATATTTATTTGAAAGGCTTTTTCGAAAATATATTCCATTTCTTGTTTGAGATGCAGATGTTTAGCGCCATTCATGATGATCATATAGTGACCCATCTTCTGCACAAATCTACTCCCGATTTCGGGCAAGAGAGAACTGTAATGGAAATAGATGAAAGGAATGTTAAATAAATTATCGGAAAATATCACAAAATCACAATAGAAATTCAGATTTAGTTTGGAAAACATTGTATTATTGCATATTTACCTAAAAGCTTTATACGAATCCACATACCACAAATTATAATTGAAAATGTTACCCTTTCCTTCGTAGCGATTGTGAAATATTTCAAATGTCATTGATTCGTTGCCTTTGAAACAAGCCAAGAGGTAATCGTAAATGGTAAATTTCCAATCATTAGAATATTCCAAACGTATTGCAACACTCAATAGCCGAGTTTTTGTCTCAAAATATTGAATTACGGTCTTTTCCATACTTTTATTCAATCGATCGTTAACCAATTGCCATTTTTGTAAGTTTGTTTCAAATCCGGCAGTAAAAAAGATTTGCAAACTGCTTAGGATGAAAGCGACTTTTAAAATGTTCATTTTGAACAATTCTTTTGGACTGACGACTCTTCACATTTGATAATATTAAAATAGTTCTTCGTATTTACTTTGGCAAGGAGAATGTAATTATTGTACAATGTTTTGCGTAATTTTAGTTAATCTTGAAAATGGCTAGAAATCTTTGATTGTTCCATTTTTGACGTTTTAATTGCCTCATTGGATCTGTTTTGATTATTAGGTAATATGACTTTAGAATTTTTCAAACAATTATTTGCGTAATAAAAGGCACGTTTTGGAGACATGTATGACATAGTAACTTATAACACCATTTCAATTTAGAATTGAAATGCTGAATAGATAAAATTTAATAATTTTTTTTTTTTTAAAGTTCAGATCGTTCAACAACAATAAATTTTTGATTATTGAATTTTTGGAGAAAACAAATTTGATTTTACAAATGTTGTAAAATTTAAATCGTCCATAACTACTTAAATGTTTTGCCTTTTCTAATTTTTAAACATACAACTTCAATTTGTATGTCCCAACGATGCTACTTCACGCAGTGGAAGGTACTCGTATATGGCTGTGATGATCATATTTGCAGAACTTAGATTATTAATATGAACCTAATTTGATCCCTATAGTATGGTAAATAAGCATATTATGGTAAACTAGCATATTATGATAAGAATAATGGTAGTAATAATATAGCCGTCTTGTAGCCAGTTGTTATTGATCCTATTTCTATGAATTAACTCCAATCGGTATAATTATAATTATCCAACGGTATATTATGGTATATCTTTCGTGGTATCATGTGTAAAAATTGCATGAAGAAATTTTAAAAAATATAGCAACGCCAGCGATTACTCGGAAGCGTCTCGGAAAAAAGTTGAATTGCGATGTCCATCATAACTCGGTGATGGATCATCTGAACCAGTAAGGAAAGTCGGGCGGGGCCGACTATATAATACCCTACACCTCCCTAACAATGCGATAAGGGTAGAAACATATTATCTAATTCTGATCGGACATAACATAACATTTTTACAGCGTTTACATGTCAACTCGCGGATAACGTATATATGGGGGCTATATCTAGATCTTGTCTGATTTCTTCCAAATTTAAAAGTGTTCATTCATATAATAGGAAACCTCTTTCTGCTGAATTACATACTGATCGGATATAAAATACAGTTTTTACAGCGCTTACATGTCAAATCGGGGGTAACATATATATGGAGGCTATATCGAAATCTGAACCGATTTTCTCCGAATTTGGCAGTATTCCTTCATGTAATAAGAAACCTCTTACTGCCGAATTTCGCACTGATCGGATATAAAATAAAATTTTTACATTGCTTACATGTCAAATCGGGGGTAACGTATATATGGGGGATATATCTAAATCTGAACCGATTTCTTCCAAATTTAAAAGCGTTCATTCATATAATAGGAAACCCCTTTCTGCCGAATTTCATACTGATCGGATATAAAATACAGTTTTTACAGCGCTTACATATCAAATCGGGGGTAACATATATATGGGGCCTATATCTAAATCTGAACCGATTTTCTCCGAATTTGGCAGTATTCCTCCATGTAATAAAAAACCTCTTTTTGCCTAAATTCGCGCTTATCGGATATAAAATACAGTTTCTACAGCGGTTACACGTCAAATCGGGGGTAACTTATATATGGGGGCTATATCTAAATCTGAACCGATTTCTTCCAAATTTAACAGTGTTCATTTATATTATAAGAAACCTCTTTCTGCCGAATTTCATACTGATCGGTTATAAAATAAAGTTTTTACAGCACTTACATGTCAAATCTGGGCTAACATATATATGGGGGATATATCTAAATCTGAACCGATTCTAACCAAATTCAATAGGGATCGTCCTTGGGCCAAACAAAAGATATGTGTAAAGTTTCGTCGAGATCGGACCATAAGTGCGACCTGTACTTTGTATGAACACAAATTATTTCGTTAGGTAATCATTTTCTAGCTTCACCTCTTAAATTATGTACAGAAATAGTGTTCAAAATTTCAAAACGATCGTAGTAGTTTTGAAATTGTGATGGACAGCGTCTTTGAAAACATGGTTTGTGGGAAAAACGCATTAAAGTTTTCCGATTCGTCTCAAATGTACACACAATATTTTTAAGAGGTTCTCACTCAATTAAAAAAATAAAATAAAAAAAAATTCCAAAAAACGTTTACAAACGTTACCTCCCCCTTAACATATCCAACTACTGGTCTAAAAGAACATCTACAGTACACGCAAAGAAAAAATTCGTTTCTGCGAAACGAAATATTAGACAACTACAATTCTGAAATTTCGTTTGTTGTGACAGAAACTTATTTTGTGTAAGCAATTGTTTGTTCTGACCAAAAGAATTTCAGTCGTCGTAAACGAGAATTGTAGTTGTCTAATATTTCGTTTCGCAGAAACGATTTTTTTCTTTGCGTGTACATGTCTCTCGTAAGTCTGATAGCGTAAGCTATATTTCAACAAATTAATAATTTACTATTTTATCGTTGAACTCGAAAACTGCTTCTGTTGGTCCTTTACTAAGGAGTAGAAACCCATCTTGCCGTCTTCTTAGGGGTAGATAATTCTATTGGCGTCACCTAAGGATCAGGTAAGGCAACTAGCCCTCTACCAAGGAATAAATAACCCAACAGGCCTTTTCTACTAAACTCAACTTGTCGTATAGTAAGCATTAGATAAACCAACTGACCCTCTATTAAGAAGCAGTTCTCTACTAGGAAAATAATTTGTCGAGTAATACGTAGTAGATAACCCAACTCGTCGCTTACTACTGAGTACATAACCCAATTTGTCGTCAACTAAGGAGTATATAACCGAATTGGTCCTCTGCGAGAGAGTGGTGGATAACTCAACTTGTCGTATAATAAGGAGTAAATAACCCAACTCGTCGTTTACTAAATGAAAGATAACCAATTTGAATTCAAAAAAATTATTTTGTCTTCAACTAATACAACTTGTCGTCCACCAAGGAGAATATAATCCAACTAGGCTTTCACTAAGGAGTAGATACATTTTCTGTGCGTCTTCTAAGTAGTAGATAAAGCAAGTGACCCTCTCCTAAGGAGTATATAACCGAACTGGTCCTCTACTAGAGAGTAGGTAACTCAAATTATCGTATACGAAGGAGTAGATAATCCAAATCGTCATTTGCTAAGGAGTGGATAACTCAATTGGACGTCTATCAAGCATTAGATAAACCAGTTGGCCCTCTACCAAGGAACTGATCCTTTACTAGGGAGTAGATAACCCAACTTGTTGCCTACTAAGGAGAGGATAACCCAACTGTCCCTCTACTAAGAAGTAGATAACCCAACTATGCACCTAAGTAATAGAAAAAGCAAATAAACTTTTACTAAGGAATATATGGCCCAACTGGTCCTCTACTAAGGAGTAGATAATGCAACTGTTTGTCTACTAAGGACAAGATAACTCAACTAGCCGTCTACAAACGAGTAGTTAATTCAATTGGGCATCTATAACTGAGTAGATAAACCAATTAGGCATCTACTAAGAAATATATTATAGCGACCTGGTCGTCTACCCAAATTGAAGTTTACTAAGAAGTAGATAACCATACTGAGCGTCTGCTACGTAGTAGATAAATGAAATGTCCCTCTACCCTCTATATAACCGAACTCTTCTTCTACAAGGAAGAAGGTAACTCTAAATGTCGTATAATAAAGAGTAGATAATCCAAATTGTCGTATAATGAGGAGTAGATAATCCATTCTTCGTTTACAAATTTATCGTCAACTAAGGAGCAGATAACCCAACTAGCCACCTACTAAGGAGCAGATAACTCAACTGGACGTCTACTAAGTATTAGACAATTCAATTGGTCTTCTATAAAGCAGTAGATAAACCAATTGCCATCTTCTAAGGAGTACATTACCGAACTGGTGGTCTACTGTAGCTAACTTAACATGTTGTATAATAAGGAGTAAACCAACTTTAAGTCTACTAAAAAAGTTGATAACCCAACTAGCCGTCTACTAAGACGTAGATAATTCAATTCGACGTTTATAACGCAGAAGATAAACCAATTTACACTCTATTAAGGATTATATTAAAGAACTGGTCGTTTGCCCAACTTGATGTCCACTAAGGAGTAAGTAACTCAACTGGCACTGTACTAAGTTAGATAATGTAACTTGTCGTCTACTAAGCAGTAGATAAACCTACTGGGCCTCTACTAAGGAGTATATAACCGAACTGGTCCTCTCCTATGGAGTATATAACAGAACTTATCGTATGGTAAGGTGCAGATAACGCAACTTGTCGTCTTTTAAAAAGTAGCTAACCCAATTTGTCGTCAACTTGGGAGCAGACAATTCAACTGGCCCTCTACTAATGAAAAGATATTTCAACTTGTTGTCACCTAGGAGTAGCAAACCAACTAGCTGCCTAACTAGATGACTGAGCTGGGCGAAGTAGTAGATAAACCAACTGACTCGGTACTAAGGAGTATATGAACGAACTGTTCTTCTATTATGTAGTAGATATAATCAATGTTCGTATAATAAGGGGATTGACAACTCAACTTGTCGTATACTAAATTTTAGATAATCCAACTTGTCTACTAGGAGGTATATAACCCAACTAGTCGCCTACTAAGAAGTAGATAACTGAACTGGGCGCCTATAAGTACAGGGTGAAGCGCGGTAATTTGCCTATTTGGGAATGAAATAAAAAAGTTATGAACCTTAGAAAAAATTATTTTATATTTTAATTATATTGAACGGTAATGGAATTTTTAAATTACATAGTTTTAAATAGTGTATCTGGCAAATGTCGACCTTCGCTATCCACACACTGCTGCATGTAGCATGTAGACTGGTATTATGCCAATTTCAGTTTCAATATTGTTTATTAGGTCTTCCAAGGTGTTGGGACGGTTGATATGCATCTTCGCATGGGGCTAAGTCTGGTGAGCGTGACGGCCAGTTCACATCACCTCGAGTGATTCACATCACCCCGAGCGAGTGCGCATTTGAAAAATACGCTTTAACACAAAATGACCTCTCCTCACGTGTCCAATGCATGATGGCAACTGAAGGGCAGACGAATACAAATCTCCCGTCAGCCACTATAAGCCACGCACACTCTCCACTCTCTTCGACCAACTGTGCCGCCACAGCCTGCAGTGCAAAAAAGCAAATTTCCGCGCTCCACCCTGTAGTAGATAAACCTCTGGGATTTTACTACGTATTAGATAACCCATCTGGCTTCTACTAAGTAGTGCTTAGCCGAACTGGTCCTCTACTGGGGAGTATATTACTCAACTGGTCGGATACTAAGGTGTAGTAGATGCTGATACAGTGGGAGAAACTACAAAGATGCTATAGGATGCCCAAAATGAGCAGAAAACAAGTATACGAGTATTTCCGATGCTAATTAAGGTCGAAACTAGTAAGATGTTAAGGACAAGCACTGCTGCACTGCAGGGCAAGCAGGAAAGACTTCGAAACGATGCACATATTTTATGTCAATGTCCAGCTTTCGCACATTCTAGATTTCGATATCTACTTCGGGTACGACACATATCCAGATCTGACTCAGCTCAGGTGATTTGCATGGCAGATACTTGTTAAAGGTTAAAAAGGTTCGTAAATGAGAAGCGCACAACAGGCCGATGTTACTTACTTAAGTGTACATATGTTCATGGACATGATGCATTGATGCAACGTCTCCTCTCATTCAACCTAATCTATGGAGATCGCTTCCAGATATCGAGCCCTTACCGCCAAAAAGACGTAAGCGCCACCATGATTTACTTTTAATTTTTTAAGGGAAATCATTTAATTATGACAAATGGCATCATGTGTCGGAAATTTATAGCTGTAAAATGTATGAATGCATTACATATGTATTTAAATACAAAATAATCGCAAAAGAAACCTTCTCCTCCAAATTTTTGTAAGTGGCGCTTACGCCTTTTTTGGCGGTTAAGGCTCGATATGTTTCTTTTTAGCCAAAAAAAAATCAAATTTTCTAAACAATTTAGCTGAAACTGCGTAAAATACAAACAGCGAGACGAATTTGTCACAACAAAAATACACATAACATTTTGTGTAATATTCGTTTAGTTTCTGATACATTCTCATTTTTAAATAACATTACGCCCGATATCTTGATCCGGCCTACTTAAGGATTGATATTGACCCTACTACCTCATAAACCAAACTTCATTATTTTGCGCTTAATAGCTAAGACATTCATCTTCAAATTATTGCCACGCCCATGAATACCGATCCCTCGAACTTTCAGTGAAGTTGTTGATATTGGCGTCACTAACTTAAAAACACAAATTTTTGTTTTATCAACGATAAATATTTGCTAAGATTTCCGTTTTTTAAATAACACCACGCACACTTTTTTACAATCCATTTGCCATCACAGTGCTTTCAAACGAAAGAATTTCGAATAGGTCTGGCCGTTTTTTGCCTGATGCTATTAGAAAGAAATTTAAAACGTTTTTGAATATATCTACATATGTAGAGATACAAATTGTCAGATTTTCAAATGTACGAGAGTTGCTATATATATTTCTAGCCTAGGCGAAACTAAGTGTTGCCTAGCGCCATCTGTCATTTCCATTGGAAAGTTTGACATTTTTAGCATAAACGCACTCAGACGTACGGCCATCATTTGTGTTGTTTATTTAAAATGGAATTAACTCGTCAACATTTTCGTGCGATCATTTTTCACAACTTTCGACATGGATTATCACGACAAGTGTGCATCGATGAACTTAAATCTTTGTATGGCGATGAAGCATCATCTTATAGCACTGTGAAAAACTGGTTTATTGAATTCAATCGTGGCCGGCGCTCGCTCATGGACGAAGGTCGTCCAAAAACGGCCGTTGTGCCAGAGAACATTGATGCCGTGCGTGAACTGGTAATGCAAGATCGTCATGTGACATACCGTGAGATAGAGGCATCCTTGGGCTGTCTTCCACCAGCATACATTCGATATTGCATGAACACCTGGCCGTAGAAAAGGTTTGTTCTCGTTGGGTCCCGCACAATTTGACAATCGCTCAAAAAACAAGGCTCGTGACGATCTTATAAAATAAGTTTATAAGATCGTCACAGGTGACGAATCTTGGATCTATGCGTATGAGCCCGAAACAAAACAGCAATCGACCGTGTGGGTCTTCGAAGACGAGCCAAATCCAACGAAAGCTGTTCGTGGAAGAAGCACTTCGATGCAAATGGTCGCCTGTTTCTTCGGCAAAACTGGCCATGTGGCGACTGCTCCGCTTGAGAACGTAGGACGGTCAATTCTTAGTGGTACACCACAATTTGTTTGCCTGAAGTCTTCGGATAAATTCGAAAAACAAACAAGAGAAGACGAATCATGGTGCACCATGACAATGCGAGCTGTCACACATCGGCTCAAACCAGCGCCTTTTTGACCGGCAAAACGTCGAATTGATGGGTCATCCGCCGTACAGCCCTGATTTGACTCCCAATGACTTCTTCCTATTCAATCACATCAAGAAAAAACTGCTTGGTCAACGTTTTTCGACGCCTGAAGCAGCTGTTGAAACGTTCAAAAACCTTGTTTTGGAAGTGAATTTTCAACACACTGTAACCAAAACAATTCGCGCTCATATGACAAAACGGTCTGAGTGAAGTTATGCTAAAAAATGTCATACTTTCCGCTGGAAGTTCCAGTTTTCATCTGGCAACACCAGCATTGCCAGGACCGAAATATAAATAGCAACCCTCGTAATTCAGGTCATGCCTTTCACCTACACTTCGTTTTATACTTCTTTCATAAAATATTGGCTTATATTTTTATTTCATAGTAAAGATACATTTAGAAATAAATATGTAATGAATAATAAACTGAATCATATTATACGTATTGTCTTCTATCCATAATCTTCTTAAACAAGATTTCTCCCAAAAACACCAGCAACGACAAGGAGTGCATGACCAACAGACCCAGAAATACTATTCGTAATGTGGCCAATGACAATGGCTTGAGTTCAGTGTTCGAAATGCGTTCCGATGCCATTTCGACTTCATCCGATATGCCAAGGTGTCCGGCAACATCAAACAACCATTTTTTTAGAATACCCCCGGAGTGTAGGGCGTCTATAATTCTATCCAATGGTTCCATAAGGAACGATTGAGGCCGTAAATAAGCGCAAATTTGATTCATAACAACAATGCGAGGCACAATCTCGTATTCATCGTAAAGGCGACGGGATCCAATGAACGCCTGCAATTGCCAATAGTTGGTTAGAGCGGCCCAGGGATGGGAGTCATGCAATATCAACTCATAGACACTATCGTCGTTGGGAAAGTCACTGTATACAATTTGATTATGGGGAATTTGTAGCGCCCTGATGAAATCACCTTGATGGACGTGCTTAATAAGAAAGGTATAGTTGTCCGCAATTAGTTGCGGTATCGAGATGGGTCCAGCTAGAGGTTTGATATTAAAAGCCACATACAGTTTTCCCTGAAATGTTCCCCAGATAACTAAAAATCCAAAAGTCCAAAAAATTACAAAATATCGTGTGCTGATGATACGATAACGTATAGATCGAGAATTTCCGATGGCCAAACCCAGAGCATCCAACCAGCTGATGTGAAGGAGATAACGTTGCTTGAAGATATAACGGAGTAGTAGCACTAGAGTCATTCCAAAGGTCACCACGAGCGCTATGACCAACCAAACAGTTTTGCGAAACGGTGCCATAAGCCACAATGCATCGGCTGTTACTCTATTTCGTTTACGAATAACCACCACCATTGGTGTCAGAAAGTATGAGGTTGTAGCGGCAAAATATCGAGCTCTGGACGGATAATTATAGTAGCCCATCAAAACATCAAATTTGTGCCCAGCCAATAATTGAAAAGGTCCTGTGTATGAGCCATTCATATACACTGTGCCGATAAGCTCTCCCTTTGATTGTTGCAGACGTAATTCGAAATTCAATTTTTGGGCCATCACACGTACAATCTTGGCTTCCACGCCCCAAAAATGGGCGATGCGTCTTCGATCGCTGGTCCGATTGTAATCAAAAAACGGCATAGACGTGCGCAGGAATATGTCAATGGGACATTTGTGGAAATTTTGAAACTTTTTGGAAAACAGTGTTGAATGTGTTAAATTTCCCCTTTGAAATGTATTAAAGTGATGCGGTACCACTTGACGACATTTCTGGGGCTGGAAAATATTATAGGTATATAAGTTGAAGCTATAATTCCCCACATATAAGGCCACAGTGATATCGACTATATTCCGTTCAAAAGATTTATCAAGAATGAGTTGGAGTTCCTCTATGTAACTTAGATGGTTTGGGATTTCCATGATCACCATATATTGACCCATTTTCTCAACGAATTGATGTTCTTCAATGAAAGGTAATAAATGGCTGTAAGGAAAAAAAAAATTTAATAAAAATACAAAAGAATTATCATCAATTGTGATACAAATAGCCAAATTGTGGTAACCAATAAAGGATTCAGTATTTTGCGATACCCTTTCTGGATGAAGTACCAAAAGTAGTGTTTCATCATTAAACTTAACCGGAGATAGATGAAACTATTAGCACATACGAGTAAAACATTTTAAGTCAATAGGTGCTCCTGCTTTCGAGAATTATGGTGTGCCCCAGACAGACGGACGGACATAGCTTGAATGTCTTAACGTAGGGTCTTTAGGTCACTCCTTCGATGTATTGTATTTTTTTTTGGTAGCTAATGAGGCTATGATGAGTGTATAACTATTTACAATAATATTGACGTAGACTTACCAAAATGCTTTGTGCGAGTCCACATACCATAAATTATAATTGAATATCTGATGTTTCCTCTTCTTGCCATCATTGAAAATTTCAAACTTCATAGAATCTTTGCCCTTAAATGCCTCCGTTAAATAGTATTCAATTGAACGTTTCCACTTTCGAGAATATTCCAAACGAGTGGCTACACTAAGTAGATTCGTTTTGGTCTCGAAATATTTCTGTACGACCCTTTCGAGACTTTGATTTGTGTTAGTGGCTTCCTTCAATTGCCACATTTTTGGTGAATATTCAAATGTACAATTCAGAGGAAATTGTAAAATGTAAATGATAAATATTAACCTGAGAATGTTCATGTTGAGCGTTTGGAACTAAAACTGTCGCCAATGTTAAATACTACTATCCATTAGTCTTCCGGAAGCGGTACTCTTCGTTGAAGATATTTTGCAAATCAGCGTTTTTAATTGCAAACTGGGAGTTTGTCAAATTGATGTAATTTGCTTTTTATTTTATTTGGATGAAATTATAATAGCTGAATATCCTATTAACAAATCAATAACGAAATTGTAATATTTTTAATTACAAATGTTATTTATTAGCAAACATGACATTGAATTGAGTAAATTGAATGCAAGAGTTGGTCTAATAATAATAAGAAGTATAGTAAATAAAATTGTATACGAGTATTTTTGATAAGATATAGGACACCCTTTGTATAGACTCACTTTAATGAAAGAAAGTACATATTATATCAAAACTGTAGCACATCGAAGAAGTGATTGGGACCTTATATCTATCCGCTTCAGGACATTTATAACCTAACCTAAGCTAACCTAACCTAACCTCACCTAACCTAACCTAACCTAACCTAACCTAACCTAACCTAACCTAACCTAACCTAACCTAACCTAACCTAACCTAACCTAACCTAACCTAACCTAACCTAACATAACCTAACTTTTTTTTTTTTTTTTTTTTTTTTTTTTTTTATGAGGTGAAAATCGTCGAAAGACATTTGCCTGATGGAGTTGGCAAATAGTGCGGGACTTTAACCCGCTAAAAACACCTCTACACTTGTCCATTCAGCCCTGTGGAACCACCTTTAGGTATTACTTCACAGGGTGGGGAAGATCTTCACGATCAATCACTATCTAACATTTCTTCGTCGTAAGTTTTCTTGCTCGCACAATTCGGTCATAATGGACCTAATTAACGTCGCTATACACTGCCAATTACTTTGTGAAGATAGCATAAAACCAACTAAGTTGTCCGGAGTCAAAACAACTCCTAGCGATTCCTCCAACTGCAGCCTCAGATTTGTAAACCTCCACAATATATTCACAATTTGGGCAAAATGGGTCTGTTTCTCGGCTGATGCGATGTAGGTAGTATTTGAAGCTACCATGGCCGCTCAGCATCTGCGTCAAGTAGTCCAATTCTCCATATGATCTATCCAGCCATACTCTTATATTGGCGATTAGTCGACACGTCCATCTCCCATCACTGGATGTCGTCCACCTGTTTTGCCAATAATGGATGGATTTGTCCCTTGCAATTTTTTGGGCCTCCGCATGGGTCATATTTTCTGTCGTTGATTTCAGATCGTTAGCATAGTTTGTTTCACTAGCAAGCAGGTCAATAGGTATCATGTTTGCCATCACCAAAGCCGCCGCATCCGACACCGTCCGATAAGCCGAACATACTCGTAGAGCCGCCAACCTATATACTGGGGCGATTTCATCTCTGTATGATTGGTATTTCATTGCCTGGGACCACGCTGGAGCTGCAAACAGGATGACATTTCTGACAACCCCTGCTAACAACCTCCTTTGGGAGTACTTTGGGCCTCTAGTATTTGGCATTAAACGAGATATAGCCATAAACGTAGTTCTAGCTTTTTCACTAATGTAGGTCAGGTGAGGTTTGAATGATAGTCTCATATCGATCAGCACTCCAAGATACTTTAGATATGGTTTGGAGCGTATAGAACTATTACCAACTATAATTTGTATTACCAACTATCACTAGCGCAATATCATCCGCGAAACCAACAATCTTGGCATTGTCTGGTAGATGTAGTCTCAGTACACCATCGTACATCAGGTTCCATAATAGTGGTCCAAGCACGGAACCCTGTGGAACACCTCCTGTTACCTTGTAGTCCTTCGGACCCTCGTCAGTGTCATAAGACAGATATTTATTTCTAAAGTAGTCCTTGACAATTTCCACGAGATAGGATGGAGTATCGATACGTTGCAACGCATTTACAATTTCATCCCATTTTGCAGTGTTGAAAGCATTTTTCACGTCCAGTGTCACAACAACGCAGTATTCTTTTCCGCCGTGTTTTCCACCTTTTCCTTGTATAGCAGTCGCAGCTGTATTCACTACTATTTTTATTGCATCCATTGTAGACTTGCGTTTCCTGAATCCAAATTGGAATTCTGATAGGCCATCAATGCATTCAATATGCTCTTCTAGTCGTCCACATATTAGACCTTCCAATAATTTACCACACGTATCAATCATGCACAATGGTCGGTAGGATGATGGGTTTTCCGCGGGTTTCTTGTCCTTAGGTATAAGTACTAGCTTCTGTCTTTTCCATATTTTAGGGAAGGAGCCTCCTTGCAAGCATGTGTTCATTAACAGCGTTACTTGGTTCGGGCAAGTGTTAACGAATTCCCTTAGTACTCGGTTGGGGATTCCATCAGGACCCGGTGATTTTTTTATCCTTGAGCCTTGAAATTACTTTTAAGACTTCAGGAACAGTTACTGGTACAGGTGAAACTGGTACATTGCTGGTATGATCCATCCAGTATGGAGGCGTCTGTTCTGGAAAAAGGTGTTTAACAATCCCATCGAGAACAGCGACTTCTTTGGGTGGCGATGCATTTAAGCATTTAAGCTTCTTCTTAACAATTTTATATGCTAGTCCCCATGGGTTTGAGTCTAGGTCGTCGCATATCTCCAAGAAACACTGTCTTTTGCTTCTTTTTATAGCCTGGCTCAGAATTTTCTTTTTTGACTTATACACTTGGTGATGAGTTTGGTTTGTTTGACGTCCTCTTGATCTGGTATACAATCTTCGGGCTCTTATACACTCCCCACGCAACATTGCTATCTCTTCATTCCACCAATAAACGGGTGGTTTATTTTCCCTACTTCCTCTCCTGGTCATTGAGATATCACATGCCCGGATAATTTGGCCAATGCATTGCTCTGCCATGTTTTCTGGTGATCCACTGAGGGTCAAATCTTCCACAGCTGCACAAAATACGTCCTTGTCAAATGTGCTAAGCTTCCAACCTCTCCCAGTAGAGATGACGGTGGGTGGCGTAGAATGCTCGGATATATTAATTAGGATCGCGCGATGGTCACTGTGCGTATAGATATCAGACACACTCCAGTTTGTTCGCATCGTAATATTATTGCTTGCAAAAGCAACCTAACCTAACCTAACCTAACCTAACCTAACCTAACCTAACCTAACCTAACCTAACCTAACCTAACCTAACCTAACCTAACCTAACCTAACCTAACCTAACCTAACCTAACCTAACCTAACCTAACCTAACCTAACCTAACCTAACCTAACCTAACCTAACCTAACCTAACCTAACCTAACCTAACCTAACCTAACCTAACCTAACCTAACCTAACCTAACCTAACCTAACCTAACCTAACCTAACCTAACCTAACCTAACCTAACCTAACCTAACCTAACCTAACCTAACCTAACCTAACCTAACCTAACCTAACCTAACCTAACCTAACCTAACCTAACCTAACCTAACCTAACCTAACCTAACCTAACCTAACCTAACCTAACCTAACCTAACCTAACCTAACCTAACCTAACCTAACCTAACCTAACCTAACCTAACCTAACCTAACCTAACCTAACCTAACCTAACCTTACCTTACCTAACCTATGCCTTTTGACGTGGTCAATAGTTTCCCCAGATTACTTGAGTTTTGGCTCTATTTTAACGAGTCGTAAAATACACCCCTTATAATGGGGATGGCGTGGATGAAATGTTGGCCACGAACTTTTACTTGATATGTTATCCAAACGACCGTCGTATGAATAACATTATAATGTTAATTAATATTCATACGATCTAATCGTCGAAGCAATAACGATTCAAGTAAAGAAGGTTTTGGTTTGAATTCGACTGTTTTTTGTGTTTTTGTTAAGTTTTGTGCTTCTTGTAGAACATTTCATTCCCGGTATCCCCATTTTTAGGGGATTTTTTTACGATTAGTTAAAATAGATCCAAAAATTATCGTGATGTGGAGAAGGTGGCTTTGAAACTATTGATGAGAATACAAAAAATGTATAGGCATCGTTCAAAGGTAATATACGCCTAAATTTTCCTAAATATATTTCAACCACATTATGTGCAGAAATCTATCAACAAATTGAAACTTTTTCGACAATGTGATTCTAACTAGGATACTCTCCCGGCTTCAAGACCATTTTGTTTCTATATTATTATAGAAACAAGTATTTTATACATGGCGGTGTGTAAATATGTATTAAAAATTGGCAGCGCACATACTGGATCATGATTTCTGAGCCGTGACTCTCGTTATCAACAGTTCTGCTGCAGTTGTATGGGCCTAAACATGGGTGCCGTTCACCGACTCCGAACGGTAGAGGTTGAGATGGACCTCGACTCTTCACGGTGAGGGGCACACATCTACGCAATGTGTGTCTAGACCTTTCCATCTAATCATCTCATGGCCGCAGCCTTATCACTTCTAAGTGTTACCAGTCCCGGCATCGTATGGGATGCTACTCATAGTAGTTTCAACTACGAAGTCTGACCAGAGGCTTTTTACTGCACCACGGGAGTCAGGAGCCCCTGGAACATGTTTCCAGCCTGGCTGTTGGTGTGGCCCCTGTTGGGAGCTTCGTGGTGGCTGTGGTTTACACCCAAATCGCGGAGAGAGTTCTTCAACTCGGCGTGGAGTTGCATTTTCAACCGGGTGCTATGACCCATAGAATAGCAGAGGTATAAGATAGGCCTCGACCCCAAACTAAGATGGAAGCTTATACCCATATGTATGACTTCGACTTGGTACCTGCGTATTAGTGACGTCCCTGTGGAGGATTACCACCCTCTAAGGGTACTGTCACAAATACAAAGGGACGCTGGCCGTCGCATTATATCGTGCTACTGTGGGCACAAGTTCACCGTGAGTGAAGCCGAGAGGCATAGACTTACGCTAAACAAATATTCGTGCAGTTGTATGGGAGATACGGAGCTCTATATGGTTGATTTCTACACACAAGCGAATGAGAAATCTTTCGACAATTTTGCGATTTTAAAGTACTAGCTGCTGTTTTTTAAACCAGTTTGTTTTCCACATTCCTTCTCCTAGTCTATATCAACAATTGAATAAAATACATTTTTTCAGAAAAATTGCTCAAAATCAAGTTTCTGCCAAATTTTCACGGTACCATGAAATCCGAATTAGAGCCAAACCATAAAAATCGTGCTCAGATTCATATTTCAGGAAGATTGCAAATTAATTTGACGAGCTGTACACATGTGAAACATTTGTGCGCAACGAGACTTAATTGGTCTCCTGTACAAGCGGCCCTTGGCAAATACATTACTTCATATGATTATCCCCTCACCTTAGAGAGGAGGGTATATATCATTTGCTACGAGCCAAAAGTGTAACACATAGAAGGAGTGACCTAAAACCCTAAGTATGTTCGATGGATATCCGTCATTTTAAGTCAAATGAGCAATGTCCGTCCGTCTGTCTATCTGCTGGCTGGTTCGCACGATAACTCTCGAAAGGAGTAACCGATTGACTTCAAATTCGGTATGTGGTAATATTTTCTTCTATCTCCGGCTATGTTCGAAGATGGGCCATATTTGTCTACTCCTTCTAGTACCTCCCCCACAAAGGGTTAACATTTAGTAAAATATTGATTATTTAATAACTTCTATAATACTTATTTGAATCCTCTGAAATTCTACACATAGTATTAGTTTATTAGTCCATATTACCTCGAGAAAAATGGGTGAAGTTGTCACGCCCCTTTGGTACCTCCCACACAAATGGACAATTTTGAACCAAACGTTAAAAGCTTATAACTTTATTACCAGTGCATACAAAGACTTGAAATTTTGTACAGTGTAAATGGTTTTTTGGTAAATGGTTTATGGTTTTAATACCAGTACATACTTTAAACTTATTAAATGCAATTTAAATTGATACTAATTTAATTAAAACAAAACATTAATAAATGTACTAATATTTATTTATTTATCTAAATTACAATACAAAGTATATTTATATTCTAGAGGAAAGCCGGGTTACAATGACCATGTGGCTAGAGTTTGCAGCGACAGACTAGAGCCTCTGGTGGGAATCGAACCCACGACCCCCAAACTCATAGGCGAGCGCGCTACTAACTCACCTACTGGGGCGCTTAAAAATTTACTAATATTTTTTTGGGACTCAAGGTGAGGGGATTCATAAGTCGATTTACCCGACTGAACTTTTTACTTGTTTTTGATTTGAAATAGCAGAAGTAAGGAATACTTCTAGTTCGTTTGCGATACATTATTGGATGTGATTATTTTTGTTTTGAAATAGTAAATGCAAGGAATACTTCGTGTTCGTTTGCTTTATTGCTTTCCTGATAAGAGCTGCTTTTTGAACCGAATAATCACAGCTGAGCATTGCTGAGGATCGTGTTAGCACCCATGAAATCGCCATACAAATAGCTAAGTTGTAAATGTATCTGCCAAACCGTTTGTTGAAAAAACTTTGCATTCTATAATATTATGGCGGCAAAGATGGTCTAATGCCAGAAGAATATCCTAGTTACAAATCAATAACGATTTAAAGACCAAAATAAAAATATTTTGATAAAACTCTATAATTATATCTTAACTTTTTATGAGAGACTTTTTCTCTCGTACATGAACTAAATTTTTGATTTTGCTATTTTTCTGGAGTTTTAGCATATTCCTGGGTGTCACAAAGCCATTAAAGTATAGGCATATTTTATCTAAATCGGAGACACCGTTCGCCATTCAATTAACACAATGCTATGATGTGTTCCTAAAAGGAAACATAAATTCAATCGACATTGATCTATCATATGTACTTATCATTTCGTACTTCACCACCCCATACGATCATGATCGGAAGCTCTTTATTTATGCACATGTTTTCACACCAGGGCTTCAGGGTAATTACAGCACCATTGAAGAGTTTAAATAGAATTTACTACAGTTAATTGTTAAGCGATTTTTTTATTTGAATAATTTGCATATAAGCGACATTTAAAACAACATTTTATGTATTTGTAATTAAAATTAGGAAATGTGGTGTACACTATTTTTTATTGCAGTTACATTGAACTTTTCTGCTTGTGGTATTATATTTGATTGATCATCTTTAAAATAAATATTTTATTCCATTAAAATCGTGTATAATGATATTGATTGTAAGCAACAATGTATTGGTTATAATTAAGAAACTTCAGAGTCCAGAAGTGTATTTCGACCGTAATTTTAAAACTGAGTCACACCCATACAACCTCAAGAACTACAAGTTTCATAAAAATTCTTAAACATTTGCCATGTTTTATAAGAGTTCCATTCAAAGGCAAATGCTCTACTTATGGGCGTATTTTCCTTATTCCGACTGGACTGTGTTTCCATTTCATGGAGATCTTGAGCACAGCAATTTCACCTAAAAATACCACAAATGCCACAATATGCATTATCACCAAACCCATAAAGACTAAACGAATTTTGTTCAAAGACAGTGCTTTGGGTTCTGGATGCGATTTATCTCTCTCCATCGCATCAACATCATTGGAGGTTCCCAAGACTCCAGCCTCATCCAACATCCATTTCTTCAAAATACCACTAGACGATAAAGCATTTGTAATTCGATTGAAAGGCTCGATTAGATATGATTGGGGCTCCATAAAGGCAGTAATTTGATTCATAACCACAACATTAGGAACGATATCGAACTCGCCATATATACGTCGATTCCGAACGAATGCTTTGAAATGCCAATAGTTGATTATCATGGCGACGGAATGCTCAGTATTTAACATTTTCTCAAAGATTTCTTCATCACTTGATTGTGGTAAGTATTCGATTTTCTGGGCAGGTATCTGCAGGGCTTTGATCAAATCGGTTGACACAAAATCCTTTATAAGAAATGTATAGTTCTCAGCAATTAATTGTGATACTGACGGGGGTTCGGTACGTGGTTTGCTATTGAAGGCCTCATAAAGTTTGCCTTGGAATGTCCCCGTAAGAATCATAAATCCGAAGACACCAAATATTACAATATACCTTGTACTGATGAAATGAAATTGAATGGTTCGAGAATTTCCCAGTGCCAAGCCCCAGGCATCCAACCAAATGAAACGGCGTCTATGTAAAATGTGATGGATGGCAGATACTATTGCCATGCCAATAGCCAGCAAAATGATAATGGCCAGCCATACACTTGGATGAAAAGGAGCGTACAGCCAGCTTCCCTCAATAATACCTTTCTTGTATTTAGGCAGGATCACTACAATTGGTGTCATAAAATATGGAGTACTCGCCCCCTTTCTTGTATTTAGGCAGGATCACTACAATTGGTGTCATAAAATATGGAGTACTCGCCCCAAAATGCCGAGATCTGGACAGCTGATGATAATAACCCATTACCACATCTAATTGTTTCTCCTGCAAGGCATTGAAGTATCCCAAGGCTGTGCCATTGTCATATACCCTACTCGAGACATTTGCATTCCAGGGATGAATTCGTAACTTAAAGTTCAATTTTTCTGCCATAATACGCACCATCGGGGCCTGCATTCCCCAGAAATGATCGATTTCCTTTTGATCTGTGGTTAGGTTATAACCAAAATAGGGTTCTACACTTCGTACAACCATATCAATTGCGCATTTGTGGAAATTTCCCAGTTTTTGCGGGAAATATTCTTGGGATTCTAGATATCCATATTGGAACTTGTTAAATTTGCGCGGCACCACTTGACGACATTGTTGCGGCAGGAAAATGTCGTAAGTGTAAAAGATGAAAGTGGAATTTCCCACATATATTCCAATTACAATGTCGACTATATTTCTTTGAAAAGCCTTTTCGAAAATTTTTTGCATTTCTTGATTGACTTGCAGATTTTTAGCGGTGTTCATGATGATCATATAGTGACCCATTTTCTGCACAAATCTGCTCCCGATTTTGGGCAATAGGGATCTGAAAAAGAAACATAGAGACTTAAATAAAATATCGGAAGTATCACAAAGCACAATAAAAATTCAGATTTAGGTTAAAAAAATTCAAACTAAAATATGAATGTTGAATATGATGCTACAATGCCCTCCGATTACTTACCTAAAAGCTTTATACGAATCCACATACCATAAATTATAATTGAAAATGTTACAAATTCCTTCATAGCGATTGTGAAATATTTCAAAGGTCATTGATTCGGTGCCTTTGAAATAATCCAATAGGTAATCGTAAATCATGAATTTCCAATCGTTAGAATGTCCTAAACGTATTGCAAAACACAATAGGCGTGTTTTAGTTTCAAAATATTCAATTACCGTCTTTTCCATACTTTTATTCAATCGATCGTTAACCAATTGCCATTTTTGTAAGTTAGTTTCAAAACCGACAATCAAAAAGATTTGCAAACTGCTTAGAATGAACGCGACTTTTAAAGTGTTCATTTTGAAGGATTCCCTAAGACTGACGACTCTTTACTTATGAAAATATTAGTTCACGTATTTTCTTAAGCAATAACAATGTAATTATCGACAGCGTTTACATTGTTAATTTTACTTAATCCTGAAAATTCTAAGACATTTTTGATTGTTGCACTTTTAAGTTTTTAATTGAAGTATTTGCGCATTTGTGATTGTTAGACAAGATGACTTGAGAAATTTTCTTACAATTATTTGAGTAATATGAGACAGGTGTAGGAACGAGTCTTCAATTGCATAGTAACTTAATACACCATTTCGAATTAGAATTAAGGCTGACAATATAAGGCTAGGTAGACTGTGGATAATTTCAGTCGGATGAAACCAAGCGCCATATTGTGTGAACATTTGTGATCCATTGTGATTCCTCATTTTTCTTCTTTCCCAATGTGTCAGTTGAGACTACAGCTGCACTCTGATACCTTGATGAATATTACAGGTCTATGTGAATCTAGTTCCTAGTGGGACTGTCCAAGTTTGTTATTCCAAATGTCCAAGATGGACATTGGCACAGCAAATGAAAGGTGTCTTCCATTGCGACAGAGCTTTGACACCAGTGACAAATATCGCCAATACGTTAGTCCCGGTAGTTATGTCCTGTTATGAGGTCCATATTCAGTTGTCGATTTAACCATACTTAGCAATGCTTCGGTATTTCGCATTGACCTTTCGCTCCCAGAGATTTTACATTTGCCCGCTGTTGAAATCCATCTTTTATGCCATAATAAAGTAACGAAATAAATATTTAAACATCAACCTTATCTGAGGAATTTTTCCGAATATATCTTTATGAGCTGGTCGCGAAATTTAAGCTCATTGCGACAGCGGTGATCTTTTATTCGTACTAAGTGTAGCCTTTGTCTTGAGTCCACAACTCTAATAAGGTTTGCAAACAGAGGGACCCCACAAGGAGGAGTACTGTCTCCACTAATTTGGAACCTAGCGGTGAATGAAATCCTGCTAGATCTAGAACGTTGTGGCTGCAAGGTCGTGGCATATGCGAACGACGTGCCAATCGCAGTGAGTGGCAAATTCGAAAACATCCTCCGAGATATTGTACAGGTGGCTCTGAACAAGTTGGCTAGATGGGCCAGAAGCAGCGGTTTGGGTGTTAACCCAAACAAGACAGAATTGGTTCTCTTTACTAGGATGTGGACTCTCCTCCTCGGATAAATGGAACAGATCTAGTCTTCTCTGAAAGTGCAAAATTTTTAGGAATACCTTTGGATAGGAAACTGTCATTCAGACTAAACGTACTGGAACGTGTAAAGAAGGCCAACATCGCACTATTTTCATGCAGGAAGGCTGTAGGCTGTAGGGATATATATATAGCAGTGGTTCGCCCAATACTGTTATACGGCATTGTGGTATGGTGGACGGCAACTGACAAACTAACCATCACAAACCTGCTATCAAGGGTTCAGGGAACTGCCTGCCTGTGCATAAGCGGATCGTTAAGGACTACAGCGACTGAGTTTCTACAAGCCCCTCTCCATATACTGCCGATTAATGTTGTGGCGAGAGAAGTTGCAACCGAAGCGACACTAAGATTAAACTGCCTATCAATGTGGAGGTACAAGAACTTCGGTCACATGAGGATATCAAAGTGTAGTGCTATTGTAACCGACCGATTGGACTATATATCAACGGTGCGCAACTTTGAGAGGAACTACATCACTATGATACCATCCAGGGATGAATGGGATGGCAGAATACCCGGAAATAGAAACCATCTCCACTTCTATACGAATGGTTCGAAGCTTGATGAAAGGGTTGGCTTCGGAGTACACTGTGAAGAACTTAATTTTGATATAGCTCACAGACTACCAGATACCTGCAGTGTCTATCAAGCCGAAATAATGGCAATATGGGAAGTCGCCAAGTGGCTGAGTCGGAACATAGTAACCAACACTGGCGTTGTCATTTACTCGGACAGCCAGGCTGCCATCAATTCTCTGGAGGCCACATCCCTAAATTCACAAATAGCCCTCGACTGCCGCAGATCTCTTAACGAGATGGCTGAGCAGTTTAATATACACCTCATATGAGTGCCTGGGCATAGGGATATCCCGGGGAACTGCAACGCCGATGAACTTGCTAGGAAAGGGACACTTTACAAATTCTCGAAGAATTTGCATATATTGGTGCGCCACTATCCACGTGCAAGCTATGGCTTAGGCAAGAGACAATCAGGCAGCCCAACTTAAGATGGACACAAATCGGCACCTGTAGGGTAGCTAGACAAATCTGGCCAAGGTATGACCTGAGAAGGTCAGAATATCTCCTCGCACTAGAAAGGAAAAGATTGTCTACGTTAGTATCAGTTCTGACGGGACACTGCCTTATCGGCGAACACGCCAAAAGATTAGGTATTAACTCCAATGACTTCTGCAGAAGCTGTGGAGATGAGGAAGAAGTGGAGAGCATTGAGCACTTGCTATGCGACTGTCCTGCTTTGAGTAAACGACGACTGGACCTACTGGCGTCGGCCTTTCTAGCCTTTAAATATTGAGTTATGTCACTCTTGAAGTAAGTTGGCGATATGTAATGCATATACAATTTTGAGACATGCCATTTGTCATAAGTAAACGATTTCCCTAAAAAAAAATTTAAACAAATCATTGTGACACTTACGTCTTTTTGGCGGTTAAGGCTCGATATGTTCTTAATTGGGCTTGTTTGTGTTCAGTTTGGTTGTGAGAGACATAAGAGTTATACCATTGCATTGTTTTTGTTTTGGTTGTTGTCTCCAGCGTTACCGTTGTGCGACTAAAGTGGCATTTTGACCCTTTTTTTAAGCCATGACACTTTTGCTACCCCCTTTTCAGAAATCCCCTTATTTGCCCCTTTTAGAAAATTTTCCACTTTCTTCAAGCGGAAAAGTTTGTATGCCTTTTAAAATATACCATTCTTATGTTTTAGGATTAGGAACGTCAAATATTTGTTTACAAATATATATACCCGACGATTAGGTCCAATATCAAGTAAAAATTCTTAAATTTTTTGTCAAATCAATTGAAAAATGCGTTTTCTAGATCGTCAGTAACTGACATTAAAGGGGATCTTTATATGGAGGCTATACCAAACATGGACCGATATACTCCATTTTTAATAGCGATCGTCCCTAGCCTTAGAAATGCATCTGTGCCAATTTTTTTAAATATCGCTTTATATTTTCGATCTGCCCTATGATCACAAGAATACATCGACAGACGGAAATGGCAAAATAGATTCAAAAAGTGATTATATGCCTATAGGTACAATAAACTTTTTTAGGCGTTGCAAACGGATGCACAAAGTCCTAATACCCTGTACCACAGTGTGGTGTCGGGAAAAAAAACGTAAAAGAAGAAAAAATATTTGACCTCGACTTCTGCCCTCAATTTTCATTCAATATATTTAATTTTGAATGTCATCACTCCGACAGGCTAGGGCAACATTTTCTGTGAATTTGAGAAAGATCTAATTTTTGGTCTGGGACGCTTGAGAAAGAACTGCCCACCATATTTATGTGCCTTGTAATGATTTTAATGGGTATTTTAACGAACTGCATTTTTTGTTATTTTTTATTCCATTTCCAGTTTAAATGAAATTGAATTGTGTTTTAGTTGTAATGTGTATTTTAACTCTTATTTTAATGAACTGAGGTTTTTCGCTGTTTTTGGTTACTTTTTTATTCAATTTAACTGTTTTGTTTAAATAAAACGAACTTACGAAAAGTATGCGACTTTTTTTTGGAAAAATACCCTTTTTGTCCCACTTTTTTTTTAAAAAATCCCCTTTTTGTGAGACTTTTTGAAATTTTTCAACGGTAGCGCTGGTTGTCTCCCTTCGACTAATCTCACCCAAAGACAAATAGAATAGAAGACATTCCTTCAGGCCGAAACGTCAAAATCTATCAGTTACGAACGAGTAGGAATGAATTGTAACACGCGAAAAAACAGTATTCCGCGAACATTAATTGAACTTTTTTTGCATCGATTAATATTAATTTTTTAATTGTGACAATTACAAAAAATTCGAGAAAACCGGTCTGAAAATCCGCGAAAAACCTCACTCGTTGGAATCAAATTCCTATTCGTTCGTAACTGACAATTACTCGCTACAGGAAGGAATGTCTTCCTAAATTATATTGTCTTTGATCTCACCCACAACACTCACAACGACATGTGTGAGTATGTTGGACCAAAAAACTAAAGTTATAAAGAAGTTCTGTCAAGTAGCGAGTAGTCTATCAGTGACAAACGAATAGAAATTTGATTTCAGCGAGTGATTTTTTTGCGTATTTCAAGGCCGATTTCCGAGATTTTTTTGTTATTATCACATTTAGAAAATTAATATCGATCGTTATGTACCAAAAAAGTTCAAAAAAATACTCCAGAAAACTATATTTTTCGCGTTTGAAAATCATTTCTATTCGTTCGTAACTCATGCAAATGTAAACAAACTCACGACGGAACATCTGTGTAATAGAGAGTCTGTGTGTTGGACATAATCCCACAAATTTTCTCTCAGCAAAACCAATCCCAGTCAGTGTTGCCGTTTTTGGGTTTTTCTACCAAAATTGGTAGATTTTTTTTAGTCTGGGAGAATGGAAGAATCAAT
Organism: Eudasyphora cyanicolor; assembly: GCA_963930755.1. Lineage (NCBI taxonomy): Eukaryota > Metazoa > Arthropoda > Insecta > Diptera > Muscidae > Eudasyphora > Eudasyphora cyanicolor. The sequence goes on along the minus strand of OZ005735.1, from coordinate 216,495,239 downwards.
TTAAATTTGGTAGATTTAACGCTCCTCAAATATATTTTTTATATGAAGTTTTGATAAAAATCGTGTATTACATTTATTTGCTTTCGCAAAAATTGCTCGATACAAATAATAAGTAATATCGCTGACTGTTGACGACCTTATTATCCCAATTCTTTTGTAGAATGTCAAACAAATTTAATTTAAAAACTTTAAAAAAATGTGAATTGAACAGAATGGACAAGTAAGATTCGAATACAAATGTGAAATAACTATATAAAGGCTAAAGTCGGGTTGAAACGACAAACGTTCTACCTAACCTTTTCTACCTAATTTCATAATGATCGTATGTTAAAGAATACTTCTGAGCTCAATAATATTGAATCGGAAGAGTATAAGTATCTGCACCGGTATATATCTGAACCGATTTTCTTCAAACTTCTCTGCCAAAATGCTAACTATTGAATGTTAAATAAAGTGTTTATGGCATTTTGATAAAAAAAATCTGAAGGAATATATATGTAGGGCTATATTTAAATCCGAGTCGAAAGAAACTCCTCTCTGCCAAAGTTCAAGATGATCCAATATTAAATAAAGTATATATAGCACACTGATGCGAAATCGGAAGGAACGCATATATTGGGGCTATGTCTAATGTAGAACCGATTTCGTTCAAAATTGACAATTTTCATTCCTAGTTCACTAAACTCTTTTGTGCCAAATATAGTATTGATCAGATGCAAAATACTAGTCTTATCGCGCTTAGATGCCAAATATATGGGAGCTATATCTAAGTTTGAACCTATTTTCTCCAAATTCAATACCGTTCGTCATTGATGCGAAAAAATTGTCATTGCCTATATTCATCAGGATTTTGTCCAGAATTGCGACATGTGCAATTGGACAGCGGACGGACGGACATACATCGCTAGATAGAATCAGCAGGTGATTCTGAGTCTATCCGTATATTTTAAGGATACTCTAGCTCTGGGTCTAGTATTTTAATGCGTTACAAACATATGGACCAAAACAAAATTATAATAAACTCATTAAAAGAGCAATCAGAATCGAAAAATAAAAAACCTTCTTAAAGTTATGCGTGGAAAAGGAAACCAAATGAAAAAAATCTAATTAATAATTTTCCTTAAAAATAAAAAAAATCTTACAATAACAATTTACGTACATGGAAGATTTCAAACGATTTTGGTAGAAATTGTAGAAAATTTTGGTAGAAAAAAAATTATTGTAGTGACAACACTGATCACAGTCTCATAGCGAAGAAGAAGCAAAATGCTTTCTTGTTATGTTGTCGACCGTCACTTCAGTTTTCGGCAATTTTGATCGTGATCGGATGTTTTCTCTTAGTAATTAATAAAGTCTATCAAAAAGTGTAAATATTGTCCAGTAAATGTGTTTATTTTTAAAAGAAGTGTCGAAATTGTAGATTTTACGCGGTGGTGAAGTTGAAATTGAACAAATAAAAAGAACTTCGTGTGCATAAAATCCATACATACGGGTATGTACATATGGGCATTTCCAACGAGATGTCAACAGCAGCCAAAAAATTTAAAGTCTATAAAAGTACGTTGTTTTACTATTTTTTTAAAGGGAATCTATCAAATTTAACTAATTTTCCCAAAAACTACAATTGTTCATAACACATTTCAAAATATTTGAGTGCAAATTCGAATAATTGGGAAATTTATGTTTTAAACAGCTGTATTGCATGTTATGTTCTGATTAATGGTCTCTCTTTTAAATCTTGATTTATATTTAATGGATATAAGAAAAATAATTTTTGTTGTGAAAATAAATATATTGAATATATTAAAAATTATTTATAATCAACCTTTGGATGTCTAGTTGCATAAAAAGTAAAAAAATAAACCTAAGAAGAACGATGGAATAATAAACAACTTAATATTTTTGAATAAAATAAAAAACATTATTAAGATACATGAATCCATGACATTTTAAAATTAGTCGCATTAAAATATTCCTTCAGGTTTCGCGGAAATCAGAGTTTGACTGGTTTGCTTTGAAAGCGACTTCAGTTTTTGTCGCGTGCGAATGGCTTGGTTTTTTGTAATTATCTTGAAAACGAACAATTGGCCAAAATCAACCTTAGCACCAATTATAGTGCTAATCAAGAGCTATAAGTTTCGCCTTTTGTCAAAATTAAATAATGTTTTGGCATATGTTTTTTTCACTTTGAATGCGTTACGAATGTCGCATTCGACATTGGAGAAATGCCCATATGTATGTATTCAGTAAATTTGTTGTGTGTGATTTGTTTCATCTACGTTACAATGTTTACGCCGCGGCGCGCCGGTTGTGCTCTTGTTTTTATTTACTGCATAACCTCTCGAGCCCGCCATCTTTTAATTGTGAATGACAACAAAATAATTATATCCAACATTTTGTTAGTGTGTAAATTTTGGTTTTGCCTTTGCAACGACAGGCGCGATCGGTCTTGTCCATTGATGTATGTATAAATGCATGTATGTACATATTACAATTGTAAACGCGTTAAAAACGTTTCGGTCGGTGGATTAAACTAAAGTTATGTGGACTTCTACGAGTAGTTTAAGCAGAAAAAACTGAACAACTCCAAAAGAAAATCAAATTACATGCGGCTATAAAAGATATGTCCTGATTTATAGTTTTATATTAATACCCAAATAAATGGACGAGATTTTGTTATCACTTATTTTTTGGGCAACATTTTGAATTTCCTTATCAAAACTTTATTAATTAAGCGTCGTACAGCTAAAGGACGAAATTTTGTTCTCACATATTTTTTGCGCAAAAATTTTGAATTTCCTTATCAAAACTTGAAATGGAAATATCTCGTTAATTAAAATTAAAAATTTGTTATCACTTATTTTTTGGCCCAAAATTTTGAATTTCCTTATCAAAACTTTATTAATTAAGCGTCGTACAGCTAAAGGACAAAATTTTGTTCTCACATATTTTTTGCGCAAAAATTTTGAATTTCCTTAGCAAAACTTAAAATGGAAATATCTTCTTAATTAAGCGTTGTTCAGCTAAGAGGACGAAATTTTATTATCACCTATTTTTGGGCCAAAATATTGAAAAATTTTGAATTTCCTTTGCAAAACTTAGAATGAAAATATCTCATTAACAAGTAAGAAAGTTTCAGTCGGGTAAGCCGACTAAGGTATACCCTCACTTTGTGAGTAATGTAATATGGAATAATAATCAAATTATTCAGTCGAAAACCAGAAGGTTTTTAACAAATACACCTATTTTTCGCTGAATAGCAGATTATTTAAATACATTGCACTGCGCCGAATTATAAGCGTTTATTTGCACTGGAATATTAACGTTATGAGATATTAAATTTTGGCATGATTTGGCCCTTTTGTGTGGGAGGTACAAAAAGGGGCGTGGCAATAGCGTCCATTTTTCACAGTACAAAAGACACTATAAAAGCATTACACTGTACAAAATTTCAAATATTTTTATACACTGGTATTAATGTTATAAGCTGTTAACTTTTGGTGCAAAATGGTACCTTTGTGTGGGAGGTATCAAAAAGGGCGTGAGTATAACTCCCATTTTTCACTGGACTGTAGGCACTATGAAAGCATTACACTGTACAAAATTGTAAGTATTTTTATACACTAGTATTAATGTTATAAGCTGTCAACTTTTGGTGCAAAATGGTTCATTTGTGTGGGAGGTACCAAAAGGGGCGTAGCAACTTGGACCATTTTTCTCGAGTTGATAGCGACTAATAAACTAATGTTATGTGTCGAATTTCAGAAGATTCGAATAAGTAGTATAGCAGTTATTAAAGATTCAATATTTCACAACATTTTAACACTTTGTGGGGGAGGTACTAGAGGGAGTGGACCAATATGGCCCATCTTCGAACTTAGCCGGAGATAAAAAAAATATTACCACGTACCAAATTTGAAGTCAATCGGTTACTCCTTTCGAGAGTTATCGTGCGCACCAGCCAGCAGACAGATAGACAGACAGACGGACGGACATTGCTCATTCGACTTAAAATGACCCAAAACGAATATCCCCCGAACATACTTAGATCACTCCTTCGATGTGTTACACTTTTTTTCGTAGCAAATGATATATACCCTCGTCACACTAAAGTGAGGGTATAAAAAGGCAAAAATTAGTTATAACATATTTTTCTTGCAAAATTTTGACTTAAAATGGAAATATCTCGTTAATTAAGCTTCGCACAGCAAATCTTAAAATGGAAATATCTCCTTAAATAAGCGTTGTTCAGCTAGAAGGACAAAATTTGTTACAAATTATTATTTGTTCAAACTTTTTGATAAATTTTAAATTTCCTTAGCAAATCTTAAAATCTAAATAACTCTTTAATTCATCGTCGTATAGCTCGAAAAAACGAAATTCTGTTTTCAGTAATTTTTTGGCCAAAATTTTGAATTTGAAATAAACTCAACTAAGAACAAATCTGTGGTCACAAGGCATAACAGCATATCTCGAGTTATGCCGTAATTGAGTTATTAATGCCATGATTTTCCCCCACGTTCGATTAAGTATTGTGAACAATTTTGGTGATGATCCCTCGTTTAGTTATCTAGATAACGGGTTTTCCAATAGGGATGATATGATTTTTAAGTGACGTTTCGGCCATTTGTAATATGTAATGATCTGTCATTTGTTTTTCATTGTATTCAGTAGTGTTAACAATTTCATCATGGAGAGATATGCGCAAGTACAACGATTACAAATTATTCAGTTTTATTATCAAAATAATCGTTCTCCAATTGCAACTTTTCGTGCGCTAAGCCCATTTTTTAGCTCACGTTAAGAGCAATCTTTTTGCTATTGACCGATTCCCGCTCCGACGTACCGTTAAGGAGCTAGAACAAAAATAAACTTTCCGTTCACATTTTAAAATGATGCTGTCCATTTTTGTTAAATCCAGTCGACCTACGACCTTGACACCCATTATCAATATTTGAATTGTTGCGAGAAAAGTTTGGAGATTCGATTATTTCAAGAAATTGTGATATTGAATGGCCTCCAAGAAGTTGTGATTTAACACCATTAGACTATTTCTTGTGGAGTTATTTAAAGTCATTGGCTTTTCGAAATAATCCAGACTCTCTTCAAGCTTTACAAGTCAATATTGAACGTGCCATTCATGACATACGACTTGATTTAGTGGAAATGGTGTTCGAAAATGGGGTTCATCGAATTCGTTCCTGCAGAAGAAGTCGTGGGGGCCATATGAATAACGTTTTATTTAGAACTTAATTGTATCGATTGTACTTCACATTAAATAAAAAACTTTTGAATTTCTTTAACAATAAGTGTGTTTTTTTTCAAAGAAATCATATCACTCTTATTATCATATCACTCACTACAGACATATGCTGTTATGCCCTGTGACCACAGATATGTTCCAGACAAGTGTGCCAACATGATAAAACACGTAGCCCGAGAAATTTCAAATTCCTTTTGAACAGACCTCGTATATCCCTTTTTTTGCAAAGATACATTTAGACATAAATATGTAATCAATATTAAAGTGAAGTGTAAAGGACGACATTTTGTTATCACTTATTGTTGAAGCCACATCAGCTGTTAGTCGAATTCATCGCCCGCTTCAGATTTGGCGCCGTTCATTGGCACAACGCCGCTAACCTCTCTCTGTTATGGCTACGCCCTCGGAGTAGTTGTCAACTCACCCGCATATGGCACACTGCCACAATTAAATAAAATCTTAAAATTAAAATAAAAAAATAATATAAATATATTGTTTTTCTTTTTTTAACTCCCGCCACTCTGGCGCGGAGTTAAACTCTTATTTTTTTGGGCAAAATTGTAATCAATTTTGAATTTCCTTAGCAAAACTTAAAATGGAAATATCTCGTTAATTAAGCGTCGTACAGCTAAAAGAACGACATTTTGTTATCAATTATTTGTTGAGCAAAATTTTGAATTTGAAAACAAACTCAACTAAGAACATATGTTCGAGACAAGTAAGCCAACATGAAAAAAACCCTAACCGAATGCACGTAGCCCGAGAAATTTCAAAATTCACCTTCTCTATAGAACAGACCTCGGAATTTTACTTCATCGCAAAGACACATTTAGACATAAATATGTTATCAACAATAAAGTGAATTGTATGTTAATTATAAATACACTTATGACACTCTATGCATCATCTTCTTAAATAAGATTTCTCGCAAAAACACCAGCAATGACAAAGAGTGCAGGACTAACAGACATCAAAATACTATCCTTAATGTGGCCAATGGCAATGCTTGAGTTCTGTGTTCGAAATTCCTTTCGATGCCTTCTCGACTTTATACGATATGCCCAGGTGTCCGGCAACATCAAACAACCATTTGTTTAAAATACCACCGGCGATCTAATGGTTCCATTAGACTCGATCGAGGCAGCAAATGGGCACAAAGTTGATTCATAGCAATGAGGCGTAAAGGCGACTGGATCCAATGACAGCCTGGAATTGTCTGATTAAAATATATACAGTAACTTCGGGTAATGTGGAACCCCTATTTCTATATTGAGGCTGTTCAAAAAACTATTAACAAAAATTTCACCGGATTGGTTGCAACGTGTTGGTTGATCGATTTCATAAGTGATTGTATTAGGAAAGTATGGTTTCCTAAAAATAACAAGTAAAAGCGTTAAGTTCGGCCATGCCGAATCTTATATACCCTCCACCATGGATAGCATGTGACCTCACAAAATAACTCAAACATAGAGAAAATAACACCGAAAAACAAAAAAAAGTAGATGAGAACAGTAGGAAACATATAGTAGATGAGAACAGTACGAATCACAGCAAGTTAGATGCTATATATGGGGGCTATACCAAAACATTGACCGATATGACCCATTTGCAATCCCAAACAACCTGCAACTATAAGAAATATTTATAACAAATTTGATCAACCTAGCTCTATTATTGCGGACTGTAGCGTGATTACCACAGCCGGACGGACGGAGGGACGGAAGGACGGACGGACAGACGGACAGACGGACATGGCTAAATCGTCTTAGAATTTTACGACGATTAAGAATATATATACTTTATATATATACTAGGTCTCAGATCAATATTTAGAGGTGTTACAAACGGAGTGACAAAATGAATATACCCCCCATCCTATGGTGGTGGGTATAAAAAGGTAATACACGCAAAATCTGAGCTACCCAAAAAAAACCTATTTTTAAAAATTGAAGGGTAAGGTGGACCACCCTAGGTGGGTAATGTGGAATACTATACGAAATTAAGTTAATACCCATTTCCCATTTTAATTGATTGCACAAAAATAAACAGAAGTTAGTCTGCGGGTAATGTGGAACCCGACGGGAGCCGTGGGACCGTGTTCCACATTACCCGCCTTTAGGTATTCAACAGTAACCGATTGGCAAATAATTCATAACAAAATTAATAAAAATAATAAAACGTATTAAATACATATACTTACCGATTAAAAGTATTGCTTGGATCACTACTTATAATATATGTATAACTGAAAAACATAGATAAATGCTAAATATGTAGAACAAAATAACTCTTCGAATATGCTCACAAAAAAGTCGACTACACATGTTTTCACTCATAGACCAATTGACAAGTAAGAAGTTCAGCCGGGTAAACCTTCATCCTTCATCCCTCACCTTGAGTCCCAAAAAAATATGTATTCGTAAATTTTTTTTTTTTTGTTTTAGTTAAATTATTATCAATTGTAATTGCATTTAAACACTTTAAAGTATGTACAACTATTAAAGTTAAAATCGTGTTAGCGACTAACAAACTAAAACTATGTGTGGAATTTGTAACACATCGATGGAGTGACCAAAGAGATCCCACAATGTCCGACAGCCTGTCTTTCTGTCTGACTGGTTGATGCGCACGATAACTATCGAAAGGAGTAACAGATTGACTTCAAATTTGGTGTGTGTTAATATTTTTTTCTATCTCAGGTTAAGGCTAAAGACAGGGACGTATCTAATTTCTTACAATTTCACTCAATGGTCCGTCCGACTATTTAAAAAGTGACAGTTACGAACGATTAAATTTTTGACATTTGTTTTGCACTCTTCTCTTATTAGCACTCGAGATTTAATTTGCTGATTTAAAGATGTGTTTTTTGCAATTTTATTTAAAAAATCAATTGTGTTTGCTCCAATTGTGATTGTAAAGTGAAATGTTTGAGGAAAAGTGCCAAAAAATGAATAAAAAGTAAAAACAAATTTGTACTCTTTCTTCTCTTAACTACTATGTCAAAAATTTAATCGTTCGTAACTCGAGAAATTTGCTTAAGAGAGGGAAGTAACATCCAGTAGTTGAGTGTTTATGGACCAAGCAGCCACACATTTCTGCTGAGAGTGAAATAATTGATATATTTCTTTCAAAAAATGGAAGATTAAATTTTAAACTCTTGCGTATTTTATTATAAAAAGTTTTAATGACCTCGTACTAAAGTATATATCTATATTTAGTAATAAAATTCGAATAAAAAACTAAGGAACTTAACTTCCCTTACCTACACACTAAACGCGATTTTTAATTGTTTATCCTTGTTGTGAAAAAAAGGTTAACTACTTATAACTATGATTCCAGTGCATACAAATACTTAAAATTTTGTGGAGTGTAATGCCTTTACAGTACATATAGCCCCGTGCAAAATGGGCATTATTACCACGCCCCTTTTGGTACCTCCCATACAAATGGATCATTTTGAACAAAAAGTTAACGGCTTATAACTTCGATTCCCATAAATATACACACTTGAAATTTTTTATAATGTAATGATTTTATGATACCCACAGAAAATAAAAAATGGCCGTTATTGCCACTCCCCTTTTCGTACCTCCCAAACAAAATTGCCAAAATAAAATATATGAACAAATAATTTTGAATTTCTCTATTTTTACAATATGGGTCATAATTCAACCAATAATTGGTTTAACATTGATTAGTATTTTTATTTCGGTGCAAAAACATATTTAGAAATACACACGTAATCAAATATATTCATGTGATTTGTATTTTAATAATATGTATTATTATGATGCTCTTTCCATAATCTTCTTAAATAAGATTTCTCCCAAAAACACCAGCAACGACAAGGAATGCATAACCAACAGACCCCAGAATACTATCCGTAATGTGGTAAATGACAGTGGCTTGAGTCTCGATGCCATCTCGTCTTTATACGATATCCGAAGGTTTAAGAGTATGAACCATTTTTTTTTTTTAATTTCCCTATTTTTACATTATTGGTCATAATTTATAGGCAATGTTTTCTTCGCTAGAATGCTAGCTTTCAGAAAATGGACGAAACAAAACTTTTGCAAATTTTTTCTATTTTTTGTGTTTTATTCGGGCAGCAAAAAAGTTTTTTTTTTTAACATTTAGCAGCTTATCGCGTGAAATTGCCAATTCAAACCATGCACATAAACGATTGTAATTCATCACAGTGCAACATATTTAATTTATTTGCTGTTCAGCAAAAAAAAGGTGTATTTGATAGATTAATTAGTGTAACATTCCATACAACACTACTCACAAAGTGGGGGTATACCTTAGTCAGCTGACCCAACTGAAACTTTCTTACATGCTTTTTTTGTGTGTATGTATGTTTGGGGATACATAGGGATACAAATATTCAAATCTTTAAATTGTATTCTTTCTTAATTAGGTCATATCTTCAACCAATAACTGGTTTAACATTGATTAGTATTTTTATTTCCGTGCAAAAACATATTTAGAAATACACACGTAATCAAATATATTCAAGTGATTTGTATTTTAATAATATGCATTATTATGATGCTCTTTTCATAACCTTCTTAAATAAGATTTCTCCCAAAAATACCAGCAACGACAAGGAATGCATAACCAACAGACCCCAGAATACTATCCGTAATGTGGTGAATGACAGTGGCTTGGGTCCCGATGCCATCTCGCCTTTATACGATATCCGAAGGTTTTCGGCAACATTAAACAACCATTTGTTCAGAATACCGCCGGTATGTAAGGCGTCTATAATTCGATCCAATGGTTCCATAAGACGCGATTGAGGCCGCAAATAGGCACAAAGTTGATTCGTAACAACGGTGTGGGGCACAATCTCGTATTCATCGTAGAGGCTGTGGGATCCAATGTAGCCCAGGAATTGCCAATAGTCTGATACTGTGGCCCAGGGATGCGAGTTATGCAACATGGACTCATAGACATATTCGTCGCTAGGAAACTCGTTGTATACAATTTGATGTTGGGGAATTTGTAGAGCTCTGGTGAGATCATCTTGGAAAGCGCGTTTAATCAAAAATGTATAGTTGTCCGCAATTAGTTGCCGTATCGAGATGGGTTCTGCAAAAGATTTGCTATTGAAAGCCGCATACAACTTTCCCTGAAATGTTCCCCATATTACTAAAAAACCAAAACACCAGAAAATTACAAAATATTTTGTACTGATGGCATGATAACATATAGATCGAGAGTTTCCGATGGCCAAACCCAGAGCATCCAACCAGTTGATATCATGGACAAAACGTAGCTTGCAGATATAACGAAGTAGTAGGGCAAACGTTATTCCATAACTTACCATGACCGCTATGACCAACCAGACACTTTTGCCAAAGGGCGCCATAAGCCACAATACATCGGGTATTACTCTATTTCGTTTACGAATGACCACCACCATAGGCATCTGAAAGTAGGTGGTGGTGGCCGCAAAATATCGAGCTCTGGTCGGCAAATTATAGTATCCCATTAAAACGTCAAATTTACGCTCTGCCAGTGACTGAAAAGGTCCTGTGTATGAGCCATTTTCATACACCATGCCGGCAACCTCTCCCTTGGAAGGTTGCAAACGTAATTCGAAATTCAATTTTGTAGCCATCAAACGTACAATCTTTGCTTCCACAACCCAAAAATGACCGATGTTTCTTCGTTCGCTGGTCTGATTGAAATCAAATACCGACGCATATGTGAGCAGAAATATGTCAATGGGACATTTGTGGAAATTTTTAAATTTTTTGGGAAAGAGTGTTGAATGTGTTAAATTCCCATTTTGAAATGTATTAAAATGATGCGGTTCCACTTGACGACATTTCTGGGGTTGGAAAATGTTATAGGTATATAAGCTGAAGGTAAAATTCCCCTCATACAGGGCCACAGTGATGTCGATTATACTCCGTTCAAATGCTTTTTCTAGAATGAGTTGAATTTCCACGATGTGGTTTAGATGTTTGTCGATTTTCATGAGCACAATATATTGGCCCATTTGCCTAACAAATTGATGTTCTTCAATGACAGGTAATAATGAGCTGTAATGAAAAAATAATCATTATTTCAACAAACTTGCAACATCATTTTAGAGTATTGAGGCAGATATCATATGGGTTGAACCAGAATATAAGTTAAAAATTATAGCTAAACTCGAGTGAGAAACTCAGTAATATCTTAATACTTATCAGAAAAACTAAGCTTATTTCTACATATCTACATATATACATAAAATTGTTGCGTGACTGGCTGACTGACTGACTGACTGATCATCGCCCAGGCCAAACGGCTGAAGCTAGAATCATGAAATTTGGTGGGAGTGTAGTCCTTGGGACGTAGACGAGCAATAAGGCGAAATTCGCACTATTAGCCGCACAATGGGGCAAAAAGAGATAAATATGGTACCACCGCCAAATCTAAACGAAATGAGCTAGAATCTTGAAATTTGGTATGAGGGTAGCCCTTAGGAGGAAGACTCAGAAATTGGCAGGATTTTTCGAAATTCGAACATTTACGCACACAGTGGGGTAAAAAGTGATAAATGTGGTACATCAGCCAAATCCAAATGGCAAGAGCTAGAATCGTGAAATATTGTGTGATGGTTGCCCTTATGAGGTAGACTCTGAAATTGGCAGGATTTTTCGTAATTCGAACATTTACGAACACAGTGGGGTAAAAAGGGAAAAATGGGATAAATGTAGTACAACAGCCAAATTCAAATGGCAAGAGCTAGAATCGTGAATTTTGGTGTGAGGGTAGCTCTTATGAGGTAGACTCTGAAATTGACAGGATTTTTCGAAATTGGAACATTTACGTACACAGTGGGTAAAAAGGGAAAAATGTGGTACAACAGCCAAATCCAAATGGCAAGACCTAGAACCGTGAAATTTGGTTTGAGAGTAGCTCTTGGGACGTAAACAAGAACAAGGAGTGATTTTTTTTTTAAATTTAGTGGGACGGAAAGTATAAATATGGTACCACCGCCAAATTTAAAGCCTAATATTAGAATGGTGAAAATTGAAGCAAGGGGTGTCTTTATGACAACTGATCGGGGTATTAAGTTTTTTTTTTGTATTCGTAGTTTTCGGGGCACAGTGGGGCAAAAAAGTGTAAAATATAGTACAGTGGCTTAAAAATGTCAAACATGGATCAATGGTTCCAGGGTAACTTTTGAAACATAAACTAGAGATTGGAAGTGATTTTTAGTAATTCTAACTTTAAGAGGCACAGTGGCCCACGACGGGTTAGTTATGGAGCATGGGGAAAAAAGGGAACAATCTGCCAAAATTGGAACTTAAACATGAGCCAACTATTTGTTAAATATGGTACAGTGGGTAAACATTTTGTACAGTGAGATAAAGAGTTGAATGGGGCACAGTTGTGCAAAAAGGGTTAACTATGGTACAGTGGGGTAAAAATAGTTATATGTATACTATATATGGGACAAATGAGTTAAAAATGGTACAGTGGGGCAAAAAGCGGTAACTATTGAACAGTGGGGCAAAAAGGGTTAAATATGGTATGTGTCACAAAAATGGGTAACTATGCAGTACAGTGGGGCATAACTGTGTTAAATATTGTACAGTGGAGCACAGAGGGTTAAATATGGTACAGTGGAGCAAAAACTGTTAAATATGGTACAGTGAGACAAAGCGTTTAATATGACACAGTGGGGCAAAAAGTGTTAACTATGGTACCTGGTAACGTGGGACAAAATGTTAAATATGGTACAGTATGACAAAAATAGTTACAGTGCGCACAAAAAGTAAAATATGGTAACGTGTAACAAAATGGGTTAAAAATGGTACAGTGGGACAAAAAGCGTTAACTATGGAACAGTGGGCAAAAATTTATTTACTATGATACAGTAGGGCAAAAAGGGTTAAATATGGTACAGTGTGACAAAATGGTTAACTATACAGTACAGTGGGGCATAACTGTGTTAAATATTAACAGTGGAGCAAAGAGGGTTAAATATGGTACTGTGGGGCAAAAACTGTTAAACATGGTACAGTGAAACAAAGGCAAAAAGCAGTATGACAAAAATGGTTAGAGTGGCCAAAAATAGTAAAATGTGGTACCGCGGAACAAAATGGGTTCAGTATGGAACAGTGGGGCAAAAATGTGTTAACTATGGTACAGTGGGGCTAAAATGGTTAAATATTGTGGACAAATATAGTAGGACAAAAAGGGGTTAAATATGATTCAGTGGACCCAAAAGGGTTACATATGGTGCAGTGGGTCAAAAAGCGTACATTTAGTATAGTGGGAAAAAATATGGATGCAGGGAGATAGGGTAACTTAAATATGAAATAAGATTTTTTTACAAAATGTATGCTTTTAGTAGCACTGTGGTGCAAAATGGTTAAAATTACGATGAAGTTGGGGCAAGCAAAAATTGTTCAATATGTTACAGAGAGGCGAAAAAGTGTTAAATATGGTTAAGTGGAGCCAAAAGGGTTACATATGGTACTGTGAAGCAAAACAAATTAAATACGGTAAAATGGTTAAATGTGGTAAGTGGGGGAAAAAGGGAAACGATAGTCCCAGATATGTAACTGTGTACTTTAGAAGCACAGTGTAATAAAAAGTGTTTAATATGGAACAGTGGTGCATAAAGTGTTGAATGTGGTCCCAGAGTGATCCCAGAGCTAAGAAATTATTTTTTCCAAATAAGTTCTTCTACTTAAACCGTGGGGAAAAACATGGTAAATAAATGGCACATATAGGGGACAAAACTGTTGAAAAACGGCCTAAGGTTGCGAATTTTGATCTTGAAATATCAATTATGATTTTTAAATATCGTGCAAAATTGGTTAATTATGACACACAAAGGGTTAATGTGGCACAATGGAGCGATTCACTTTATCTTTTTAATTTCGTACTTTTATAGAAACAGTGGGACAAACATGGTTTCATATTTTAACAGGGTTTGAATGTAGCTACTTAAAATAGGGGAAAGTTGTTGTCGTATGATTCAAAACGTAGTTTTTCATCGTTCAGAGGTACAGTGTGGAAAGGGATAAATATTGTACCATGATGTCTGCGCAACTCTTGGAACACAAACTAGAAATGTAACGAGGTTTAGTATTTTATAGTATAAAGGTAATCAAATCTTCTTAATTTCGCACCACCTATAATAATCATGTCATTTTGAAAGACAGAGTTGTAACTATTTGACAGTACCCTAAACATAAAATAAATAAAAGATGGGGGCTGCGCAGCGCACCGGGTTAAAGCTATATATATATATAAATAGATGTGTGTATGTTAGGTATGGACTCCAAAACGGCTGGATCGGTTTTTCCTACTGTACCTATCTACATGAGCCATGTTTTGATAAATGGACACGATCGGAAATCTGAAGTCTGGGGCAACGAAGTGGACCGGGTCCAGCTAGTTTCTACAGGGTGGCTGATATGTATTGCAACCAACTTCAGGTTGCTACCATTTCTAAACCGCTAGTCTGATAGCTGACAGATTTATTTCAGTGACAGTTCATTTTATTGTTTACAAGCTTACAAAAGCATTTTGATCTATTGCATTCAGAAAAAAAGTTATTCGTGATGGAATTCAAGCGTGATAGTGTGATTGCTTTATATTTGGGTGGAAAAACACAAGTGGCTATCGTTAGACCCCTCCAGCATTTAAATGTGAATAAATCTTTTGTTTCTCGTACCATTGCTCGTTACCGTGATACTGGCAGTGTTGCATCGCGTCCAAAAAGTGGACGAAAAAAACGGTAACAACACCAGAAATGATCCGAAAAGTGAAGGCCACATTTGATCGAAATCCACGCCGCAGTGGTAGAAAAATTACTCGTGAGCTGAACATATCGCGAGAACGGATACAACACATATTAAAAAATGAGCTTGTACTAAAGCCATTGAAGTTCCAAAAAGTGCAAGAGCTCACCGATGCACAAAATAAAGTTAGGCTGGAAAGAGCCAAGGAGTTGCTTCGCTTGCACGAAAGTGGCCAGTTACCGAATTTGGTTTTCTCCGATGAGAAGCAGTTTGTGAACAAACAAAATGATCGGGTTTACTTGCCAAAGAGGTCAGCTGAAAATTTACACCTTCGATTGGCCACCAGAACTCAAGCGCCGCCGATGGTAATGGTGTGGGCCGCCGTAACGGCCGATGGTCGCTCCCCGCACGTATTCATCCACCATGGGGTCAAAATAAATGCCGAATATTTTCGGGAAAATGTCCTAAAGACAGTATTGAAGCCCTGGGTAGACAAACATTTCGGCCGCAGACCATGGACATTCCAACAGGACTCAGCACCATCACACTCAGCACGCGTCAACCAAGAATGGCTTAAAAAGGAGGTTTCTCGCTTCATTTCTACCGCACAATGGCCACCAAGATCTCCGGATCTCAATCCGTTGGACTTTTGCGCCTGGGGCATTTTAGAGAGTAAGGTTCGCACTAAAAATACCAAAGTATCGATCATCTCAAGACGGCGCTTCGCCGGGAATGGGCCAAAATACCGCAGAGCCACTTTCATGCAGCGTGTGATGGCTTTGTCGGCCGTTTGAAGGCCATAATTCGTGCCAAAGGTGGCCAATTCGAACAAATCTAAACTGTTTCTAAAATTTTATGTTATTTCCGACATTTTTTGCTTTTGAACAATAAAATTTAAAAAAAAATTATAAAAATATAGCATTACATATCAGCCACCCTGTACATATAAAACGTATGCCAATTCTCGTCTGTCTGCATGTCTGTCTGCTGGTACGCACGATAACTCTAGAAAGGAGTAATTGACTTCAATTTTGGTATGTGGTACTATTTTTTCTATCTTAGGAAATTGCACACAAAGTATTACTTCGTTAGTCGCTATCACCTTGTGAAAAAAGGGCGAAGTTGCCGCTCTCCTTTTTGGTACCCCCACACAATTGGACCATTTTGCACCAAGCAATTAACAGCTTATAAATTTTAAAATTATGCGTATAAACACTTGAAATTAATGCTTTTGGAGTACCTGCAGTCTAGTAAAAAATTGGCATTACAGCCACGCCCTTTTTGGTACTTATTACAGAAGATGGCCAAATCATACCAAAATTTAGTGGCTCATAATGTTAATACCAGTGCACATTAATACTTGGGTACACTGCAAAGACTTTAAGTCTCAGCGCAAAATATGCGCATTTGTAATTTTTAGGCGTATTTGTCATTTCTTGCCACTTCTCGTTCCCCCACGTTCCCCCACGCATAACTTCCGCAGCAATCATTTAATAGTTTCATCTTTTCTGTATTACACAACACTTCCAATGACTATAGACTGACAAAGAATGAACTAATTTTTTCAACGTCCCACCCGAATTATATTATATTGCATTATTGACAAAGTGAGTGTATACCTTCAAATCGACTTACCAAAACGCTTTGTACGAGTCCACATACCACAAGTTATAATTGAATATCTGATGTTTCCTCTTCTTGCCATCATTGAAAAGTTCAAATTTCATGGAATCCTCAACCCTAAATGCCTCGTTTAAATAGTATTCAATTGAACGTTTCCACTCTCGCGAATATTCCAAACGAATGGCTACACTGAGTTGATTAGTTTTGGCCTCGAAATATTTCTGTACGAACCGTTCGAGACTTTGATTCGTTTTAGTGGCTCCCCCCAATTTCCACATCGTTGGTGATAATTCTAAAGCCCAATTCAGTGGAAATTGTAAAATTTTTATGACAAATATTACGCTGAGAAAGTTCATGTTGAGCGATTGCAACTATGACTGTCACCAATGTTACAGAGAAATATTCATTAGTCCTCAAATTAAAGATATTACAAATCAAAATTTGTATAAGTAATTACAAATAGCGAGTTGCAATTCAATTTTATGTAATTAGATATTTTGTTTCATTTAATTGTTGGAGATTAGAATTTTTAATTACAAATAATAATTTGTTATTAGCAAACAATACATTGATTTGGGTTGAATTGAATGTAAGAGTGGGTAGTGCCAATTTATACTAAGAAGTATACACAGTCAAAAATGTTGTCAGAAAATTAGAGATTTTCTGATAACATAAGTCTATTTTGTACTTAAATTGTTGGCAATTTAATTAATATTAGGTGAAATTTATTAATTTTAAGGACAACATTTACTTATTATGGGGTAAGAGACATAACATTTTTTCTGTGTAGTAAAGAATGCCCAAAATGTTGTATTAAATCCTCTAAACATGACCGAAGGGGTTTGGGGTCATTATAACTTCTTATTTAAGAATTTTTTTTTTAGATACAGTATATTACACTATGCAAAAAAAAAACAATTTTTTTTGTGTCCTAGACCTAAAAATTATTTTTTATTTTTATTATAGATTGTGGCATACTGTTATATAAAATCAAAACCAAAAATTTTTTTATGGATAATTTTTTTTTAAAAAAAATACTATTATCGTATAGTGCAAGTACCCTTAGTATTTGCACTATAATTTTTGGAGTATATGCCCGATCAGGTCGACTTATACGTTAAATTGAAGCTATTAATGTGGGCTACCAATGTTGGAAATATCTCTTTCACTTAGAGACAGTGGTTTAGTAACAGTCATTAAACTTATTGGAAAAAGTAGATTTTTTCCACAAAAAAAAAATCCTGGGACAAAAAAAAAATAAAAAATAGAAAAAAAAATCGAAAAAAAATTATTTTATTTTATTTTTTAAAAGCTTGCGTCCTAGCGAAGAAAATCATGCCTATTCAAAAAAATCTATGTATAAATGTAGAAATTATAGCCCTTTTTGTACGGGGTAAGAGAGTTTCAAAAAATCTTTTTTTTTTAACTTCTGTTTAAATAGCGATTCATTAGAAGTAATTGTTAGTTCTTTGTTGATGTTTGTAGATTTCGGAATCGGTTTCTCTAATGAGGAAACAAATATAATCTCCCATCATTTTTTCATCCCAGTGCCCTTGGTAACGCCGCTAGATGGACTTCATTTCTACGTGAAACCTTTCCCCATGTTCGTCGCCAAGATTCTCGGGGAAAACGTTTAAATGAGAATGCAAGAAATTAATTTTGAGGGACATATTTACACAATTTACTGTTGGAATACATAAAGCGAAAAATAAGTTGGAAGAATTCATACATATCGAGAGCTTATATTCAAAACCCTCTATCTTCAATTTTTGCAAAAATGAGATTTTTATGTTAAAATATTCGGTAAAATAAGACGCATCTATGGTACTAATTTGGAAATAAAAAAAAACAAAACTTGAGATTTTATGGTCATTTTTGTAATTTCTTTATCTTACACACTTATTTTTTCTGAATGCAATACCCTCTATCTCTTCATATAATTTTGGACTATTTTTTTTTTGTTTTTTTTTTTCTTCTAAAAGACGGTTCTTTGATGAAAAGAGTATGCTAAACCCGAATTTGGTTAAATTTTTTTAGTCGAAGCTTTAGTTTTCAAATTATGACTATTTTTATATCTAACCTGTGATTCCACAAGAATACCATTTTCTATGACAATTTGAAAATGGATTCAAAAATGAACCCCAAGAAATAGATAATACTTAAATAAAAAATTAATCATTAATTCATTGTTATTATTATTTATTATTTTTATTATAATATGTATAATATAAATTAAAAAAATTTGTGGAATTCATAAATAAATATTTTTTTACTATGCAAAACCCTCTATCTTTTTTTATACATGAAGAATTTTTGAATAGCAATACCCTCTATGTTCCATAAAATGGCTCGTGGCGCAAATATTAAAAAATATTATTTAGTAGTTCACGTAGTTAGGTGTAATAAACATTGTAGAACAAACAATTTTAATTTTCTTTAAAATTAGGGATATAAACGGTTTTTTGGCTCTACTGAACAATTGTGTTTTTTAAGATAGAGTATATTGAATATAAACTGTCGATATGTGTTATATACATAAATAAAAAAATATATTTCTAACCAATTTCTTCATAATTTTTTAACAAATCATTAATCATTGTTTCATATTGCGGGCTTTTATTGGATCCAAGGAAATTTGAAACTACAAACTTAAACGACTTCCATGCTGCAATTTCATCCGACGTCAAATATGATTCGAAATTCACATCTTTCGTCAGTTTCCTTATTTTAGGCCCACCAAAAACTCCTTCTTCGATTTTTTGAAAAGAAATACTTTTAAATAAACTTTTTAAATAGATAGAGAGTGAATTGCCATCTTTCCTTAAGGCTTTTACAAAATTTTTAAAGAGCCCCAGCTTAATATGTATTGGTGGCAAAATAATGTTTTCTTTTTGGACGAGAGGTGTGTATTTTATGTCGTTTTCACCCAATGTAATGTGTATTATTGTTGGTCATTTCTTTCTTCTGTAATGATCTTTGCGAGCTCGGCTATCCCAGAAAAAAACAGTAATATTTTGTATATCCGCCTTGCATTCCACATAACATCCCAACTTCTTTTAAATCGCAACAAATTTTCCAGTCATGTTGTTCATATTTTATGTATTTTATCAATTTAGCAATTGTTTCGTATGATTCCTTAGTGTTGACGGCATGAGCAATGGGAATCGACGGTTTTTGATTTCCGTTGTGCAAAAGTACTGCTTTCAAACATTCTTTACTGCTGTCAACAAAAAACCGCCATTCTTTTGAATTGTATGTTTGATTAAGTTCCTCGAACAATCCGGGAATGTCCTTGCAAAAGCATTTGTTATCCACAGTTGAATACATACAATTGTTTGTAAGGTATATCACGGACTCTATAATATGATATGTTAACATCTGGAGCCAAAATATTGTACTATTTCATCCCAGATGCAAGTAGTTCTGCCTTATCTTTGGTCAGTTCCAAATCGCTCACTAGATCAATGAGTTGAAACTGAGTTAAAAGCGATGACTTCTGACTCAAACTTGAATCGCTCAGAGTTGAGTACTCAGTTGAACTTGATGATGTTTCCGTTATTAGGCTGTTAGCTATACTTGGACACTTCCTACTCCAATCTATTAACTTAGACAAAAATAGCAGTCCGTATCGTGAATAAATGGTTGTCTCCAAATCATGGGCATTCCAAATTGCACGTGAAGTTTAAAATTAAAACGTTTTATTCCACAAAACATTGTAATACATTAATTTAAAAGTACTTACCGTATTCTTCCACTAAATCTTAGTCGAGTAAGATTTACATGGCACGAATTACACAAAATACTAGGTGTCCACGGTTCGTTCATATTTTAACTCGTATACCAAAATATTACACATATATTTCTTCTATTATTTTACTTTTACTTATTTATTTTTTTCCGCAGATGCAGCAGAAATTGTCGGGATCATTTACACATTGAAAAGTTCTTTGCCTTTTACTAATACTTCGAAATATATTTTTGTAATATTTTTCAGAAAATCTATTTATCTATTTAAGACGCTGAATTACACTAATTTATTAATAGGAAATTTAATTCATAAATTCCGGGTTTAAGGTTCATAAGTTGCAGTACTTGTAGCTGACATATAGTTTACTTCGAAAGTCGACACCCAATATTTTCAAGACTGCCGCGTACTACTTTGTATTGCGTACATATAATTTTACTACCTGTATATACGACTGGGATGTCCCTAAAAGGCGTAACTGAATGGAAACCTCATAAATAAAAAAACACAAATATTGTTGAATGACCCTCTATCTGAGCGGATCTCATCCAATATAGCTCTCACATTGCATATCATGTTTTATGGAGGGTTACGAACTTCCATAAAACCTCATCCTCTCTATAATTTTATAATGACTGTCATCAATCCTCATAACATAAAATGCAAGTGCAATGTCTCTTATATGTCTCTCTCACATATGGCGAATTCTACATGTGCAAAAACATCATTTAAAAACGGAAAAATATGAAACAAGATTTTTCAAATAGACAGAGTTTTCTTCGTTAGCATGCTGGCTTTTTAAAAATGTGATAAAATAAATTTTTCGATTTTTTTTCTATTTTTTATGTTTTTTTTGTACAGGAAAAAGTGTTTTAAAAAAAATAATTTTTTTTTCTCATATTTTTGACGACTGTTACTAAACCAAAGATTCTACGTGAAAGCGATATTTTCAGCATATGTAGCCCTCATAATTCCCTTCAATTTGAGGTATAACACGACTCAATCAGGCTTATACTTGAAAAATTATGGTCCAAATACTGAAAGTACTTTCCATGAAAGCTGGAATTAAAAAAAAAAATTACCATAACAATTTTTTTTAATATTTTTTTCGTGTTTTTGATATCTTATTGCACCAGAAACTGTTATCCACATCCCTTGGACAAAATTTTCGTTGCATAGTGTTATTGGGGATTTTAATTGTAATTTTAAACTCCCCAAAATTATATTAAAAAAGTTATAATGTACTCAAACCATTTCGCCAAATTTTGGGCCACCCTGTATTTCGATTCAGAGCCGATTTGAAATACACAGCACTTTTTAAATTTAGTGCCAAGATTATGTGATGTAACGCCAAACGATTTTTTTCTTTGGGGTTTTGTTAAATCTTCGGTTTATGCAAATAAACCAGAAACAATTCCTGAACTCAAATCCGAGATCCAACGCGTCATCGGTGAGATACAACTATATATGTGTGAAAAAGTCATAGAAAATTTAATGAAAATAGTAATGGCATATCATCAGAGCTGTGGTGCCATTTCGCGGATATTTTATTCCAAACTTTATCAGAAAATGTCTTCTTTACAATCCAATAAAAAAATAGAAACTATCTCAACAAATAAGTGTTATTGTTGTAAAACAAAAAAGTGCTTTCTTACTGAGACACCCTTACATGGGTAATTCCAAAGCAGTTCGACCAATTCAAAAAAATTACCCCTTTTAATTTTCGCAAATAACAATACCTCTACTAGTGTGCGGAAATTTTTTGTCGTACTTATTTTTTCAAATTCATTGTAGTTTTTGTGGTACAAACAGTGTTGCCAGAAATGACGATTTATCGTCATTTTGACGATTTTTAGGGCCAAAAAATGCGACATGACTATTTGACGATTTTTGACCTGAAATGACGATTACATATGATATGAAAAAATTAAGGAAAACTTACTAAATTTATCTTATGTTAAGGTTTTTTTATAATTCCTTCGAGATGTAATTAATGTTTTTAAATTTATGAATGGTAGAAAAATTCTAAAATATTATGGATGATCAATAAAACAAATAAAGTTGGTCATAGATCCGATCGCATTCAATGATTAACATGCAAAATATCTAGAATTTTTTTAAAATGAAAAATTGGTAGAGGGAGTTGTAGTAAACAACTTGCATATAATATATAATTCAATAAAACGCATATTATCACTATTTCAGCTAAATTTGTTTTACTTCTAAAAAAATTAAATCGCATGAGGTATTTGCATACACGCTGAAAAATATCGCCTCTGTAGTATATTGTCCCAAACATATTCTGCTTGAAATATACATATGTTAAGGGTACACTCCAAATATATAATATTCGGCACACACAAATATTATCGGCCTGTTTCTGTATTTCTAACGAAAGTCTCTGCGAACGAAAACCAGTCACTCACTTTCGTCAAGAATTTGGTTTCTCTAAGGTTCGTTCGTTCGTTCGCCTGGCCTTACGTCAACGACGTTAGGTACTTACCAATTGGAAAATAATGTTATTGCCAGATCAATAATTTCACAACTTCCGGTCTAAAAAAGCACACATTTTTGTATGGTCGACCTTAGAAAATACACCTCTGTATCCTTTACACTAGCGGTGGCCAAAAATCAACCCTGGGTGGGTCAGCTGAGCTGATCCAACACTCTCATTTCTTTCTCTCTCTCTCTCACGTCTCTCTCATTGTGCACTGATGATTTTTTTTTCCATCTTAGCGAGCTGCCAATGTTGACTTCTTTATGCTGAAATATGTATACAATTTTATTACTATTGAATTGGTTTTACCATAATTATATCAATATCTACTTAGTTTTGATTTCAATAAGGTTTTTTTTCCTATCCTATTTTTGTTCCTATCAGTCGAAAAATAAAATAAAGTGACTCGATCTGACATTTGCGTTCGCCCAGATGACAGCAAAGGGAGATAGAGAAACCAAAATTTACATTGAAATGATTACGTTTTCGTACGAGTTCATTGTCGTGCGACTTGTCGTTCTGATGGTAGTTACTGAAACCCAAATCAGCTCTTTGTCGTCTGGGAGGCGAACGAAAGCAAATTTTAAAGTTACAGAAACAGGCTGTTAATAACTTTTTTTCTATTTAATGAATCTGGTTAATTTTTTTTTATTTTGCAGATTGATTTTTAGATTTAACAAAAATGGATAACTGGGACACTGAAACAAGAATTTGGATTGTCCGCCGCTATTACGCAGTGAAGTCCGTAGTTTCGGTTCAAAGAGAGTATAGGGGCACGTTTGGCGACAATCCTCCGAGCAGATGGACCATAAAGAGACTTGTTAACAATTTTTCCGAGCATGGGACAGTCAACAGAAGACCTTACCATCGAAACCCTTCAGTTCGGACGGAGGAAACAATCGCTGCTGTAGCTGATGCCATACAAAACAATCCAAGAGTTTCGACAAGAACCTTATCTGCTCAAATGGGTATAAGCAGACAGTCATTGCAGTCAATTATGCACAAAGATTTGGAGTTATTCCCATATAAAATTCAAATGGCCAACAAAGTGAACTCAGCAGACTTCCCGATTCGCTTGGAATTTTGCCAGAAGATGCTTCAACTTGAGTTTCTTAATGTAGCAATATTCATCAGCCACCCTGTATGTTAAGGGTACACTCCACATATATAATATTCGGCACACACAAATATTATATGTTCGGGAGGATATTGTTTGAAACAAAAATATGTTCCCATTCTAATATTTTTTTATTTGGAACCAATATTTCCGAAACAAAGATTATTTTGGCAATGTATCAATCCCTTAATTTAAAGACAAGCTTTCTGTTTTTCAGAAGTTCAAAGTTAAATTTTTGTATAATTTGTATACGTTTGGAAAATTCAATTAAAACTTAAATCGTATAATCTTTTGTAACTATAAATTGCATTGATGGATTGACAAAAAGTGATGAATTGGAATATTTATAAATTAAATATTATTGATGTAAAATAAAAGTTAATGCTGCTAAAGACATTTTTAACTATAAAGTTTAACACGAAATCTAGGAACTAAAACTCGAAAAAGTCAGCAAAGTTTCAAAAATCTTTTTTTAAGTAAAATATATTTGGAAAACATCTTAAACAATAATTTTGTTTGTGTTTAAACATATATTTTATTGATTTAAACTGAGATACTCTCTCGGCTAAAGACCAACCTGCTTCTATACAGTGATAGAAAGCAAGTATTTTACATGGCAAAATATATTGCAAGTATTTCATTGCGTGCCCACAGACTATATCACGATTTCTGGGGCGTGACCCCCGTCATCAGTAGTCTACATGGCCGGCTTTTCAAAAAAGCCTTTGATTGATGATTCGATAACCAAACTCTCAAAGCCTATCACGGGGCGACTCACACGAGCAAATGAGAATTGCACCCAAAGACTCACTTTTCGGCTATCGATCAAACAATCAAACACAAAGAAATACTAACACTTTGTCATGTCCACAAGAAATTCAATTAGAATTTACTTGTAGAAGTCACTCACACATTAAGAGTAAAGCTTTATAGTAAAAAACTTTTTTCTTATTGCTTTAAGTGTTTTGTTGTAATATTTATTTTACAACAAGTCAGCTGTGCCGTGCTTTTGTCCATGTCGGTTGCCCGTTATTATTTCGGTCTGTAATCGTTATGATTTAAACTGAGATACTCTCTCGGCTAAAGACCAACCTGCTTCTATACAGTGATAGAAAGCAAGTGAGTCTTTGGGTGCAATTCTCATTTGCTCGTGTGAGTCGCCCCGTGATAGGCTTTGAGAGTTTGGTTATCGAATCATCAATCAAAGGCTTTTTTGAAAAGCCGGCCATGTAGACTACTGATGACGGGGGTCACGCCCCAGAAATCATGATATAGTCTGTGGGCACGCAATGAAATACTTGCAATATATTTTGCCATGTAAAATACTTGCTTTCTATCACTATATAGAAGCAGGTTGGTCTTTAGATCATAACGATTACAGACCGAAATAATAACGGGCAACCGACATATATTTTATTTGTGAAAGCAAGTTTGCAAATATATTATGTTCTAATATATTAATATATGCGTTCCAAACAAAATTTCTTGATTTTCAAATAAAATGTATTTCTTAACAAATATAAAGGGTCCGCCAAATAACTTTTTTTTTTTGAAAACATCGCGCAAAACATCGAGTGTAGCTTCGGCTGTGTGGCACGTAGCGCCGTCCTGTTGAAACCAAATGTTGCCAATATCCTCCTCTTCAATTTTTGTGAACAAAAATTCGTTCAACATGGCCCGATAACGATCGCCATTGACTGTAACGGCCCCACTCCTTGCTAATTTTCGAAGAAAAATGGCCCAATTATGCCTCTGGACCAAAATCCGCACCAAACAGTGACTCATTTTGGGTGTATCGGCTTTTCAATGTATGCGTGCGGGTTTTCTGTGCCCCAAATGCGACAATTTTGCTTGTTTACTTACCCGCCAAGATCAAAATGAGCTTCATCTGAAAAGATGCTTTTTTTTGGCAAAATCGGAATCTTCTGTAAGTCGATCGCTCCCAGCGTTGTTCAAGCGTATACACAACCATATTTGTTCAGCGGAAGGATAAAACTAATTATCTGTCAAATCAGACATGAGCTAAGTGTTACCATTCACGAAATAAGCACTAGTTGAAAAAAAACGTTAGATAGCGGACACTTTATATAATATTTAAAAAATTCGTTTCCAAATATATTTTCTTTAAATTTTGATTATTCTACTGCACACTTCAAAGTACATATCTGACAAATTTCATCAAAATCGGAGAGAATAGAGAAAATTTGTGTGATCGCTAAGGAATTAATCAGAAATCGAACAAAAACTTAATTTTCTCATTCATCTTCTTTTTTTCTCAAGGAGTTGAAGAGGAACCATTATGAAACTTTTTTTAAATTAAAAAAAATATATTTAAACATATCGTCTAATTTTTGCAGAACCCAATCTGTTAATAAACAAAAAAATATATATATCGTCATCAGAAACGAAAAAGGGCCTATCATCATGTTGGAAAATTTTACAGGAGAAGCAAAAAACTAAATAAAATGAAAACTGTTGTCGTTAGAAAAACGTGGTTTTCAGGATAATATCTAAACATAATGATGCATAAATCACACAAACATGATTTTTAACTTGTTTGTGAAAATTGCGTGAAATAGGATTTTTTTAACTATGAAAAAAGAAATAATTTGTTGTTAGGCCCTTGAGAATTTCGTCCATAAATTCGCCATTTTTAATATTACGCCGCTAAAAATTCGCAGGATGTGTATTTTGATGCAGGGTACCGAAATCCATCAAAAACTGAGTTTCAATTTTTCTTGTTGTTACACCCTTTTTCGTTTCTGATGACGATATATATATATATATATATCTTTTTTCAACTCAGTCCAACGATACTGGTCATATTTAAAATTTTTTTTAAAAAACCGGATTCTTGTTTTGCCCCTTTCGGTAAAATTTCATCAAAATCGGAGAGAAGGGTCAACATTTGTATGACCGCTTTACATGGATTTACTCATATATGGCTCTGAAATATGCCCTTCGCTTGAAAAAACTCAAAAACTTTATGTAACTGGCAAATTTTTGTGTTGACGATTTCGAAAATTTATTTTGACGATTTTTGTGCCCGCATTTTGACGATTTTCGGTCAAATTCGTCTGGCAACACTGGGTACAGAGCTCCAAAGTTACCTATCTCAAGGATTTTTCTCAAAATTACTATTTGTTAAATTAGTCATAACTTCCAAACCACCTTACGCATTTTGAAGATATTAATACCAATGAAAAGCTCTGCTACTCCTCTTCAATGTTGCGGAATATATAGGGTTTTCCAACAAGAGGTGTTATTTTGGTATTCAAAGAAAAATGCAATTTTTTTAGATAAATGATCGCATGTTTATTTCATAACAAAGAGGAAGGTATGCCTTTAATAATGAACAACAACATCAGCCAAATGGCCACCACGACCACAGTTACTTAGGACCATATCCTTTTCATGAAATTTTCCATAACCAAATCGCAAAGTGGCTGCCCTATGTCCTCGATAGACTCACGAATTCTAACTTTGAGGTCATGAATCGACGCTGGACTGTTGGCGTAGACCTTATCTTTCACGTGGTCGCAAAGGAAGAAGTCGCAAGGTGTTAAATCACAAGATCTCGGTGGCCAATTGTGATCTCCTCTTCGAGAGATAACACGGTCCGGAAACTTTTCCCGTAGCAGAGCAATGGTTTCGTTACTTGTGTGGCACGTATCGCCGTCTTGTTGAAAGTAAACGTTGTCCAGATCAATACCATCCAACTCCGACCATAAAAAATCATTAATCATCTCTCGATAGCCCAATACATTCACCGTAACTGTTGATCCACCCTCATTTTCGAAAAAGTGAGTTCCAATGTCCCCGCCGGACCATAAAACGCCCAAAACAGTCACACGTTGAGGATGGAGAGGCTTCTCAACAATAACTCTTGGGTTTTCCGAGCCCAAGATGCGATAATTTTGCTTGTTGACGTAGCCACCGAAGTGGAAATGGGCCTCATCAGTCAAGATGATTTTTCGATGGAATTCCGGATCATTTTCATGCATTTCAAGGACCCAATCAGCAAAGGCACGGCGTTGTTGATTATCGGCCGGCTTGAGTTCTTGTGTTAACTGAACTTTATAAGCCTTAAGACCCAATTCTTTATGCAAGATACGGTGTAATGACGTTTTTGGAATGCCCAATTCCAAAGAACGACGAGGAATGAACAAACCTGGGTTTTCTTCAACACTTTGGGCTACAGCAGCTGGTTTTATTCTTCACATCACTAACTTGTCCCAACAGCTCGAATTTTTGAATCGTGTATCGTTCCTTTTTAAGTAATGGCGTAGTTTCTACTTGTCAAATGTCAAAGAATAAAAGCTTCAAAAGTGACAGCTACCGAAATACCGGGTGATTCAAAATAACACATCTTGTTGGAAAACCCTGTATAACTACAAATAATCTCAGTGGATTTATATAAGAAACATTTTTTTTTAAATTTTTTTTCTTGACTGTGAGAACTATTTTTTTTTGTTGTGTAATTTTATTAAAACAAATCTTCTTTTAAAAAAAACGTTGATTTTTAATAATAATTTATATATTTGAACTCATTTTTTTATAATTAAATAAGAAGTGAACCCAACGCGATTTATTAATTTTGTCCACTAAGATTTGCAATCTACCACACTGTGCACCTTTTCTACTCTAACACTGGACTTATATTCTGTGCCACAAAAACTTAAATTTTCTTTTCTCCCCAAAAATATTCGATGATACTTACTTGCCCACTTCGAGAAAGGAAATCTGCCTATGAGAAATCCTAGATGACAGGACAAATTCGCTCGATTGGCAAGGATGTCGGCAGACTTTACAACAAAGCTCGACGTAAAAAACAATCAGTATATTGGGACGACTACCACAGAAGACTCAAAGAATACAATAAAATCATTAGATCGGCGTAGCGTAACTCCTGGAGGCTTTTCTGTGAGCAGGTAGACAGCGTTAGCAGCATGTGGGTGATTCCAACGGAACGGGTGTGACATTGTTACTGAGTATTTTCCTGATTTTGATCTATATAATTTATAACGACAACTCACAATGGGTGGTTTATGTAGATATTCATAAGTGTTACAAGCAAGGAAATTAAATAATATTTTTTATAAAAAAAATATGGTTGATATATTACCGTAACGGGAATGACCTTAGGTTTTGATAATATCTTTATCAGCCACCTTCTCTATTGCATACTGTAAAATTTTTTATGTACTGCCAACAAAAATTTTTTTTTTGTATCTGGAGAGTATAGTGTATATTGTAAACTTCATTCCAAATAATTTAAATTATTATTCCATTTGTAAATATTTATTTATTATTCCATTTGTAAATATTTTAATATGTAACGGGTGTGACAAGCCAATGTAACGGGTGTGACATAGTCTCAATCTGGAAGAGTAATAAGTAGATCGAAAGGTTGTCCAGGATTTATTAGCCAACATGCATCTATTAAACTAGTTTTTTCTACGAAAAACAAAATCAAAGTCGTTTTATTCACTAAATCATATTCATATTGCCGACTTTCTTTATCACATAGAGTAAAAAGTTACAAGTACAAAATTTGTTGCCAAAAACAAGTTTTGACATCTTAAAAACTCTTTCTCTTTTGTATCAATGTTTATAACAATGTTATTTTTTCATTTTCTACAAAGAATTAGTTTCTGAATTATAATACGCTGTGTGTCCTGCTAGAATATTATAAGCAGAAATCTTAGGTCGGTTATTCTTGATTTTTTTAGTTTTACACCTATTTTCTAAAATATATTGATATTTTTTAACTCCATTTGAGAAGTATTCTTATGCCTTTTATTCCAGAACCAATCAAAACCTTGTATCATTGAATGGGCTTTAAAAAGACCTTCTCTGCCGCACACATCCTTCTCTTAATGATTGCCCCTATACCATCTATTTATTTTTTCAATTTATACCGAAATTTCTGCTTTTTACTATTTAATTTCATACTTGACATAAAATTATCAAATATACAATATTTTTAAATCGAAAAAAAAATTATTTACGGTCTTTGCGTAACGGGTGTGACAAATATTAGAATGCAAATTCTACCGTATATATTGCAATGATACTGAAACATTTTGATTCACTTTATACTATATAACCTTGACCTGTATTCACTGTATGCCTAACTCATGTACATATATAAAAAGTTATGTATTTCTTTTGCAAGTATTTATATTTATATATTAAAGTTATAAGCTGTCCTTTGTACGACAGGTACCAAAGGGGACCGGGCCACTTCGCCAATATTTCTCAAGGTGATAGCAACTGATAAACTATTACAATATTTGGAATTACAGAGGATAGTTACTATAACTTTTGTTAGAAAATCAATATTTCACAAAATTTGAACCCTTTTGTGAGGGAGGTACTAGGAGAAGTGGAGCAATATGGCCCATCTTCGAATTTAGCTTGAGATAGAAAAAAAAATATTATTACAAATTTGAAGTCAATCGGTTAGTCCTTTCGAGATTTATCGTTATCGTACAAGCCAGACAGACAGATTGACTTAAAATTTCATAAAACGGATTTCCGCCGAACATACTTACATAGGTTCTAAGGTCACAGCTTCGATGTGTTACACTCCACTAAAGTGATGGTATAAAAACGCTGTTTTGCGACGCAAAGGGAACGACAATCAATTTTTATTGACATTTTTTAAGTATATGTTATGTGTATAGTATAATTTGAAAAACAAGAACTACGCGGAAAATTACATCAAATTACTAAGACTTTGACCCATTGCCTATTTGATTACTTTGGAAAATAATATTTGAAATTTCAATAACAATATTTGTTGAACTTCAACAATTTTAACATACAAATACATTTGTTAACATTTTCAAAGTGTATTTTTTATGTATGTATCTGTAGGGAATGTCCAAATTGTATTCTTTTCAAATAAGGTCATGCGCTCAAGGTCATGGTTTCATATTTTTTTGTTTTCCAAAAAGTGTGATTAATATTTTTATTTTTGTGCAAATATATATGTTAAGAACTACACATGCTATCAACTAAATTCAAGTGATTTGTATATTAATAATAAATATACTTATGACGAAATCTGCAGCATAATCTTCTTAAATAAGATTTCTCCCAACAACACCAGCAACGACAGGGAATGCATGACCAACAGACCCCAGAATACTATCCGCATTGTGGCCAATGACAGTGGCTTCAGTTCCGATGCCTTCTCGACTTTATACGATATCCCATGGTTTTCGGCAACATCAAACAACCATTTGTTCAGAATACCACTGCTATGTAGGGCGTCTATAATTCGATCCAATGGTTCCATAAGACGCGATTGAGGCCGAAAATAGGCACACACTTGATTCATAACAACGGTATGGGGCACAATCTCGTATTCATCGTAGAGGCTGTGGGATCCAATGTAGCCCAGGAATTGCCAATAGTCTGTTACTGTGGCCCAGGGATGCGAGTTATGCAACATGGACTCATAGACATCTTCGTCGCTAGGAAACTCGTTGTATACAATTTGATGTTTGGGAATTTGTAGAGCTCTGGTGAGATCTTCTTGGAAAGCCCATTTAATCCAAAATGTATAGTTGTCCGCAATTAGTTGCGGTATCGAGATGGGTTTTGCTAGAGGTTTGCTATTAAAAGCAGCATACAACATCCCCTGAAATGTTCCCCAGATAACTAAAAACCCAAAGGTCCAGAAAGTTACAAAATATCTTGTGCTGATGTTACGATAACGCATAGACCGGGAATTTCCAATGGCCAAACCCAGAGCATCCAACAAGCTGATATGAAGGATATAACGCTGTTTGAAGATATAACGGAGTAGAAGCACTAGCGTTATTCCAAAAGTCATCGCGAGCGCTATTACTAACCAAACTCTTTTGCCAAAGGGCGCCATAAGCCACAACGCATCGGTCATTGCTCTATTTCGCTTACGAATGACCACCACCATAGGTATGTGAAAGAAGGTAGTGGTGGCAGCAAAATATCGAGCTCTGGACGGCAAATTATAGTATCCCATTAAAATATCAAACTTGCGCTCAACCAACGATTGAAAAGGTCCTGTATATGAGCCATTCCCATACACTGTGCCGATAATCTCGCCCTTGGATTGTTGCAAACGTAGTTCGAAATTCAATTTTTGGGCCATCAAAAGTACCATCTTAGCTCCCACACCCCAAAAATG
This sequence comes from Eudasyphora cyanicolor, assembly GCA_963930755.1. Classification (NCBI taxonomy): domain Eukaryota; kingdom Metazoa; phylum Arthropoda; class Insecta; order Diptera; family Muscidae; genus Eudasyphora; species Eudasyphora cyanicolor. The sequence goes on along the minus strand of OZ005735.1, from coordinate 216,463,057 downwards.
GTCGATATGTTTTCGATCGCAGGTCCGATTGTAATCAAACAACGGCATAGATGTGTGCGAAAATATGTCAATGGGACATTTGTGGAAATTTTGAAATTTTTTGGGAAAGAGTGTTGAATGTGTTAACTTCCCATTTTGAAATGTATTAAAATGATGCGGTTCCACTTGTCGACATTTCTGGGGCTGGAAAATGTTATAGGTATATAAGCTGAAGGTAAAATTCCCTTCATACAGGGCCACAGTGATGTCGATTATACTCCGTTCAAAAGCTTTTCCTAGAATAAGTTGAAGTTCCTCGATGTAGTTTAGATGTCTGTCGATTTTCATGAGCACCATATATTGGCCCATTTGCCTAACAAATTGATGTTCTTCAATGACAGGTAATAAGGAGCTGTAATGGAAAAAATATATGTTCTTCAGTGACATGTAATAATGAACTGTAATGGAAAAAACCTAATATTAACAAATTTACAATATAATTTTAAACTATTGAGACATTCAAATTTATGCTTTAAGAGAATCTCACACTTTGGGTATTTCGATTTAACAATTTATGTCCTACTGTACAATATTAAACCCTTTTTGCTTCTCTGTGCCTCTTAAGTACGAATTTCGAAAAGAGGCTTTTTATGTCTTTTTTATTTTCCAAGAGCTACGCCGCATCCTGGCACCATATTTAACCACTTTTTGAGCCAACTGTACCAGATTTAACTTTTGTTCTACTGTGCCGCATTTAACCAGTTTTACCATATTGTACCATATTTAATACCTGTTTGTCCCACTGTACCATATAAACCTTTTTACTCAACTGTAACAATTGTTACTTTTTGCTCCATTGTGCGCCTAAAAGTAAAAATCAAGTCTTGTAACTGGTCTACGTCCGAAGGGCTACCCTCCCATCATAGTAAGTGTTTGAAAGTTTACCCGTTTGGGGCTAGGCGGTGATCAGTCACGTACCATTTCACTACGCTTTCGAGAATTATGGTGTACCACAGCCAGACGGACGGACATAGATCATATGATTTGACATAGGGTCTTTGGTCACTCCTTCGATGCTTTGCACTGTTTTAATATTTATATCGACTTACCAAAATGCTTTGTACGAGTCCACATACCATAAATTATAATTGTATACCTGATGTTTCCTCTTCTCACCATCATTGAAAAGTTCAAATGTCATGGAAGCGTCAACCCTAAATGTCTCTGTTAAATAGTATTCAATTGAACGTTTCCACTTTCGAGAATATTCCAAACGAATGGCTACACTGAGTAGATCCGTTTTGGTCTCGAAGTGTTTCTGTATGACACGTTCGAGGCTTTGATTTGTTTTAGTGGCTTCCTTTAATTGCCACATTTTTGGTGAAAATGTAAATGCCAAATTCCGAGGCAAATGTAAAATACATATGACAAATATTACGGTAAGAAAATTCATGTTGAGCGGTTCAAACTAAGACTGTTCGCCAATGCCAAGTACAAATATTCTTTAGTCCTCAGAAAGTCATTAAAGATATTAAAAAATCGACATTTGTAATTGGAAGAATTTTTATTACATTTAATTGTTGGAAATTACAATTTTTAATTACAAATAATTTGTTATTAGCAGATATTGCATTGATTTGGATTGAATTGAATGCAAGAGTGAGTAGTGTCTATTTATATCAATACGTAAGTATACACAGTAAACAATTATGTCATAAAATTTATGTTTGGACGTTCCAAAATCTATATAGTAAATAAATTGTCTTCTTAAAATGTAGACAATTTAAATAATATTAAGTAAAATTTCTTAATTTTAAGTACAAACAGTTCTTATTTTAATACTAAGGTGCGCATTAGCCGTCAGTCTTTACATTTATGACAAAACATTTTGTTTGTGAAGTAAAGTGTTTTATAGACCCTGTAGTAATGTAAAAAGTTTATAATGCAATGAAGTACATTGTATTAATGGTGTCGTTGATTTGATCCTAATAGAGCCTCAGCTAAAGGATCACCAACTTTTGTTGAACTTGCGTTAATTTTTAATGAAGGTGTATTTCTCGCAGCACATCGACAGTTATTTATAAATGGAGCAGAATTTATTTAGTCCGAGCAGGCATTTTACATGGCGAACCAAAAGTCAATATGGCGTAAAAAATAATTAATCGCTGAAATTTTATAGACTTTTTTAATTTTTGTAAAATTTTCAACTTTTGTCATTGCCAAATTTAATATGTTTATGTATTAATGCCTTAATTTAAAGGCAAGCTTTCTGTTTTCAGAAGTTCAAAGTAATTTAAAATTGAAATCGTATAATCTTTCGTAACTATAAATTGCATTGATGGATTGACAATACATAAGTGATGAATTGAAATACTTATAAATTAAAAATTACTGCTGTAAAACAAAACCTAATGCTGCTTATGACATTTTTATTCATGAGGAATCAAATATGGTCTCTGTGGACGCATGGCTTTTATTGAGCCGGGCGCCATCCTCACCTAACCTAACCATGACATTTTTATCTATAAAGTATAACACGAAATCTAGAAAAAACTAACCAAAATTCTAAAAAGTCAGCAATGTTTTAAAAATCTATTTTAAATAAAATAGATTTTTGTGAAAGTTAGTTACCAAATATATTTTGTTCTAATATATTAAAAACGGGTGATCCAAGTAGAGATACTTTTAGAGACTTACGCCTGCACAACGTTTACAAATCGTTCAACTTTCGTGCACTTCGCTCAACTTATGGTCAACATACATTCTGACCTCGGTTAACGCAACCCTCGATGAACGCAACTCCTCGATTATTGCAACAGGCAAATAATTTACATTGCCGACTTAGTTAACGCAACTTTTCAAAAAGGAAAACTCAATTAACGCAACTCACATTCTAAAATTGTTCGTCCAGTTGGCTATGTCTTTTTTGTTTGTTTGAAACCAGTTTGTAGTTGCTTCTTCGAAGAAAAAAATATGTATGTAATGAATGTCACTGGTTACCAAGAGCGAAATTCTTGATAAACTTGAGAATGCTTGTTTCGTTAAATCGATTTGCGGGGACTATAATGTTCATAAATCAAAAAACAAATCCACATTGAGAAATTTTGTTTCTATTTTTTTATATTTTTATATATTTACTAGCGGACCCGGCGAACTTCGCCTCGCCCCAATTTAACGCCTTCAGATAAACTCCAGAGAGATAATAAAACACAGGTAGTTAAAATTTTAATGCGATTTGTTTAAAAGGAATCGAAATCAGTAGAGAGCGATGTGATAAACAACAAACAACGAAGACAGAAGACAGGCAACGTACAGATGACCGTGCGAAAAACAGCGAAATTCGAGATTAATTCCACAGATATCCTACGATTTGTCTTGAGATTTATTGATTGTCATCGTAAAAGCCAATCGTACAGGGAACTGAATCCGCTTGAATTGGAATGAAAGATCAGTTGGAATAATCGGAATTCGTGGGATAAGGACTTCCTCTCCTTTGAATTTTCCCTTGATGATCGTCGCCTGAATCACATTGTCCATCAGTTTCATAATGGACAACCGCGAACTATGCACAATTTCGGATGATTCAGATTCCGCAACATGATTATGATCGATTCCACCTTCAGCTGTAAATTATGCGGCGGAGCTCCTGGCACATCAAGCGAGTTCGATTTTACTTTGAATAATAAAATTCATGCTATCGACGTCCTTATTCTTCGCTGCTAATATTGCCCGTTCACTAATCTAATCGAGATTTGGAAACACTTTGGTGATGAGTTCCTCGTTCGACGATGTGAACTCGCAAAAATTTGCCGGGAACAATATCAATGCAGTGGAAACATCAATAGTAATTTGGCCATTGCCAATCGCCAACAGTTGTTTCGATAATTCAAGAGCCGATGAGTCGTTCTGCAACGCGACTCTCATGTTCGTTGTCAATTTCAACTTCTTGACAAGACCACGATTTCAGGCATGCATTAATTTCATCGGCAGTAGATTTCGGGATGACGGGAAGCGTTTGACGAAAATCTCCGGGCAGCAATATCATAGACTCACCAAATTGTCTCAAATCACGTCGTAAATCCTTCATCGTTCGGTCAACTGCCTCCAGAGCTCGTTTATGCGCCATCGTGCATTCATCCGAAATTATGATTTTGCAGTGCCCGCAATCCAATAAGATAACCTTACCTCTTATACTCAAACTTATTATCTGAAAAAATTTTCGAACTGATAAATATCGCGTTGAATTTTAATTGATCGTAATGCTTGCACCGTTTGTCGATGTGATACGCGAAATCAGTGTAACAATACGCAAAACTCGAATGAATTGCAGCAAGAAAAATAGCACATACTCGTACATATGTTTAATAGAAAACTTTTTTGTTTAATAGAAAATTAATAAAAAAATTGGATTCAAAAAGAGAGCAGTAGATAGGAACAGTAGGAATCTCGCAAGAAATAGCAATTTTCGATTTTCCCAATTTTCCGACTTTTCCGGAGGGTTTTCCCAAAATTTTCTTTCGTAACAACCTTCTCCAGGCAAATACGAAGAACTGAAAAAAAATTGAGCCAAATCGGTCCAGCCGTTCTCAATTGATGAATTACTATACATTTTTCACACCATTTTTATATACATATATAGATTTTTTTATATATTTATATTTTTATATAAATAAAATTGACTTATTCCATCAATCAAGCAGTGGCTCTGCCTGCATAATTTTTTGACTCGGTTTTCGCAACTATCTTGGTTTCTGCAACTGCCTCGATTTCAATTAGTTGCGTTAACCGAGGTCAGACTGTAATTGAGTCATCGAAAATTGGCCTCAACGAATGGACCATCTGAGACGAAGCCGCGGCCAACATTTGATAGACATAATCTTTAAAAAATAAATGTCAAAGAATGTTCTATCAAATGATAATAAACAATCCCCATCCAATTTGAATCGGACTATCCAGTAATCCGGACAGCTCAATCATTCGGACAGTTTCGAAAATTTACCTCTGTAGTCCGGACAGCAATATATTTTTGTGTTTGTTTTAAAGTTTTTTAACGTTATTATAACTTTAGCCTAAAATCAAAAACATGTTGTGGTTCTTTTTTTGAAAGTAATCAGTGGTTGCTAAAGTTCAAAGTTTCTAATGAAATTGGCGCTTGGAAATATAAGGCGAAAATAAAGTGATAAATCTGTGGTATTATTTTTGAAACCCGTCGTTTTTAATTCAACTCCAGGCAGAAAATGTCAGCAGATAGATTTACCTTCATGGTAACGATCCTTTTTTAAATAGGAAAGCATGAAAATCCATGAGCGTTTAAACTATTGTAACTTCGTTTTGTATATAAGTCTACAAAAAATGCTGGATATTGACTTCCGTCTCTGAAGATTGAAGAAATTTCTGATAAATGATAAGAAGCCGCTGAAAGAACTTCAGCTCCATCACAATAAATTGAAATCAATGGAGGATTTCATAGAAAGAAAATAGGACATTAAATATCTTTCATTACTTGTTCACCACTGATGAAGTATAGTTCCGTCAGTTGTGTGAAACGAAAATATTGAAGAGAACGAAAATATTGAAGAGAACAGAATTTAAAAACATATCTAAAAAACTGCACAAAGATAAGTGTAAAAGTTTCAATTGTATTTATTTTTTACCTTTGTTTTTTAAGAAACGTGTTTCTTAATAAAATAAGAAAATATAGTTTTGTACTGTAGTCCGGACAATTCAGTAATCCGGACAAAGGTCGAAACTATATCTGTCCGGATTAGAGAGGTTATACTGTATCTATATATCTATATATCTCTATATCTCTATATCTCTATATCTCTATATCTCTATATCTCTATATCTCTATATCTCTATATCTCTATATCTCTATATCTCTATATTTCTATATCTCTATATCTCTATATCTCTATATCTCTATATCTCTATATATCTATATCTCTATATATCTATATCTCTATATATGTATCTATATCACTATATCTCTATATATCTATATCACTATATCTCTATATATCTATATCACTTATCGCTATATCTATATCTATATATCTCTATATCCCTATATCTCTATCAGTATATCTCTGTATCTCTATATCTTTATATCTCTATTTTTCTATATCTCTATATATATTTATATCTCTATATGTCTATATATCTATATCTCTATATCTCTATATCTCTATATCTCTATATCTCTATATCTCTATATCTCTATATCTCTATATCTCTATATCTCTATATCTCTATATCTCTATATCTCTATATCTCTATATCTCTATATCTCTATAGCTCTATATCTCTATATCTCTATATCTATATATCTCTATATCTTTATTACTCTATATCTGTATATGTCGGGTTTTTTAAGAGCTTGAGAACTTAAAACGATAATACAAGACATATTTCTTGTATTATCGTGACGAGGTACAGGGTTGCCCATATTCGACGGACCCATGTTTTTTTTGGGCCCATTCCAATCGACGAGGCTTGTCCGCAGGCAACAATCTTTGCGTCAATTGAATTTTGTACGGGAACAAATGCAAATCAACGCGAATAATCCGTTGTAAAGTGGACCGAGCCATGCCCAACTGCTGAGAACGGCGTTTTTGGGATGTTCTTGGGGACCTCTCAACACTGGCTCGTACGGCAGCGATATTCTCGGCCGATCGCCTTGGTCGACTTTTATTTGGCCTCTTCGGATTAGAAAGAGCCTCACCAGTCGAAAATTTTTCGTATAAACGCTTAAGGTGTTCTTAGAAGGCGCACTTCTCACATTTTTTAATATTTTAAAAGCACGTTGAGTTTTCACAATTGACTTCTTCTGTTGAATGTAAATTTCAACTATTTCGCGTGGCGTGTATTGTTCCATGGTAAAAATCTGCTTGGACTGACGCTTCAAACGCGGTATGTCATTAAGCGATCTGACATCTCTGTCAAAAGTTATGGCGTTGCCAGATGGGTCCGTCGAATATGGGAGACCCTGTATATATCATTTGCTACGGAAAAAAGTGTAACACATCGAAGGAGTGGCCTAAGACCCCACGTATGTTCGGCGGAAATCCGTTTTGGGTCATTTTAAGTCGAATGAGCAATATCCGTCCATCTGTCTGCTGGCTGGTGCGCACGATAACTCTCGAAAGGAATAACCGATTGACTTCAAATGTGGTATGTGGTAATATTTTTTTTCTATCTCCGGCTAAGTTCGAAGATGGGCCATATTGGTCCACTCCTTCTGGTACCTCCCACACAAAGGGTTAAAATGTTGTGAAATATTGATTCTTTAATAACTGCTATTATACTTATTCGAATCTTCTTAAATTCCACACATAGTATTAGTTTATTAGTCGCTATCAACTCGAGAAAAATGGGCGAAGTTGCAACGCCCCTTTTGGTACCTCCCACACAAATGCATTATTTTGCACCAAAAGTTAACAGCTTATAACATTAATGACAGTGTATAAAAATACTTGAAATTTTGTACAGTATTATGCTTTTATATTGCCTACAGTCCAGGGAAAAATGGGTGTTGTTGCCACGCCCCTTTTGGTACCTCCCACACAAAGGTACCTTTTTGCACCAACAGTTAACAGCTTATAACATTAAAGCCAGTGTATAAAAATACTTGAAATTTTGTACAGTGTAATGTTTTTATAGTGCCTATAGCCCTGTGAAAAATGGGCGTTATCGCCACGCCCCTTTTTGTACCTCCCACACAAAATGGCCAAATCATACCACAATTTAATATCTCATGACGTTTATACCAGTGCACATAAACGCTTATAATTCGGCGCAGTGCAATGAATTTAAAGTATCTACTGTTTAGCGAAAAATTGGTGTATTTGTTAAACCCCTTCTGGTAGCTCCCACACAAATTGACAGAATAATTCGAGTAATATTCAATATTACATTACTCACAAAGTGAGGGTATACCTTAGTCGGTTTACCCGACTGAAACTTTCTTACTTGTTTTTTTAATATGATTTCCGCCAAATGTCCGCCGCTTCTACGAGCAATATGGTCCATTCAATCAGTCCAATTTTTGGCTACTTTTCACCAATAAATCCGGTCTCATTCATGATGACTTGCCAAACCTTACTGAACTGAAATATCAACACAGTTGGACATTATCAGCTGTCAAACGATAATTACACTGTGCAACAGTGAAAAAAATACATGGACTTGACAGTATAGGTTCGATTCCACTATTCAAGGGTAGTATAACCCTATACTCGGTTTGGCGAAATTGGTGACCAAAATTTTTTATGGGCCTTTAATGTTTCTGAAAATCAGTGGGCCCTCGAAAAATGTGTCATCAGCTTTTGTCCAACAACTAATTCAGACTTGGAGATACCGCTTAACTATGTTTGGCAATAATTTAGCTAAGAATATGCTGAATATAGTTTCTTAAATTTTTTTGCGAAAAATCATTTTTTTGCGGTACTTTTTTTTGAAAAAGTGTAGGAAAAAATATTTTTTTTTTCGCTTTTTTCAGCATAACTTCCGGGGACTCGTAATATTGCACTAACAATACTTGGAAAAATTGTAGCCAACGCAAATTTGAACAACTTTTGTTTTTTTTTTCGCAAAAAATTTTAAGTAACTTTGTTCAGCATTTCTTAGCTACACTATTGCCAAACATAGTTAAGCGGTATCATATTTGCACAATTTTAAAATATTTGCCTTAATTTAAGAATGACCCTGAAGATACCTTGAAGAATTTTGTTGATCTAAGAATTGAAACACAGTGCGGCAAAAAAGCTAATACATCGTTAATATATACATTAGACGTGGTAAATTATTCTGCAACCAATTAATTTTATACAAGTCAATCAAAGTTGAAGAATACGCTACAACAACTAGAAAAATGCTCTTGAAAAATATCCATGACGTGGTGTTTTCACTTAAATTTAGTTTTTTAATGTTTTTAGTTTTTTTTTAACTAATACTAAGGTTAATATTAGGTTAATATGCCTTTTCTATACAAAAAACTAAAAAAATACTTTTGTCCACCTAGATTGCTCAAATGACACACTGTGCATTGTTAAAAAATTTTTCTTACGGGAAATGGCACCAATGTATTGAAAAACGTTGTTATTTTTCAAAAATATTAATAGCATTTTTATTTAAAAAACATTTATATATTTAAAGCAGCACATTTTAGACAACAATAATATTTGTTGTTATCCTTATGCGTTGTTATTTAGATTTAACGAAGCTTCTTTTTAATAAATAAGAAATCGGTTATGACGATATCGCTTATAAGCAACTATACAACGGTTATAACTACGACATATCTAGTCAAGAATTTTATAAATACATACTATAAATATTGAATCATTCAAAGCAGTCACCATATTGAAACACTCATTTTAATGTCGTTATAAGCGATTTCGACTGTATTTTGGAATTACAGTCAAACCCTAATAAACTGCATCTTCAAGTGACCCAAAGCTTTATAGTACAAGTTACAAAGATTTGCCACAAAGCAAAATTGTTCGCTTATGGACGTACTATCCATCTACAGATTTGACCGCATTTCAATTTATTGCAGATTTTGTGCACAATAATTTCTGCCAAAAAGATCACTAATGCCACGGTATGCATTGCCAATAAACCTAAAAAGGCTATACGAAGTTTTCTTAGAGTTAGTGGTTTGGGTTCTGGATTCGATTTGTCACTCTCCACAGTCTCAGCATCGTTGGCGGTTCCATAGAGTCCCGCCACATCCAACATCCATTTCCTGAGAATACCACTAGAACTTAAACCTGTTAGAATTCGATTAAATGGCTCAATTAGATAAGATTGAGGTCCCATAAAGGCAGCAATTTGATTTGTAACCACAACTCGAGGTACAATATCATATTTGTCGTAGAGGTTTCGTTTCTTAGCGAAGGCCTTGAACTGCCAGTAGTTGGTTATCATGGCGACGGGACGTTCAGCATTTAACATGTTCTCATAAGACTCGGCATCATTTGAGTTCGGCACTTTTTCGATTTGCCATAAAGGTATCTGCAGTGCTTCGATCAAGTCGGGAGTGACAAAGTTCTTTATAAGAAACGTATAGTTTTCAGCAATTAATTGTGGTACGGATATGTGAGCGGTGCGTGGTTTGCTATTAAAAGCCTCATAAAGTTTGCCTTGGAATGTCCCTGTAAGAATCATAAATCCGAAGACACCAAATATTACAATATACCTTGTGCTGATGAAATGAAATTGTATGGTTCGAGAATTTCCCAGGGCCAAACCCCAGGCATCCAACAAAATGAAACGACGTCTATGTAAAATGCAATGGAGGACAAATACTATTGTCATGCCAATGGCCAGAAAAAGGATAATGGCCAGCCAAACGCTTGGACGAAAAGGAGCGAACAGCCAAGCTCCCTCAATAATAGATTTATCATATTTAGGTAGGACCACTACCACTGGCGTCATAAAGTATGGATTACTTTCTCCAAAATAGTGAGATCTGGCCCAATACTGATAATAGCCCATTGCCACATCGAATTGCTTCTTCCTCAAGGCCTGAAAAACACCTGTGGCAGTGCCATTATCAAAGACCGTACTAGAAACCGTATTATTCCAGACATGCAATCGTAACTCAAAGTTCAATTGTTTAGCCAAAGTACGCACCATTGGGGCTTGCATTCCCGAGAAATGATCGATTGCCTTCTGATCTTTTGTCAGATTGTAACTAAAGAAGGGCTCAGCATTTCGTACGACCACATCAATGGGACAATTGTGGAAATTTCTCAATTTATAGGGAAATAACTCGTTGGATGTGAGATGTCCATTTTGGTATATGTTAAATTGTCGCAGCACCACTTGACGACAACGTTGCTGCTGGAAAATGTCATATGTATACCAATTGAAGGTGGAATTTCCCACATATACGGCTATCACTAGATCTACAATATTCCTTCGAAAGGCCCATTCGAAAATTAGCTGCATTTCTTGTTGTTCCTTTAGATGTTTAGCGGTTTCCATGATCACCATAAACTTACCCATTGTATCTACAAATGTATTGGTATTTCGGGGCAGTAGAGAGCTTAAAGATAAAAGATGAAAATGAAGATCATAATTAATATTTTTCCTGTTACCCGTTTAAGTATGGATCTATGCAATAGAATTAAGGTTATATTTATATTATAAGCGATAATTAGCATTTTTTCTTCAATATATATCGCTCACTCACTTCAAGAGTGACATAATTCAAAATTTAAAATTTTTGAGGTTGCCTTACAAAAATGCGAATTTTGCAAATGTTCATAAATTAATCTCAGCGAAATGGGGTCTATAAGTAAACAAGCATATTTCAAATTATTCAAGCGTTTTTTAACATCTTATTTCATGTTACTTATCTTTTTATACTGACTTAATGTTACACATCTTGGCAATTTTTAATCTTGAGTTATACCACTCTTGAAGTGAGTGAGCGATATATATAATGTGTAAATATAACATCAATCGGTCAAGCCGTTTAGAAGTTACACTGGTCCAAACGACGAATCTAAAGACAAAAATATTGAAATATTGATCAGAGACCTCATAAAGAATATATATCAAACAGTTCAAAAAAATTTCCGTTTAAGGTCATTCCTTGGATTTGTTACCCTCTTGGGTGTAGTAGCAAATGATATATACCCTTCTCCACCAAATGATGGTATTCAAAATCGGCAACCTTTTCTATTTTTCAATTAACTAAAAAGAGCTTCAGTATTTTTCAGAATCAAAAAAATATATATTAGAAATTTTCCGTTTCTATGTGTATATTTATCCCCTCACCTTAGAGAGGAGGGTATATATCATTTGCTACGAACCAAAAGTTTAACACATCGAAGGAGTGGCCTAAGACCCCAAGTATGTTCGGCGGAAATCCGTTTTGGGTCATTTTAAGTCGAATGAGCAATGTCCGTCTGTCTGTCTGTCTATCTGTTTGTCTGTCTGTCTGTCTGTCTGTCTGTCTGTCTGTCTGTCTGTCTGTCTGTCTGTCTGTCTGTCTGTCTGTCTGTCTGTCTGTCTGTCTGTCTGTCTGTCTGTCTGTCTGTCTGTCTGTCTATCTGTCTGTCTGTCTTTTTAACACATCGAAGGAGTGGCCTAAGACCCCAAGTATGTTCGGCGGAAATCCGTTTTGGGTCATTTTAAGTCGAATGAGCAATGTCCGTCTGTCTGTCTGTCTGTCTATCTGTTTGTCTGTCTGTCTGTCTGTCTGTCTGTCTGTCTGTCTGTCTGCCTGTCTGTCTGCTGGCTGGTGCGGTATGTGGTAATATTTTCTTCTATCTCCGGATAAGTACGAAGATGAGCCATATTGGTCCACTCCTTCCAGTACCTCCACCTCAAAGAGTTAACATTTAGTGAAATATTGATTATTTAGTAACTTCTATACTACATATTTGAATCCTCTGAAATTCTACACATAGTATTAGCTTAATAGTCACTATTACCTCGAAAAAAATGGGCAAACTTACCACACCCCTTTTGGTACATCCCACACAAATGGACAATTTTGAATCAAAACTTAATAGCTTATAAATCTATTACCTGTGTATATATGTAAAGACTTGAAGTTTTGTACAGTGTAATGGTTTAATAGTACCAGCAATACAGTCAAAATGGGATGGGAAATGTACCATTTTTTACCAATAGTTACCACCTTATAACTTTACTAACAGTGCATACAAATACTTGAAATTTTGTACGGTGTAATGCTTTTATAGTACCTAGAGTCCAGAGAAGAAAGGGTGTTATTGGCCCACCCCTTTTGGTACCTCCCACACAAATGGAACATTTAACACCAAAAGTTACCACCTTATAACTTTAATACCAGTGCATACAAATACTTGAAATTTTGTACGGTGTAATGCTTTTATAGTATCTAGAGTCCAGAGAAAAGTGACCGTTATTGGGACGCCCCTTTTGGTACCTCTCACACAAATGGACAATTTTGTACCAAAAGTAAACAGCTCTTAACTTTAATACCAGTACATACTTTAAAGTTATTAAATGCAATTTAAATTGATAATAATTTAAATAAAACAAAAAAAATAAATAAATTTACTAATATTTTTTTTTGAGACTCAATGTGAGGGGATTCATTAGTCGGTTTAGCCGACTGAACTTTCTTACTTGTTTTTTTTTTGTATAATACAATAAAAAATAAATTTATATTTTAGTTTTACGGTCCACGGAACCGGGGTAACAAATACCATATGGCTAGATTTTGCTGCGACAGACCAGAGCCTTTGGTGGGAATCGAACCCACGACCCCCGAACTCATAGAGCACGCTACCAACCCACCTACTGGGGTGTTCAAAAATGCAATTTAAATTGATAACTTAATTAAAACAAAAAAATAAATAAATTTACAATTATTTTTTGGGACTCAAGGTGAGGGGATTCATAAGTCGTTTTACCCGACTGAACTTTCGTACTTGTTTTTGTTTGTATGTAAATATATATATTTATTCTCTGCATACTGTCTCCTGCTATATTAGTTACATGATTTCAATGAAACTTCTTCCATCAATAACTTACCGAAATGCTTTGAATGAATCCACATACCATAGATTATAACCGAACAAGGCATGTGACCTTTCGTTTATATTGTTGAAAATTTCGAATTTCATTGATTTCGTCTCTTTAAAATAAACCAATATATAATCGTCAATGAACACTTCCCAGTCACGGGAATATTCCAGGCGAACTGCAACGCTAAGAACACGAGTTCTCGATTCAAAATAATCCTTTACAGTTGCTTCGACAGTTTTCTTCGATTTATAATAATCCAATTTCCATATTTTCAAGTTAGTCTGAAATCCACAAAGCAATGGAATTGACAAACTGCACAGCAGGATTATAGTTTTTAAAGTGTTCATTTTGAACGATTCTCTTCGACTGACGGCAAAATTTTCCAATTTCCATTGCCAAGGATAATGCAAATCAGAGTTTTTAATTATTTGAAAATGAAAATAATGTAACCATATGTAGCAATGTGTTAATTTGTGTTATAACATATAAATAGATAGCAGTTGTAAGGCCAAATGACATTAGGACCACAAATTGCTACACCATTTCCAGAGTGAATTAACCCTTTGTATATTTGCCGGGAATCCTTTTCATTACATTTTAAGCCAGTTGAGTTATATCTGTCCAACATAAAGAATCGCTGTATGTTCGTCCATTTTTTCGCCTTGGGAGAGGCACATCCCGGAGTGTCTGCTCCGAATTTTTCTGGTCCGTGCCGGGACCGAACAAAATCCCGGACCACAACAATATTTCTGCTCCGTCTGCGGGAACCTTATACGTGGCAACTCAACATCAGTAAGGTGTACCCGATGTATGGAGTGGTTGCATCTCAGGGGTTGCTCTGGCCTTAGGAACGCCGTGGAGTATCACCGCATAGGGAGCTATGTTGGAGCCTGCTGTGCCTCCATACCTCTCAGTGTGCCTCAAGAATCGCAGTCGTCGGTGTCGTCGGCCTCGTCGTCTACGTCATCGACTCCTTCGGTTTATGGGACACCGCCGCAATCTTCCCTACAGCAACATGCACAGCAATCAACACCACAACTAACACCACACATTGCTGTACCAACCCCCGAACAAGCATACTTCTTGCAATTTAATTGCAATGGTCTCCGCGGCAAAATCAAAGAGATTGTAGATTTTATGAATCCGAAAAACATCAAGGTCGCTGCGATCCAGGAAACAAAGCTGAGCGACACATGCAGCTTGCACAGTTGTCAGGGTTACAATCTGCTACGTAAGGATCGCACTAGAAGTGGAGGTGGGGGACTGGCTTTCCTATTACACCATTCTGTGCAATACAGACCTATCTCGCCTGAGCTTGACTCTAGAGACCCATACATTGAATGTATGGGGGTAGCAGTTAAGTCCGGGACTGCCGAGATAGAGCTGTACAACGTATATATACCGCCGATGTGTAGCTGTTCTCCGCGCTATTTGCCGGACATCAGTCCGTTACTGCAGGGCAATAATCGCGGAGACTTTAATGCCCATCATAAGCATTGGCATTCTCTCCTTGCTAATGACCATAGAGGCATAGCTTTGGCTGAGCAGATAGATGGCTCTACGTTCTGCACAGTGAATGAGGACGCCCCCACACGGATAATGGGTGATTGCAGCAACTCGTCAGATATTACCATCGTGTCGCCTGGTCTGATAAATGACGTCACCTGGCAGCCCGTCATTTCATTTGGATCAGACCACCTCCCTATAATCCTCTCCATAGACAGACCAGCCCATTTTATTATCTCTGAACGCCGTACTTTCCTGAATCAAAGGAAAGCGGACTGGAACGGGTTCAGAGAATTCACCAACCGCAGCTTCAGTGAACTACCCATCCCCTCAGATGTTCGGGTAGCTGAGAAGAAATTCCGAGGCATCATCAACGCAGCAGCCGCTCGCTTTATCCCTGCTGGTCGAATACCCGAGATACGACCTAATTTCCCAGCAGATGCAGCGGGACTAGCAGAAGTGCGTGATGAAATTCGTCGTTCTAATCCTGCTGATCCTAGAATCAGGGAACTGAATCTAGAAATCAATAGGAAAGTCGACGAATATAAGCGGAATAAATGGCTATATCAACTGAAGCAGTGCAACTTAAGTTCCGGTATTGGTAAATTGTGGGCAACGGTTAAGTCACTCTCGAATCCAGGCAGGAAAGGCGACCAGACGGCAGTCACATTTGGTGCCACCACTGTGACTGACCCGAAGAGGTGCGCGCGTTATTTTAACCGACAATTCATAGAGCACCCCCTGAGTGACTGAGCGAAAAGGAGAGTAATGCGTCGTATCCATGCTCTCCGAGCTGAAGAAGTACCACCACAGTTTACAGTTGAAGAAGTTGCTGATGTCATCCGTAGCGCTAAGTCATCCAAAGCGCTTGGCCCCGACGGAATTTCGATGCTAATGTTGAAGCACTTGGACATACCGGGAGTTGAGTATCTGACTAGGGTTCTCAATCTGTCCTTGACCACTCTGATAATACACGAAGCCTGGAAAATGGGCAGAGTGGTCCCGCTACTGAAACCGGGCAAAGATGCGAGTAAGGGAGAATCGTTCAGGCCTATCTTCCTTCTGTCGCCAGTAGCAAAGACGCTCGAAGCGTTAATCCTCCCGAGCCATATTGGACATTTTCCAATTGCTGATCATCAGCACGGATTCCGAAAGCAGCATAGTACGACTACTGCTTTACACGCCATATCCACGCATGTGAGCCGCGGTCTTAACCAGAACAAGCCTGGTGACAGGACCGTCCTCGTGGCGCTAGACCTATCGAAGGCCTTCGATACCGTCAGCCACGCCACGCTTTTTGAGGACATAGCCAACACGTCCCTCCCGAATAGTTTGAAACGTTGGACCGTCAATTACATGTGTGGACGCCAGTCGTATGTGGAATTCAGAAACAAGAAGTCCAAACCCCGTAGAGTGAAACAGGGAGTTCCCCAAGGTGGGGTGACATCTCCGACACTGTTTAACCTCTACCTTTCTGCAATTCCACTCCCACCTGACGGCGTTGAAATCGTATCATATGCTGATGACTTTACGATTCTGCCGTGGGGCCCTTTAATCGATGACATATGTGGAAGGCTGAATATATACCTGGCTGAGATTGCCAATTTCTTCGCTGCTAGGAACCTAAAAATATCCGCCACCAAATCATCGGCCACACTGTTTACTGCATGGACAGCGCAAGTGAAGGACCAACTCAATGTGATAGTCGATGGCACAAGAATTCCGACCACCAACTACCCTAAGGTTCTTGGTGTCACATTTTATAGCCTCTTCAGGTCTAACGCGTATGCCGCAGCTATCTGCAATAAGATGAGAAGTAGGAACAAGGTCCTCAAGTCGCTAGCCGGCAGCACTTGGGGCACAGATAAAGAAACCTTGTTGACCTCTTACAAAGCGATAGGACGGTCTGTGGTAAACTATGCAGCACCAGTGTGGTCACCGAATGTGAGCGAGAGGCAGTGGAAGAATATATAGACCTGCTAAAATGCCGCCCTGAGAACTGCGACAGGGTGCCTCCTCATGTCTTCTGTGGACCACTTACATGAGGAGACGAAGATCATAACCGTGCGACGACACAATTTTTTGCTGTCGAAGCAGTTTCTGCTTGGTTGCTACCGTCCCAGCCATCCCAATTACCATCTAGTGGATAGGCGCCCACCTCCCAGGCAGATCTAGATCGCGAGGTCCAACGCTACAAGAGAGAATCTGTAGATCAAAGAGCTTACAAGGCAGGTCTGGCTGACATACACTCTGGCGCAGTCGCTGAAGCCGTAAATAATTACAGAGTCAATGTCGTACTAGGAGACCACCCTCCATCAGTGGCCTCAGAGGAAGAGGAATTACCACGACAGACAAGAGTACTTTTGGCCCAATTACGATCTGGCTGGTGTAGCCGCCTCAATTCATACTGGGCACGGATTGATGGCACCACGTCGAACATATGTCCCTCCTGTAACCAGGGACCACACGACACACTACACCTCTTTAACTGCCCTGCCAAACCTACTCAACTTGTTCCCAGGTCTCTTTGGACCCAACCAGTGGAAGCAGCCATCTTCCTCGGCCTGGAAACCAATACAGCAGAGCCCACTATACAAGCGAATGAAAACAACTAATGGATAACAAACACATATATTGCTACAGCAACAACAACAAATCCACAGTCTTCCCAGAGCCCTCACCAGGGTTACAGAAGAACCATCCGATTCGGTAGACATACTCTAGTAACTAAAATAACTCCAATCCTGGTCTGCTGACCCATAAGTTATTAGAGAATTAGAAAGATGGTTAAGGCGGATCGTAAAAAGCGTTAGGACAATCTGACCCTTATTGCTGAATCCGCCTCCAACATAATGTTAGCAAAAATACATGCAACAAGCTGTTCAATAAGGCCACAGCTACTGGAGTCACTTATGACGGAGATGCCTATAAAGGCCATCTCAAGACCTATAAGAAGGAGCTTAGAAAATCGCAAATACGTTCTTGGTACACATTCTGTGGAATGGTCTCAGACGCCACAAGGATCAGGAAGATACTATCGGCTACACTGCACTACTGTACAGATGATTACCTGCAGGATGATGACAACAATCGGGCAAAAAAAACTCTGAGCAGTCACAAAACACTGCTCGACACACATTTCCCGGGGAACTAACGAACAAAACTCGGGGAGCAGCAGGACCAACAAAAGATCGAGTGGCGTCGCTAGATTTTTGACTGATAATTTCAGAATCAGTTGGGCGATTAACAGCTTTGAGCCCTTTAAATCAGCTGGACCAGACGTCATTACTTCAGACGAAATGCAGAAAATGTTGAAGTACATTATGCATCAGGGTCTCATATATCCCCAATCGATAGAGGGATACAAAAGTGGTATTCCTATCCAAGGCGGGAAATATATCGCACACTAGGACAAAAAACTTTAGGCAAATTAGCCTATCCTCCTTCCTGTTGAAAGCTCTGGAAAGACTTTTAGATTCTTTCATTAGAGAAACCTTGAAAGCAAAACTCCAGCCGGGGAACCAACATACTTACAACAAGAAAAAAATCAACATAATCTGACATTTCAAGAAATTCACTATTGTGCCCTTTCTTGATAGATAGAAGGGTCCTTTAACAACATTCACACAGATGCGGTAATTGCGGCGCTACACATGTAATGGTGAACTTTTGCTTGAATAGACGGATTCAAAGCCTGATCAACAGAAGACGCATAACAGGAGTCCGCATGAGGAGTAGTACTGTATCCAATAATTTGGAACCTAGCTGTGAATGGAATTCTGTCAGATCTATAACGTTGTGCATGCAAGGTCTTGGCCTATGCCGAAGACGTGGTAATCGCAGTAACTGGCAAATTGCCCAAAAGCAGGTTGCTCTGAACAAATTGGACAGATAGACCAGAATCAGTGGTTTGAGCTTAAACCGAAACAAGACAGAATTGGTCCTCTCTACTCCACAGCCAAATTGAAGTGTCCTCAGACTTATTGTATTGAGACGGGTAGCGAAGACCAACTTACATTGTTGTAGTAAGGCTGTAGAGGCACGTTGGGGCCTATCTCCTGAAATCGTCCATTGCATATACATAGCAGTAGTTCGCCCAATACTACTGTAGGTCATTATGGACTGGTGGACGACAACTGATAAGCGATCCATCACCAGTCAATTAATGAAGGTTCAGTGAACTGCTTGCCTGATGGAGTTTTAAGGATTACAACAAGTCCTACTCCATACACTGCCGATTGATATTGTAGCGAGAGAAATTTTAACCAGATCGGCATAAAGATTAAATTACACTGTACAGCATTTTTCAGCACATTGATTTGGGACCCAATTCTTAGCATTGGACGTGAAAGTAGGCCCAAAAATAAGAACTTCTGCATCGTTCAGTCAAGTTGGCTCAAGTAATAATTTAATGGCCATACGATTTTTGCTCAGGGTGGATTTTTTGGTGGAGTTTTTCTATTTTTTTCTCGGTGTACCGTACGGAATTTCTTTTTTGTGTCTGAAGGAAAGTGGTAGTTATTGAATAGGAGAGAAAAAGTGCGGAACAATTATATTAAGTGCCTTACAAATCGCAAAAAATAGATGTTCCTTACGCTATACCGAGAAAAAATATAGAAAAAGTGCAAAAAAATTCACCTGGGCCAAAAAAATCGTATCGCCATTAAATTATTAATTGAGCTAACTTAACTAAAAGAATGATGCAGAAGTTCATATTGGTAGGGGCTACTTTCACATCCAATTCTCAGAATTGAGTCCCTAAATAATGTATTGTACTATGTTATCTATCAATGAGGAGGTAGCGCAATGGTAACCGACTGAGTGGACTATGTACTAACTTTGTACACCTTCGAGAGGAACTTTGTCACTAAAATACGTGCCAGCGAGGAATGGGTTGGCAGTCTACCAGGAAATATATTATATCTCTATTTCTATACAGATGGTTCGAAGCTTTCTGAGAAGGTTTCGCTCCCTTTTATACTATAAAGAACTTACTCTTAATATAGCCCTCAGACTACCAGATACTTGCAGTGTCAATCAAGCTGAAATAATTGCAATATTTGAAGTAACCTAGTGGCTGAGTCATAGTCACCAACACTGGCATTATCATTCACTCGGACAGCCAGCCTGCCATCAATTCTCTGGAGGCCTAATCCCACATCCCAAAAACAGCCTTTGCCGCAGATATCTTAGCGAGATGGCTGAGCAGTTTTACATATACCTCATATGGGTACTGCAAAGCCGATGGACATGCTAAGAAATGGACGACATTACAAATTCTCAAAGAATTTTCATATATTGGTGCGGCACTGTCCACATGCTAGTTTTGGGTTAGGCAAGAGGCAATCTAATGCAAATGGACATAAATCGGCGCCTAGCTATCCTAGACAAACCAGGCCAATATATGACCTGAGAAGGTCAAAAAATCTCCTCGCACTAGGTAGGAAAAGAATGCGTCAGTTCTGACGGGATACTGCCTGATTGGCGAACATGCCAGAAGGTTGGGTAATGACTTCAATCCCTTCTGCAGAAGCTGTGGAAATGAGGAAGAAGGTATGAGCATTGAGTACTGTCCCGCATTGAGGGGATCAACGAATCCTATAGTTCCCATCTATTCCCTGGATGGCGACTGGACAGTGATCCCAGAATGGTCACCAGTCCGAGATTTTCTGGAGTCTAACTGGTAGTATCTTCGGCTACGCAGTCTGACCAGAGCACTTAATCTGGTACCACGGGGAGTCAGGAAAGCGCTCGGGACGCAGGTTCCGGCCGGACTATTGCTGAGGACCCTATTGGGTGCAACGTGGTGGCTGTGGTTGAAACCAAAATCGCTGGGAGAGAACATTGTCGGATGTGGAGTTACAAACCAACCGGGTGCCATGACCGTTAGAATGGCAAGGAGTGTTAGATGGGCTCCGCTCCTAACCAAGGTGGAGGGCAAAAGTGTCCAGAAATACGGAATTGTTTGGTACTTATGCAAAATTCCCTTACTTGTTTATAATTAAAATTAGCACAACCTGACAAGATTCAAATATTAATGGGAGTGGCGTAAGAAACTGGACATAATTTAAATTTACATTGACCTTCGCGCAAAATCGTTGTGTATTTCGAAATTCATATACATAATATAATCTCTTTTAGGAAATTATTTCCTGCATTTATATAGTTTATACAATAACTTATTTTTTATTTTATTGTTGCAGGAACGTTCTACATTAACCTATTGGGTTAAGTGATCTATTTTTTTAATTTCTGTATTATAACCTTTCTAAGAAAATATCGCCACTGCAGGTTTGACAAAAAAATCCACATCACATAACTTGATATGAATTTTTGTCTCTTCTCTACTTTGTTAATTCGCCCATTACGAAGTCGAATGTTAAATCAACAAGTTTACCAAATTTGGATTTTTTTCTGTAAATGTGTCGCGTCAAAGTGATTTTTTTAAGTGATCAACAATATTTACTCTTTTATTTATGATACTCATTAAAGCAGCGAAAACGATTTTTTTGTATAAGAAATATTTTTGGTGTTATTGTTCCAGTTTTGCAAATCGGGTTTTTGTCGAAAAAATCACTGTACGAGTATTAATAATTTAGAGACATCCTGTTGTTATATTTCGATACAATTTTGTGTCATATATTTTTTGGCAAGTATAGGGTTTTCTAATAGGGACATAACAATTTCGTATCTTTATGTCGGTGTCAAAACGTTAGTCGAGTCAACATTTCCATCATGGTAAAGTTCACTTACGTGCAACGTTTGGAAATCATTAAAAATTAAATTCCGAGTCGGTGGTCGCAACTTTAAGAGCGCTTACTCCAATTTTCGGCCGTAATAATCATCCCACCCGACAGGTTGTACGGGCTATAGTGAATAAAATTTAATCCAAATTTTCACTTTTGGATGTTCCGGTGCCAAAGAAAGAGACGCCGTACCGCTCGAAGCGACGAAAATATTGCAGCCGTAAGTGTATCCGTTCAAAATGAGCCAAATCAGTCGATTCCACGTCGTTTGCAGAAATTGGCATCTCTCAAATCTTGCCCTTCATCCTTATAAGATCAAACTGACTCAAGAACTAAAGCCACTTGATCATTTGAAACGCCGAAACTTCTCCGATTGGGCTCTGGCAAAGTTAATGTTATGTCCTTAATGGAAAACCCGATATTTTTAATGCCTCACAAACTATTCCTATCATATGTGTGAAAATCTGTTCAGATTTAAATATAGCACTCAGGAATAACTATCTCAAGAAATATAAATGTTCAGGAGACACAAAATACATTTTCATTCGCAGTGCATTTAACCCTCGAGATTCCTTGTTATACACTGAAAAAAATTATATACAGGGTTTTCCAACAAGAGGTGTTATGTTGAATCATCCGGTATTTCGGTAGCTGTCACTTTTGAAGCTTTTATTCTTTGACATTTGACAAGTAGAAACTACGCCATTACTAAAAATGGAATGGACGATTAATATTATTAAAATTCACTACAAAAATGGTGAAAATCTTGCAGTCACAGTTCGCAAAACTAAAGCATTTTTGGGTCGTCGTGAAGCACCTTGTCGGACCGCAATACAGAAATAGGTGGAAAAATTCGAGCTTGTCGCTCAAGAACAACAGAGAATATTGCTGCTGTAGCCCAAAGTGTTGAAGAAAACCCAGGTTTGTCCATTCCTCGTCGTTCTTTGGAATTGGACATTCCACAAACGTCATTACACCGTATCTTGCATAAAGGCATGGGTCTTAAGGCTTATAAAGTTCAGTTAACACAAGAACTCAAGCCGGACGATCATCAACAACGTCGTGTCTTTGCTGATTGGGTCCTTGAAATGCATGAAAATGATCCGGAATTCCATCGAAAAATCATCTTGATTTCCACCTCGGTGGCCACGTCAACAAGCCAAATTGTCGCATCTGGGGCTCGGAAAACCCAAGAGTTATTGTTGAGAAGTCTCTCCATCATCAACGTGTGACTGTTTGGTGCGGTTTATGGTCCTGCGGGGTCATTGGACCTTACTTTTTCGAAAATGAGGTTGGAACAACAGCTACGTTGAATGGATTGCGCTATCGAGGGATGATTAATGATTTTTTATGGTCGGAGTTGGATGGTATTGATCTGGACAACGTTTACTTCCAACACTTGCCACACAAGCAACGAAACCATTGCTCTTTTACGGGAAAAGTTTCCGGACCGTGTTATCTCGAAGAGGTGATCCAAATTGGCCACCGAGATCTTGTGATTTGACACCTTGCGACTTCTTCCTTTGGGGCCACGTGAAAGATAAGGTCTACGCCAACAGCCCAGCGTCGATTCAAGACCTCAAAGATAGAATTCGTGAGGCTATCGAGGACATAGGGGAGCCACTATGCGATTTGGTTATGGAAAATTTCATGAAAACGATATGGTCCTGTAAGCGTGGTCGTGCTGGCCATTTGGCTGATGTTGTTTTTCATTATTAACGGCATACCTTCCTCTTTATTATGAAATAAACATCCGATCATTTATCTCAAAAAATTGCATTTTTCTTTGAATACCAAAATAACACCTCTTGTTGGAAAACCCTTAATATATTGCAAAAATCGATATGCGGGGTATGTTCAATAAAAAAGGTGAATTTTGCAATTTCTTGGGCTACGTGCATTAGCGTTTTTTTCTGTTGGCACACTTCTGATTTGTTGTGTGTGAGAGAAAAAAATGGATCAAATAATATGCATTAAATTTTGTCTAGAAAGTGGAATTAAGTGCTCACAAGCACTTGAAATGTTGAGAATGGCATATGGTGATTGTACTCTGAGTCAGATAAATTCTTACAATTGGTACAAGCTTTTCAAAGTAGGTCGATAAGATGTGAATTCATCCTGGATGATCCACTACATCAAAAACCAATGAAAATGTTGAAAAAATGAGGAAGATTTGTTTGGAGAATCGTCGAATCACTATTAGAGAAGTTGCAGAGGATGTCAGCATATCGGTTAGCTCATGGCATACACTTTTTTTGGGAATTTTGGGCATGAACGGTTCGAGGCAAGTTTGGCAACATAAAAAAACTCTAATCGAATGCACCTACCTCATATACCCTACGGGAAATTTAATGTTATTTAACCTGAGTCTACTGATCCCAGTACTGATTACTGTTGTGATCAGGCAGGGAACTATTGCTATTAGCCACTCAGGGAAAAATCCTCTAAACAATATTGTTGGTTGTAGTATGTCACCATCTACATACTGCATCAAAGAAATCTACATCTTCACAGACGACCAGTTAGGTTTTATAATCCTTAGTAGAGGGCCAGTTGAGTTATCTACTGTTTATTAGACGTCAGACGAGTACTTGGATATGGCACAAGGTGAAAATTCACCACCTCCAAGACATATTAAAGTTACCGGTTGCCACCACGACCACGCTTACAGGACCATATCCTTTTCATGAAATTTTCCATAACCAAATCGCAAAGTGGCTGCCCTATGTCCTCGATAGCCTCACGAATTCTATCTTTGAGGTCTTGAATCGACGCAGGGCTGTTGGCGTAGACTTTATATTTTACGTGGCCCCTACGGAAGAAGTCGCAAGGTGCTAAATCACAAGATCTCGGTGGCCAATTGTGATCACCTCTTCGAGAGATAACCCGGTCCGGAAACTTTTCCCGTAACAGGGCAATGGTTACGTTGCTTGCGTGGCACGTAGCGCCGTCTTGTTGAAAGTAAAGGTTGTCCAGATCAAGACCATCCAATTCCGACCATAACAAATCATTAAGCATCCCTCGACAGCGCAATCCATTCACCGTAGCTGTTGATTCAACCTCATTTTCGAAAAAGTAAGGTCCAATGACCCCGCCGGACCGTAAACCGCACCAAACAGTCACACGTTGAGGATGGAGAGGCTTCTCAACAATAACTCTTGGGTTTTCCGAGCCCCAGATGAGAAAATTTTGCTTTTTGACGTAGCCACCGAGGTGGAAATGGGCCTCATCAGTCAACTCCTTCGATGTGTTACACTTTTGACTTGTAGCAAATGATATATGCCCTCCTCTCTAAGGTGAGGGGATAATAACAAAGACAATTTATGTGGATTTTTCATCTACACATCACATACGTAGCACATGTATCTGGCCAGATACACACATATTTTGTATGAAGAATAATGCAATCTATTTGCATTTTTATTTTTCTTTGCGTCTGTTTACTCAAATCAACTCAAACGGGATTATATATGCATTCTGTATGGTTGTAGCTGGGAAAACTGAATGCACAACATTCACAAGTTTGATTGATATAACATTTGCCCTTCATTTCATCTCATTTTCCGCGTTTTTGTCTTTTTTTTAAATAGAAAATATATATCTGCCTGGAGTGACAACAATATAACAATGTAATATTATCACTAAAATACCATATTTTTCATATAAATGTATTGAAATACATAGTGTGTCTGGCCAGATACATGTTCTACATATGTGACTATCGGAACATGTGCATGGCGGAGGGTTAAACAGACCCAAAACGGATAACCGCCGAACATACTTAGGGTTTTGGTCATTCCTTCGATGTGTTACACTTTTGAATCGTAGCAAATGATATATACTCTCCGCTCTCTTATGTGAGGGGATAAAAATAGAAGTTGAACCAAATGTTTTAGGATAACTTGAGAACCATTTATTCTAACTTTTTCAGGAAAGCTTTAAATAATCCTTAATTAAGTAGCCTTACCCTAATATCATTTTTACATCCCATCAGCCGTTTCAAAGATATCTTACAAGATATTTGGAAAAAATCTATTTTTTGAGAAAATTTTAATAATTTTTTAGTTACAACCTTTTAAAAACATAGAAAAATTTACAATTATTATTTTTTTATTATTTTATCGTAAAGTCTGAACGGTCATGAATAAAATCAGAACATTCCGAAGAAAATCTATGTAAGAGTATAACTTAAAAAGTTGTAGCTATTTTAGCAATCCTATCAATCCCATCTGTTATCAAAAATTTAATGCCTGATTTCCATCAATAAAACTCATACGTCTTTGTAATTTCATAGAACATTTGCAAAATTTATTATTTTTTAATAACTATTGCTTGGTGTAAATGAAAACAAAATATCTTCAAATAGCATTTGTTTTGTTTTTTGTTTTTGTAATACATGTATATTTGGTATTTTTATCTTCTTTAAAATGTTTGTATAATATAATAAATGGACTATTTCCTGTTAATTGAA
This sequence comes from Eudasyphora cyanicolor, assembly GCA_963930755.1. Classification (NCBI taxonomy): domain Eukaryota; kingdom Metazoa; phylum Arthropoda; class Insecta; order Diptera; family Muscidae; genus Eudasyphora; species Eudasyphora cyanicolor. The sequence continues at coordinate 216,436,822 of OZ005735.1, read as the reverse complement.
ATTTTATAATATCAATCGGGTTTCCAATTTTTTTATGTATACGAGTATGTCTATTTAATTTTTAACTCCACAGTACAACTTGTTGTTTTTTATATATTGTTTTATTATTTTTTGATAGAAAATCATATGTTTCACATCGATGTTCAACGTTTCTTATTTGTTGTTGTTGATGGCGGGGAATAAATGCAAAATCAAAATGTTTTCGATTGTTAGTTATGGCGATGCAGATACGGTACGGTTAATAATATTTTTAAACGCGGATATTTCTAAACCATTACACTAAACAAAATCCTAAAGACGTCACACAGTGGGAAGAATTAAAAACAGCGAAACAAATCCGCCATTTCATAACCAGACAACCGATTGCGTCAAAAATTGGAAACTTGCGTCAAAACGCAAAAAAAAAATCTGTACAAAGTCTGGAAGGCCTACATCGTAGTACCTATTACGGGCTAATACAGACAAAAAAATAAATAAATTCGTTGAGGGGATGCCTTCGTGTTCCGATGGAGCGGGGTTCCCCAATCGTCCTACTGTCCGTCCGTTGGTCTTCGCCAAAGCCGACCACACCAAACATGGTGAACATTTCCCCCCAGTACTAACAACAGGTGGTACGGTGAGGGGAAAACGTCATGTCCGACCGTCAAAACGGAAGCACAATGAGCACCGGATATCGCTCAGAGTTTTGACGAAGTTGGAGGCTGTTGAGGTTTCGGCTCTTACCGAAAAACAAAAAGAGTCACTTACCTGTGCTAAAGGCGTCATAGATGCTTCTAAGGCAAATGAGCCGGCTGAGAGAGCCATAAATTCAACCGTGTTAATGGCTAATAAAGTCAAAATAATCAGATCACCCCTGCCTTCGAAAAAGTCAAGAGGCTCTAATTTCAACATTAACAGGACACTCACCAAGCCCTTCAATGAAGTGGCGAAGGAGAGTCTAGTGATGGCCGTTGTAGACAGAAGTAATGAGGATGGATCTATCCTCAAGGACAAATGGAGCCATGTGCAATAAGCCATTATGGCTCATAACCTCGATGTCCGTAGAGAAATGCCGGGCAAACCACCAATCTGCAACGATGCAGGATGGCATCAGGGGAGAGTAAAGCTCTTATATTTCGGTGATGCCAGATCAGTAGACCTGTATAAGTCAGCTCTGAGACGAGCGGGTGAGGTGTGTCCGGGTGCCCAGTTGGATGTTGTCGAAAAAACAACATCCCTAGTCACCCTAGAGCCATCACCTGGGTTACAAAAGAGCCCTCCAACCCGGCTGACATAGTAGAAATAATAAAAGATTCCAATCCTGGTCTGCCGGCCCATAATTGGAGAATCTGTAAGGTGGGTGAGGCGGATGGTAAAAAGCGGCAGGGCAATTTGATCCTTACCCCATATACAACGTGCAAGTGCAACCCTACAATATGGCTTCGAGACTATAGTCTTAAAGGTATACAAGCAGGATATAGCTCCCACTGCGGAAGGTGAGTCGTCCACCGTGGTTGATACACGGCTTTCTGGAAGTGCTGAGGTACCCACGCCCATTATTTCTAGTGATTCCAACAGAAGATCTGTAACTTCCTTCACGGAGGACGAAAGCTCTACTTCTGACACAGAGGGGGGCTGAGGGGAGTCTCCGGACTCTTTGACGCATCTGGCGGGGACACACTTCTCGATGATACGGACGAAGAGTTCGATAACACCCTTGTCGGGGTGGATGTTAATCTGTCAATTACCAATGATGGTAAGAATTCTACAGATAAACCTCCATCACGCTAAAGCAGCCTCAGCGGCTCTACTGCTGCGCCTGTCCACAGGTGCAGTAGACATCGTCCTGGTACAGGAGCCCTACGCAGTGGGAGGAAGGGTGTACGGTATCAGGGCACCCAACTTTAAGCTGCTTGTGGCCAACTGATAAGGCACTCCAAGAGCCTGCATTTTGGCCAGGAAAGATCTAAGTATCTTTCTCCTGGCTTATGAAGCTGCTCTATTCAGGGAAGTAGTAGAAGAAACATCGTCTGATGAGGTCGAGCTGATTATTGGCACAGATACGAACGTTCATCACAATATCTGGGGTAGTACGGATAAAAAGAATAGGGTGATTCGCTTCTTGACTTTATTATAACTACCACCCTAAGTATTTGCAACATAGGTAATAAACCGACCTTAACAATTAGAGACAGACAAGAAGTACTCGACGTAACGTTTGCTACTGACCGGCTGTCAGACAAAATTATTAGGTGGAATGTACTGGACGACCACTCATTCTCAGATCACCATTATATTGAGTTCAAACTCGCTGAAAAAGCGCCTAAAGCTGCCGTCCACAGAAATGTGAGGAAGACAAAGTGGCACCTGTATGAGAAGAATTTCAAGAAAGTCCTCAACTCCAAACATCTGTACGAACCCAATGACAAAGCCGGTTTGGATAATCTGGTCGAGCATATCATCACATCATTCAATAGTTCCCTTGAAGAAGCCTGTCCAAAAACAAGGTACAAGGGTAAAACTAAACCCCAGTGGTGGACTTCTGAGCTAACGGCTATGAAAAAGACCTGCAACAAGCTATTCAACAAGGCTAAATCTACTGGGGTCGCTAATGTTTGGGATGCCTATAAAGAGCAACTCAATATCTATAAGAAGGAGCTTAGAAAGGCGCAAAAACGCTCTTGTTATACCTTCTGTGGGTGGAAAAGGTCTCCGACGACGCAAGGCTAAGGAAAATACTATCAGCTTCACCCTGTGATTATTGTTATTTGTTCATTTTATTTGCCTCATTTCCAGGGATGAGGCAAATAACTGGACAAAAAACAGCGAGCAGTCGCTGAATGTACTGCTCGACACACATTTCCCGGGGAACTCAGCAACTGAACCCGAAGATCAGCAAGACCAACAAGAATGCGAGTGAACTGCGAGAGTTGCTAGCTTGTTGACTGAGAGATCCAGAATAAGCTGGGCTATTAATAGCTTTGAGCCCTTCAAGTCACATGGACCAGACGGCATAACTCCAGCAGAAATGCAGAAAATGTTGGAGTACATTATCCCCTGGCTAGAGAAAATTTATGTAGGCTGTATCAGGCTTTCATACATCCCGAATCAATGGAGGGATATCAAAGTGGTATTCATACCTAAAGCGGGGAAGATATCACACACTAAGCCAAAAGACTTTAGACCAATTAGCCTATCCTCCTTCCTATTGAAAGGTCTGGTAAGACTTTTATATTATTTCATTAGGGAAAACCTGGATACAAAACTCCTGTCGGTGAACCAACATGCTTACAATAAGGTGAAGTCTACAGAATCAGCCCTGCACGAACTTGTGAGCACTATCGAATCGTCCCTGCATTTCAAGGAATTCGCCATGGTGGCATTTCTTGACATCGAAGGGGCTTTGTAAACAGAGGGACCCCACAAGGAGGAGTACTGTCTCCACTAATTTGGAACCTAGCGGTGAATGAAATCCTGCTAGATCTAGAACGTTATGGCTACAAGGTCGAGGCATATGCGGACGACGTGTTAATCGCAAATTCGTTAACGTTCTCAGAGTCATCCTACAGGTGGCTCTGAACAAACTGGCTAGATGGGCCAGAAGCAGCGGTTTCGGCGTAAACCCAAAAAACACAGAATTGGTTCTCTTTACTCGGATAAATAATATCCCACATGTCGACCCGATTAGATCTAGTGGACACACATGTGGAACAGATCTAGTCTTTTCTGAAAGTGCACAACTTTTAGGAATAATTCTAGATAGAAAACTGTTTTTTAGACTTAACGTATTGGAACGTGTAAGGAAGGCCAACGTCGCCTTATATTCTTGCATAAAGGCTATAGGGTAGCGGTGGGGACTCTCTCCTAAAATCGTCCGTATAACAGTTCGTCGAATACTGTTATACGGTATTGTTGTATGGTGGACGGCAACTGACAAACTAACCATCACCAACCTACTAACAAAGGTTCAGAGAACAGCCTGCCTGATCATAAGCGGATCCGACCGAGTCTCAACAAGCCCTACTCCATATACTGCCGATTAATATTGTGGCGAGAGAAGTTGCAACCAAAGCGGCAATAAGATTAAAGGATATCAAAGTGTAGTGCTATGGTAACCGACCGAGTGGACTATATATCAACGGTGCGCACCTTTGAGAAGAACTACATAACTATGATACCAGCCAGGGATGAATGGGATGGCAGAATACCCGGAAATAGAAACCATCTCCACTTTTACACGGATGGTTCGAAGCTTGATTAAAAGGTTGGCTTCGGAGTACACTGTGCAGAGCTTAGTTTGGATATAGCTCACAGACTACCAGATACCTGCAGTGTCTATCAAGCCGAAATAATGGCAATATGGAAAGTCGCCAAGTGGCTGAGTCGCAACACAGTAACCAACACTGGCGTTGTCATTTACTCCGACAGCCAGGCTGCCATCAATTCTCTGGAGGCAACATCCCAAAATTCTCAAACTGCCCTGACTGCCGCAAATCTCTTAACGAGATGGCTGAGCAGTTTAATAGAAACCTCATATGGGTGCCTGGGCATAGGGATATCCCGGGGAACTGCAAAGCCGATGAACTTGCTAGGAAAGGGACGACATTACAAATTCTCGAAGAATTTGCATATATTGGTGCGCCACGACTTAGGCAAGAGGCAAACAGGTAGTCCAACGAAAGATGGACAGAAATCGGCACCTGCAGGGTAGCTAGACAAATTTGGCCAAGGTATGACAAAACACTAGACAAGAGTAGGTGGGAAACTTTGAGTTTTATAATTATCGGTTGTCTGGTAAAGAAACGGCACATTTCAGGCCTGCGCCCATCGCCGCTTCCTTTTTGTCTCTCATTTGTCAAAATGTCCCATAAGCAAAAGAGCACTGTACTTTTTGACAAATAACAGATAAAACGTTACAAAAATAAATTGTATTTTTTGACGCTGCGTTTTGTTCTATCATTTGTCAAATTGTTCCATAAATACATCGAAAAAAACGACAGATATTTTCATTTTTTCGTAATTCTCCCACTGTGCCATCGATTTAATAATGAGGTGTACGTTGTAAAAAATATTCAGTCACCCCTAAAATCAATAAAATTATCTAAAATACCCCTTAGCCAATTTCATTTACTTTAGTGGTGTTTAAGAGAAAATAAAAAAATTATTTCTGTTATTTTTTTTTTTTTGTAAAAAATAAAAAATAATATATTTCTTTTTTTTTATAAATTTGATGAGTACTATTTGAAAAAAATTACAAACATTTTTTTTAAACTAAATAGCTTTGTAATTTGAAAGGAATATTAATTCTGTTTTAATTAAAAGAAAAAATATTACAAAAAATGTAAACCAAAATAACACAGCTACACGAAAACGTTCTGTTTCCTAGATGAGAAGAGGTAAAGAAAAATAGTAAATAGTTTTAAGCAGTTTACATTTTTCTAGTGTTTAAATCTTAAAATATCAATTATGTTGTCTTTATAGAAAACGATGATGTTTGTTTTTGTACATCCGTAAAAATAAATGCTTTTGAAGTTCCTTTACGATTTTCCCTCAAACCATTTTTGGTAGAACGTCTGCGTAGCCGTTGGTCTGTGTTGATTTTGGTTTTGTATTTTTTTCGCTTTTACTAATTTTTCTTGAGATTATTACTTATATAATTTATTTTTCATAGAAATATATATATAAATGTTTTTAAAGAAAATTATAAATATTAAAAAAAGAGTTGGCTTACTATTTAAAAAAGTAAAATTACAAAAAAAAAATAAAACAAAAGAAACCTGCTAATATTTTGGGCTTAAATAAAACATTATGCTTTCAAAAAAAATTGCTTAAATTTCTCTAAACTAGAACCTATCTAAAGAAACGCAAAAATGTACGCAAACTGTCTTAGGGAACAATTGAACTTTCAGAGGGAACACGAGACGAATTAAAATACGAAAATAAAAAACAAAATCATAATTACAATTAAAATTAATATTAAAATAGTAATAACAATAAATAGAGATTTATTTTAGATGACGTTCTAGTTCTTCATGCAGTTGTATGTTACACAGAAAATGGGGCTAAAATACAAAAAAAAAATATTGCAATTTTCCCATGCTTCAATTAAAATGTTAATTAATTCAATTGATTCAATAATTGATTTATTAATTAATTCAATTGATTAATTAATAAATTTATTGTTTGGTTCAATTATTTTATTAATTGATTCTATTAACTTTTTTATTTGCTAATTACTTCAATTAATTTATTAATTATTTTAATTAATTTATTAAATAATTAAATTAATTTATTAATTAATTCAATTAACTAAATTAATTTATTAATTAATTCATTTAATTTATTAATTAATTCAAATAATTTATTAATTATTTCAATTAACTGAATTAATTCAATTAATTTATTATTTAATTCAATTAATTTATTAATTAATTTATTAATTAATTCAACTAATTTAATAATTAATTCAATTAATTTATTAATTAATTCAATTACATTATTAATTATTTCAATTAATTTATTAATTAATTCAATTAATTTATTAATTGATTCAATTAATTTATTAACTACTTCAATTTGTTAATTAATTCAAACAATTTATTAAATAATTCAATTAATTAAATTAATTTATTAATTAATTAATTTAATTTATTAATTAGTTCAAATAATTTATTAATTAATTCAATTAACTAAATTTATTAATTAATTCAATTAATTTATTAATTAATTCAATGAATTTATTAATTAATTCAATTAATTTATTAATTACTCCAATTAATTTATTAATTAATTCAATTAATTTATTTACTACTTCAATCAATTTGTTAATTAATTCAATTAATTTATTTATTAATCCAATTAATTTATTAATTAATTCAAATAATTTATAAATTACTTCAATTAATTTATTAATTAATTCAATTAATTTATTAATTAATTCAACTAATTTATTAATTAATTCAATTAATTTATTTATTAATCCAATTAATTTATTAATTAATTCAATTAATTTATTTATTAATCCAATTAATTTATTAATTAATTCAAAAAATTTATTATTTAATTCAATTAATTTATTAATTAATTTATTTACTACTTCAATCAATTTGTTAATTAATTCAATTAATTTATTTATTAATCCAATTAATTTATTAATTAATTCAAATAATTTATTATTAATTCAATTAATTTATTAATTAATTCAATTAATTTATTAATTAATTCAATTAATTTATTAATTAATTCAATTAATTTATTAATTAATTCAATTAATTTATTAATTAATTCAATTAATTTATTAATTAATTCTATTAATTAATTCAATTAATTTATTAACTACTTCAATCAATTTGTTAACTACTTCAATCAATTTGTTAATTAATTCAAACAATTTATTAAATAATTCAATTAATTAAATTAATTTCTTAATTTTTATTAACTTATTAAATAAATTAATTAGTTCGTTGTTTAATTAATTAATTATGTTAATTAATTAATGAAATTAATTAAATAATTAATTAAGTTATGTTAATAATTAATTTATTAATTAATGTACTTATTATTAATTAACTAATTAATCAATTAAATTCATTAATTTATTAACTATTTCATTTAATTTATTAATTCGATTAATTAATTCAATTATTTCGTTAATTAGTTCATTGCGCGTAATAATTAAATCAACTAATTTATTAACTAACTCAATTAAACTGTTGAATTAATTAATAAATTTAGTGATTAATTAATGAATTAATCAATTAATTAATGAATTAATCAATTAATTAATGAATTAATCAATTAATTAATGAATTAATGGATTAATTAATGAATTAATTAATAAATTCATTGAATTAATTATTGAATTAATTAATAAATTAACTGAATTAATTAATAATTAACTGAATTAGTTAACTTTATTAACTAAATGAATTGAATTAATTATTAAATTAACTGAATTAATTAATAAATTAATTGAATTAAAAATTAACTGAATTAATTAATATATTAATTATTAAATTTATCGAAATATTAAGTTAATTGAATTAATTCAAAAACTAATTGAATAAATTAATTCAATTAATTGATTAAATAATTAATTAGTTAACAAGTTAATAAGTTAATTGAAATAAACGAAAAATTAATTAATTAATAAATAAAATTATTAACAAATTAATTAATTTATTAAATTATTTCAATTAATAAATAAATTTTTAAATTACATAGTTTATAAATTAATTGAATTAATTAATAAATTAATTGAATTAATTCATAGACTAATTGAATAAATTCATTGACAAATTGAATAAATTAATTGGGTTAATTAATAAATTAGTTAATAAGTTAATTGAAATAAACAATAAATTAATTAATTAATTAATAAATAAACTTATTAACAAATAAATTAATTTATTAAATTATTTTAATTAATAAATACATATTTGAATTAGTTTATAAATTAATTAATAAATAAATTAATTAATTGAGCAAATTAATAAATTAATTGAATTAATTAATAGAGAAATTGAATTAATTAATAAATTGAATTAATTAATAAATTGAATTAGTTAATAAATTATCTTAATTAACACATTGAGTGCCAAGGGGTTTTGACGAAAACCTTCCCCGGGTGCCAAGCACATTTTTTGCTATAAACTGGTGTAAAAGTAGAAAATATTCAGTTCTGCGCCAATCCAGGATAATTTTGTGGTTTATTTTGGATTTTATAACGGTTTTTTTATGTCGCACGTTTCTGTACGACGTGGCACTGCACGACGGAATTGCAATCGTAAAAATCACTGTCGTACGAAAATGTGCGACGCGTTTTTTTTTGCTATTTCTTAATTTTTTTTCTTTTTACGCATTATTCTTTACATTTATTTAAATTTTTTATTATATCTGTTTTTATTTTTATTTTGTGCTATTTTTTATTTTTATTTGTCTTCTTTTTTTGTTTTCTTTATATTTATTTTTCTTTATTTTCTTTGTTTTTTATTTTTATCTTTTTTTATTTTGTTTTATTTTTGTAGATTTGAATTAGAAAAATGGCGAAGCGAAACCTTAGAGATCGTGAAATACGTGAAGCGTTGGAAGAAAGTGATGATGGTGATTTTTCATGCGATGAGTTGATTGATGAGAACTGGCTACCAGATGACTCGGACACTGACTCTGATAATAACAATGATACTAATAACATTGATAACATTTATAACAGCGATACTGAAGACGACTGGGACATGGATGAGGACGAGCCAACAGCATTGTCAAACGTAGTCGGTTCTTCCGAAACAAACATTTGGACTGAATTTAGTTCTCGTCAGAAAACTTTTACATTCACTGGGCGATCAGGCTTGCAACAGTCTATTCCAACAGATATTTCCTGTGTGGATGCATTTCTCCTATTTGTTGACAAGGACGTTATTGAATTAATTGTATCAGAAACAAATAAGTATGCGGAGGAATATGTAAATAAAGGTGCTGTTACCAGATTTTCTCGAAAAAAAAATTGGATACCAACAACAGATTTTGAAATGAAGAAGTTCCTTGGCCTTCTTTTGTGGATGGGTTTGGTGAAGGTCGGGTGTTTAAAAGACTATTGGTCCAAAGATTCGCTCTACAACTTTTCAATTCCGGGGAAACTAATGTCACGCAATCGCTTTCAACTATTGCTTAGTTTCATGCACTTCTCAGACAATAACTCAATTGTACCAGGTGATAGGCTTGCTAAAATAAAACCACTATTGGACATGTTACAAACGAGATACCAAAGCATTTACGTTCCAGGTGAAAACATAGTAATTGATGAGACCCTTATTCCATGGCGTGGCAGACTATTATTCCGACAATATATACCAAATAAAGCTCATCCTTATGGTATAAAGCTTTTTAAGCTCTGCTCTACCGAAGGATTCACCTGGTCATTGCAAATATACTCCGGAAAGTCATCAAGTGGACTGAAAGAAGTCGGTTTGGCAAAAAGAGTTTGCGAGGATCTGATCATTGATTTGAAAGGTCAAGGTCGAACTTTATATGTAGACAACTTTTACACAAGCTATGAATTGGCTCGTTCAATGCTAGATCAAAAAACACATGTTGTCGGTACACTCCGTGCCAACAAGAAACATTTGCCAAAAGAAGTTATGGTTGCTCCTATAAAGAAAGGCGAAGTAGTGGCTAGAGAAGATCCCAATGGTATAGTTGTTCTGAAGTGGAAAGATAAACGCGACGTCAGAATGCTATCTACGAAACATGCCCCGATAATGGTATCCACAACAGATGGAGCACGTAATCCTGAAGAGCCTTCAACTAGTCGAGGAGCGAGACGTAACAGACGAGCAACAGAAAAGCCATTGGCTGTGCTAGAATATAATAAGGGGAAAGCAGGCATTGATCTTTCCGACCAAATGGCTTCTTACTCAAATACCCTTCGCAAAGGGTTAAAATGGTATCGAAAGCTGGGAATTGAACTTTTACTCGGACTTTCCGTGGTAAATGCCTTTACTGTGTATAAAGCAGCTACGAATAAAAACATTAATATACGAACATTCCGTGAACGCATTGCTAAGGACCTACTAAATCTCACATCCCCTCAGCCTGTATCGCAATCAAAACATATTATCAGAAAAAGAGTAGATGAAAATAATAAAACCATCCGACGTGCTTGCGCTTTATGCTACGCTGAAGCAAAAAGAAAATTTAGTCGAAAGGAAGCAAGAAAGAATATCAAAAGGACAACTACGTACTGTCCGCAATGCCCCAACACTCCCCAATTGTGCATTGATTGCTTTCCGAAATATGCACATCTAAAGAATTAATGTAAATTGAAATTATCATATCCTAATTTTAATATTTTTGTATCTTTTTTATACTTTTTTTTCCGAAATATCGAATGAATTCCAATAAATTTTCAAAATTAAAAAGAACCTCCGAGTTTTTATGATAAAACCGCAAAAAATGAAGATATCTCTATGAAACTTGAACCAAAATTTAGGTCAAACATTAGGGTACTAGAAACACATTAAAAAAACCCTGTAGAGTCACACAGAAACGCACGACAATATCTAAGGCCAGACAATGCCTGTCGTACGAAAACGTGCGACGTGGCACCCCAGAAAGTATTAGGTGTCGCACGAAAACGTGTAGCCATGGCACTCAATGTGTTAACAAACATATTAAAATTAGGATATGATAATTTCAATTTACATTAATTCTTTAGATGTGCATATTTCGGAAAGCAATCAATGCACAATTGGGGAGTGTTGGGGCATTGCGGACAGTACGTAGTTGTCCTTTTGATATTCTTTCTTGCTTCCTTTCGACTAAATTTTCTTTTTGCTTCAGCGTAGCATAAAGCGCAAGCACGTCGGATGGTTTTATTATTTTCATCTACTCTTTTTCTGATAATATGTTTTGATTGCGATACAGGCTGAGGGGATGTGAGATTTAGTAGGTCCTTAGCAATGCGTTCACGGAATGTTCGTATATTAATGTTTTTATTCGTAGCTGCTTTATACACAGTAAAGGCATTTACCACGGAAAGTCCGAGTAAAAGTTCAATTCCCAGCTTTCGATACCATTTTAACCCTTTGCGAAGGGTATTTGAGTAAGAAGCCATTTGGTCGGAAAGATCAATGCCTGCTTTCCCCTTATTATATTCTAGCACAGCCAATGGCTTTTCTGTTGCTCGTCTGTTACGTCTCGCTCCTCGACTAGTTGAAGGCTCTTCAGGATTACGTGCTCCATCTGTTGTGGATACCATTATCGGGGCATGTTTCGTAGATAGCATTCTGACGTCGCGTTTATCTTTCCACTTCAGAACAACTATACCATTGGGATCTTCTCTAGCCACTACTTCGCCTTTCTTTATAGGAGCAACCATAACTTCTTTTGGCAAATGTTTCTTGTTGGCACGGAGTGTACCGACAACATGTGTTTTTTGATCTAGCATTGAACGAGCCAATTCATAGCTTGTGTAAAAGTTGTCTACATATAAAGTTCGACCTTGACCTTTCAAATCAATGATCAGATCCTCGCAAACTCTTTTTGCCAAACCGACTTCTTTCAGTCCACTTGATGACTTTCCGGAGTATATTTGCAATGACCAGGTGAATCCTTCGGTAGAGCAGAGCTTAAAAAGCTTTATACCATAAGGATGAGCTTTATTTGGTATATATTGTCGGAATAATAGTCTGCCACGCCATGGAATAAGGGTCTCATCAATTACTATGTTTTCACCTGGAACGTAAATGCTTTGGTATCTCGTTTGTAACATGTCCAATAGTGGTTTTATTTTAGCAAGCCTATCACCTGGTACAATTGAGTTATTGTCTGAGAAGTGCATGAAACTAAGCAATAGTTGAAAGCGATTGCGTGACATTAGTTTCCCCGGAATTGAAAAGTTGTAGAGCGAATCTTTGGACCAATAGTCTTTTAAACACCCGACCTTCACCAAACCCATCCACAAAAGAAGGCCAAGGAACTTCTTCATTTCAAAATCTGTTGTTGGTATCCAATTTTTTTTTCGAGAAAATCTGGTAACAGCACCTTTATTTACATATTCCTCCGCATACTTATTTGTTTCTGATACAATTAATTCAATAACGTCCTTGTCAACAAATAGGAGAAATGCATCCACACAGGAAATATCTGTTGGAATAGACTGTTGCAAGCCTGATCGCCCAGTGAATGTAAAAGTTTTCTGACGAGAACTAAATTCAGTCCAAATGTTTGTTTCGGAAGAACCGACTACGTTTGACAATGCTGTTGGCTCGTCCTCATCCATGTCCCAGTCGTCTTCAGTATCGCTGTTATAAATGTTATCAATGTTATTAGTATCATTGTTATTATCAGAGTCAGTGTCCGAGTCATCTGGTAGCCAGTTCTCATCAATCAACTCATCGCATGAAAAATCACCATCATCACTTTCTTCCAACGCTTCACGTATTTCACGATCTCTAAGGTTTCGCTTCGCCATTTTTCTAATTCAAATCTACAAAAATAAAACAAAATAAAAAAAGATAAAAATAAAAAACAAAGAAAATAAAGAAAAATAAATATAAAGAAAACAAAAAAAGAAGACAAATAAAAATAAAAAATAGCACAAAATAAAAATAAAAACAGATATAATAAAAAATTTAAATAAATGTAAAGAATAATGCGTAAAAAGAAAAAAAATTAAGAAATAGCAAAAAAAAACGCGTCGCACATTTTCGTACGACAGTGATTTTTACGATTGCAATTCCGTCGTGCAGTGCCACGTCGTACAGAAACGTGCGACATAAAAAAACCGTTATAAAATCCAAAATAAACCACAAAATTATCCTGGATTGGCGCAGAACTGAATATTTTCTACTTTTACACCAGTTTATAGCAAAAAATGTGCTTGGCACCCGGGGAAGGTTTTCGTCAAAACCCCTTGGCACTCAATGTGTTAATAACTATATTAATTAAATTAATAAATATGTTAACTGAATTATTAAATTAATTATTTTGAATTAAATTAATTAATTGAATTAATGTATAAATTATTTGAAATAATTGAATTAATTAATTGAATTAGTCAATTAAAATAATTAAGAAACCAACCCAAAATATATTAATTAATTTTTCTTCGAATCATTTAACTTATTAAATCGAAAAATAATCGAATCATTAAATATATTAATATATTAATAAATTCAATCAACTAAATTAAATTATGAAAATCATTTAAAATATTAATTGAATCAGATCATAATTAATTGAATTAACTTTTATATATTTATTGATTCAATTAAAATTTTCTTTGACACAATTAGTTTTTACTTGATTTAATTAATAAAAATTTACTATTAAAATTTTTTGTTGTATCAGCAATTTTTTAGTTATTTGAATAAGTGTATAAATTAATTCAATTAATTTTTTTAATTATAATTGATTTAATTATTATTTTTCTTGATGACGGATACAATTTTTAATATCATATAAATTAAATAAATAAACTCATCAATTAACTAAATACGTTAATCAGTTAATATATTGAGATATTCACTTAATACTTTAATTCATGCAATTAATTTTTTAATGAAATTAATATCTGAATTGAATTAAGTTCTTAAAATTTTCAATAATAAATTTAAATTTAAACAATGCATATATTAATTGATTCAATTAATATTGTAATTGACAAAATTAATGGTTTAATTGAAACAATAGCTATTTTAATTGATACAATAATATTTTAATTGTAACAGTTAATATTTTAATTGATACGATTAATATAACGATTAAATAATAACAATTAAAATTTTAATTGATACAATTAAATGTTAATATGATGCAATTACAATTGTTATTGATGCAATTACAATTTTAATTGAAGAAATTAAAATTTGTATTGTTATAGATAATATTTTAATTGATACAATTTTAAAACAATTAATTTTTAAGTAGAATTAATGTATAAATTGTTTCAATTAACATTTCAATTGATTCAATCACATTTTTAATTGAGCATGTAAAATAGAACAATATTTTTTTAAATTGGATTGTTGTAAACATTGTTTTTTCTGTGTACATTTCATTTGTTGTTTTTGTGTTTGCTGTTTGTTTGTTTTTTTTTCAAAGAAACAGAGTTTTACATAAAAATAAAGGCACTGTTTCAATTTTAGAAAATTATTTCATATTTTTAATTTTCTTTTTTTTTCTCTCTCTCTCTTTGTCTTTCGTTCTCTTCGATTACAAGTAAAGCGTGCACATAGTATTTTTGTTCCGTGGAACATTTACAAATCTAAAATATATATGTATACATATGTTGCGACTTTCTTTAAAAACTATAGTAAGATAAGCTCCCGATTTCCCTAACTATAGTTAGAGAGATTTCTACTAAACACAACACAAAAAAGCATGTTGAAAATTGTCTTTTGTTTTCTTCGGTTTCCTTCGAAACTTCTTATTGTGTATTTGCACCAAATACTAGATTCCTTTTGTGTGGATAACATCTCTCCCTCTTAGCGGCATTAAAAACTACTATGAATGAATCATAAAATTTACGACATTCCACCAGCTGGAACTGCAGGAGTATCTTTTGGTGTATACAACTTCATAATATCAGCAATAGCACTGTTCGAGCCGAATATTAAGGCGGCAACACCGCATACCATAATTAGAATATTTTTCCATACAATCCAGTTGTATGCTCCGAAGCCGGTATCCCAATGTGTGACCATTTCAATGAAGACCTATTGGTAGAAGAAAAATTATCATTTACTTCAGATCTTGTTCGGGTATGTATATAACAGCCTGTTTCTGTATGTCGAACGAAAGCGATGCGAACGAAAAACAGCTGATTTTAGACCTACTAAAAGGTATCAGAACGACTAAGAGAATGTAAACATAATGGCTGATGCCAGTTTGTAGGTCTAAAGTCAGCTGTTTTTCGTTCGCATCGCTGTTGACATAGAGAAACAGGCTGTCAGTTATAAATACTACTTACGGGGAATATCAGACCCAGTATTGAGAAGCAGAAGGCACCAATAAGACCCATAAATGGGGCTATTGTGGGCACTGAAACAGCCAAAACGACGGCAGCAGTCACCAAAACAGTTCTGAAATGAAAGAAAAAGAAGCGTAAAATATATTACAGATTTTTTTAAGAAATTTTTAAAAGAAAAACTTCATTTCGTATGTGCAATTTCGAAGTTCATTTTCCATTCTCTTATGCTGGGATGAATACATATATGAAGAAAATGTTCACTTACCTTATAACATAGTTAACTAATAAAGGACGTTTGGTACATTTTTCCTTAATACTATCCCAAACAATTTCCAAACAGACATAGAACTGCAGACCGAAAGTACAGAAGACAGCCAAAGCGATCAACACTTTAACAGCTTGGGCAGGCCTGAAATCAGAAACAATAAATAAATATAAAAAATAAAAACAATTTAAAATCTTCTTAAATTCTTACCATTCCGTTACGGGCAAATTCAGCGTAATACTCTCCTCGGTGGAATTACCATAACGCAAATAGCCCAAGAAACCCAAGAACATATAGATCATTGTAACGCCCGACATACCCTGACTGAGAACACCGCAAACACCCAAGAAATGACGTGGATTTTCCATATTGTTCTCCAGGGGCATAACAACACCAATGGCCTCCATGGCGAATATCGTAATGGAGAAGAAGGCGGGCAGTGTGGACATTTGGAAATATTCTCTCGTCTCAATGGGAGGCAAATCCTGGACCAAATAGTAGAAGGTAATGCCCAAACCCAAACCCATGAAGACATTGGCAATCATGGAAACGGGTGCCAAATATTTCAAATTGGGAATCCATGAGAGCAGTATCAAAGGTATCAGCAAACAGGCGATTAGCATGCGCAGAGACACTTCACCGTCCATCCAATGATTCAAAACCTAAAGAGGATTGAAAGAAAATTAAAAAAATCAATAACATCCAGCAATATAACAGATTCAGAGGATGTGCTATTAGCCAAGATACAACCGTACCCAAATCAAAGGTGGCACAAAGTAAACCGGGACAACTTGACATGAAGATGGCGTTACAGTAGACTCCAAATTGATGTATTTTTTCAAGAGCTCTTTCAAGCAAAAATAGGAAGCCTGGAGTTGAATATAATACTTATAGGCAATTGTGTGAAAAGTTCGTGAGACTGGCATGCTAGTGGACAACACTCGACGGTTCCCGCTGTCATACGGCGCTCACTGACGAGAATGTAGCTGCCGTATTCGAGAGTGTGACTCCAAAAATCAAAATTTTCACAAAAAAGTTAGTGATCACAGTGATTATTTATGGAGTTATATCAATTTTAAGTTTGTCTAGGGAAATTCAAAATTTTCATTAAAAAAAAAGTGATCATAAAATTGTTTTTTTTTTTGGTTGAAGGCGCTTACTAAAGGAGTTATGTCCATTTTAAGTTTGGCAAAGGGAAATTTAAAATGTTCACAAAAAAATGTGTGACACAAAATTCCTTTTTTGCCGTTACAAAGTTTTTTTGCTCTAGGCCGCTTTTTAAGGAGTTATAGCCTTTTTAAGTTTGATTCGGGAAATAGAAAATGTTTTCTAAAATATAAGTAATCATTAAATTTCGCCACTTTCGCTATTGGATATCTATTTAAGGAGTTATAACCTTGTTAAGATTGACTAGGGAAAATCCAAAAATTCACAAAAAAGTAAGTGATCGCAGAATTATTGCAATTTTAAGTTTGTCTAGGGAAATTCAAAATTTTCATAAAAAAAGTAATTAAATTTTTTTTTTCGGTTTATGGCGCTTATTAAAGGAGTTTGGCAGATTATGTGTGACAAAGGGATATTTAAATTTTTCACGAAAAATATGTAATTACAAAATCCAATTTTTGGTGGCGCCTATATAAAATTCATCAGCATTTTAATTTTTGTTAGGAAAATCAAAAATTTCGTCCATTTTGCTCTAGAACACTTACTTAAGGCGTTGTAGTCATTATAATTTGACTTGGAAATTCGAAATGTTCACCAAGAAATAGGTGAAATAGGTGACAAAATGTCGCCTTTGTGTTCTAGGAGAC
The DNA here is from genome assembly GCA_963930755.1 of Eudasyphora cyanicolor. NCBI lineage: Eukaryota > Metazoa > Arthropoda > Insecta > Diptera > Muscidae > Eudasyphora > Eudasyphora cyanicolor. The sequence goes on along the minus strand of OZ005735.1, from coordinate 216,419,298 downwards.
TCATATATGAATTTATAGCCTTTTTACCCCCTCCACTTGTAACACCTCTAAATATTGATCTGAGACACCATAAAGTAACGGGTGATCCAAGTAGAGATACTTTTTTCAATAGCCTTTTTTTGACAGATCACGTGTGAGTCGTGTCATGCTGTCATGTTATTTTTGTTAAGTATTGTTTGGAATTTCATCATGGAAAGACTTACGCCTGAACAACGTTTACAAATCGTTCAACTTTATTACGAAAATTCACGTTCTGTGAGGAATGTGTTTCGTGCACTTCGCTCAACTTATGGTCAACATAATCGGCCTACTGAGCGTACTATTCGCAACACCATCACCCATCTTGAGACCCAGCATTCATTACTAGATAATATTCGACCGAACAGACCACGTCCAGCACGCAGTGAAGAAAATGTAGCGGCCGGTGAGTGTACACGAAGACCGTGGAGAGTCGATTCGGCGCCGTTCGCAGCAACTCGGACTGACGTATGGAACGACTTGGCGCATTTTACGTCGAGATCTTAAATTGAAAGCATACAAAATACAGCTTGTGCAAGAACTGAAACCGGCCGACCTTCCCAAGCGACATCGCCTCGCTCTATGGGCTCTTAAAAAGATCCGACGTTTTCGAGCCAAATTTTGTTCAGCGATGAGGCCCATTTCTGGCTCAATGGGTATTGTAAAGAAGCAAAATTGCCTAATTTGGGACGAAGAGCAACTTGAAGAGATTCAAGAGCTGCCACTTCATCCAGAAAAAAACAACGGTTTGGTGGGGTTTGTGGGCCAGTGGAATCATCGGTCCACATTTCTTCAAAAATGATGCCGGTGAGAACGTAACCGTCATCGTGCTATGATAACCGACTATTCGATGCCTGAAATTGATGCTCGTGATCTCGGCGACATTTGGTTTGAACAAGACGGCGCCACTTCCCACACATCGCATCAATCAATGGATTTATTGAGAGAACACTTCAGTGAGCAGATAATTTCACGTTTTGGGCCGATCCATTGGCCACCAAGATCGTGTGATATCACACCGTAAGACTTTTTACTGTGGGTATATGTAAAGTCTAAAGTTTATGCGGACAAACCCGCTTCGATTCAGTCCTTGGAACATCACGCTTGTCATTCGCCAGTTACCAGTCGAAATGCTCGAACGATTCATCGAAAATTGGACTCAACGGATGGACCATCTGAGACGTAGCCGCGGCCAACATTTGATAGACATAATCTTCAAAAAAATAAATGCCAAAGAATGTTCTTTCAAATAAACATTCCCCATTCAATTTGAATTTTCTGTGTTTTTTCTTTAAAAAAGTAGGGAACCTCGAAATGGATCACGCTATATATATATTCCTAATCATCGTAAAAGACATGACCGTCTGTCCGTCTGTTGTACAGTCACGCTACAGTCTACAATAATTGAGCTAGATCACTGAATTTGGCCAGCATTTTATTTATAAATAATTTTTATAGCCGCAAGTATCTTGGGATTGAAAATAGGCAATATCGGTCCATTTTTTGATACAGCCCGCATATATAGCATCTCCCCGATTTAACTTGGAGATGTCAACTGATAGGGCTGAAAATTGGCAATTGGGGTTTATTTATACCCGGAATCCTTCAAACGGACAACGGTAGTCATAGGTACATGTTATGATGTAGCCCCCATACAAAGGTCCTTTTAGATTTGACTTCGTAACGTCACAAAAACTTCAAATTTCAACGAATTGGGCTGATTTTTGGTATAATTAGTTTAAGTGTATCCAACACCGTTCACATACGATCCATGGTAGAGGGTATATTTGATTCGGCATGGTCGAACTTAATCCGTCTTTACTTGTTGACTGTTGATCAATCATTTTTTTCCTTTCAATCTAGGGGACTGTTTTAGGAGTTATAGCCATTTAAGTTTGACTACTGAAATACAAAATGTTCAGCAAAAAAATAAGTCATCACAAAATGTATTCTTGCTTCGCTCTGTGTCGCCTATTTGAAGAGTTATAACCATTTTAAGTTCTGCAAGTGAAATTCAAAAAATTTCACCAAAAAATATGTGATGACAAAATTCAGTTTTTTTCACTTCTAGGGCATTTATTCAAGGAGTTTGGATATTGATGAGAATAGAAAGCTTTTTTCCGGACGTTTAGTTTAGAAGTTATTGTCACTTTACGTTCAAATCTAATCCGAAATCCAAAATTGTCATCAAAAAATAAGAGATACAAATGCCTTTTTTGTGGTTACGCTTATTTAAGTTATAGGCATTTCAAACTTTCACCCAAGTTTATAAATTGTTACCGGTTTAAAATTAAAATTTTCTGTATTGGTTCGTCACTAGAATATTCTCCTGGCTTTAGAGCATCTTTGCCTCTATTATGTGTTATAGAATGCAAAGTTTTTTAAAAACGGCGAAGCAAAATTCTCCAAAAAAAAACAAAAAGTGCTTTTCGTTCTTTTCGCTCGGAGATGCTTATTTCAGGACTAAAAGACATTTTATTTAAGGAATTATAGCCAGTTAAACTGTGGCTAGGAAGCTTAAAAATGAAGAAGAAATTCTCATGAAATGTTGTCCATTTTTCTCTAAGGAACTTATATAAAAAGTAAAATTTAAAATGTTCGCCATAAAATAAGATATCACAAAATTTCGTCCTTTTCGCTCTAGGAGGCTTATTTAACGAATTACATATAGCCAGCTAAACTTTGGCTAGGAAATTTTAAAATGTTAACCAAAAATAAATGATCACAAAATGTTGTCCTTTTCGCTCTAGGACACATATTTAAACAGTTATATACAGCTTAAATTATATCAAAGATATTAAGAATTTGTACCAAAAATTAAGTGCTCATGAAATGTTATCCATTTTGCTGTAGGTAACTTTTTCAGAAGTAAAATTTAAAATGTTTAGGATAAAATAAGATATCAAAACATTTCCTCTTTTTCGCTCTAGGAGGCTTATTTAAGAATTTGTAGCCATTTAGAATTTTCCCATAGAGAAATGGAATATTTTCGACACAAAAATAAGTAATCACAAAATATTGCTCTTTTCGCTCTAGGAAGCTTATTGAAGGAGTTATAATCGTTTTATGTTTGGGCAGAAAAATTTTATATATATTCAACAAAAAATAATTGATCAGTGATTTTTTAAGGTGTTATAGCCATTTTAAGTTTGGATAATGAAATTAAAATTTCCGTCAAAAATTGTTTAATTTTTGGTCTAAATTCTCCAAAAATAAGTGAATGAAATAATGTATGAACTGATATTAAAGTTGTAAGCAGTTAACTTTTGGTGCAAAATGGTCCATTTGTGTGGGAGGTACCAAAAGGGGATTTTCGCTCTAGAAGGCTTATTTAAGGAATTGTAACCAGTTGATCTTTGGGTAGGAAATTATCAGAAAATTTAGTTTTTTTCGCTCTAGGACATATATTTAAAGAGTTATATACAGCTTAAATTTTATCAAAGAAATTCAGAATTTTTACCAAAAATTAAGCGCTCATTAAATGTTGTAGGGAACATATTCAAGAAGAAAAATCTTTACCATAAAATAATGTATAACAAAATTTCGTCCTTTTCGCTGTAGAAGGCTTATTTATGAATTTGTAGCCATTTTAAATTTGCGAAGGGAATTTAAATATTTTCGCCCAAAAAATAAGTGATCACAAAATATCTCCCTTTTCGATCCATGAGGCTTATTTAAGGAGTTACAATCATCTTAAGTTTGGTCAGGAAATTTCTATAATTTCAACAATAAATTAATAAGTTATCACAAAATGTTTGGAAATTTAGGGAACTTCCAAAATTTTCAGCAAAAGAGGGGATCACGGTGATTTTTTAGGGTGTTATAGCCATTTTAAGTTTGGATAATGAAATTAAAATAAAATTTTCGTCAAAAATAAGTGATCGCAAAATGTTTGGGAAGTTTAGGGAAATTCCAAATTTTCATCTAAATAAGTGATCACAGTGGTATTTTAGGTGCTATAGCCACTTTTAAGTTTGGATAATGAAATTAAAATTTTCTTCAAAATAAAAGTTATCACAAAACATTATTTTTTTAATTCTACTACGCTTATTTCAGTTTAAATTTGGTTAAGGTAATTAAAAATGATCACCAAAAATTAAAGTGATAACATAAAGTCAAACTTGTGTAACTCTTTAGATAAACTGGTTTTCCAATAGGGATGATATGATTTTGAAGTTACGTTTCGGCCATTTGTAATATGTCATGATCTGTCATTTGTTTTTCATTGTATTCAATAGTGTTTACAATTTCATCATGGAGAGATATACGCAAGAACAATGTTTACAAAATATTCCGTTTTATTTTCAAAATAATCGTTCTCCAATTGCAACTTTTCGTGCGCTAAGTCCATTTTTTAAGTCGACCTTTCCAGTCGACCTACGACCTTGACACCCATGAGCAATTTTTAGCTCTCCGTAAGAGCTATCTTCTTGCCATTGACCGATTCCCGATCCGACGTACTGTTAAGGAGCTAGAGCAAAAATAAACTTTCCGTTCACATTTGAAAATGATGCTAAGTCCATTTTTTTAAATCCAAAAAAAGACACTTTCCAGTCGACCTACGGCCTTAAAGCCCATGAGCAATATTTTAGCTCTCGTTAAGAGCTATCTTTTTGCCATTGACCGATTGTGGCTACGTGCCACACAGCAAATGAAACAATTGAATTGTTGCGAGAAAAGTTTGGAGATTCGATTATTTCAAGAAATTGTGCTATTGAATGGCCTCCAAGAAGTTGTGATTTAACACCATTCGACTTTTTCTTGTGGGGTTATTTGAAGTCATTGGTCTTTCGAAATAAACCAGACTCTCTTCAAGCTTTACAAGTCAATATTGAACGTGCCATTCATGACATACGACTTGATTTAGTGGAAAAAGTGTTCGAAAATTGGGTTCATCGAATTCGTTCCTGCAGAAGAAGTCGTGGAGGCCATTTGAATTACGTTTTATTTAGAATTTAATTGTATCGATTGTACTTCACATTAATTAAAGAACTTTTGAATTTTCTTAACCATAAGTGTGTTTTTTTTCAAAGAAATCATATCACTCTTAATGGAAAACCCTGTATCTTGTGTATGTTAAGTTTGGCTAGGAATGGTATTATGCTTTTGGTTAATAAAAATATTGAATTTTCTGTTGTACTTGAGATGGGCCAGTAAAAGTTGGGGATATATTCATTGTCAATTTACATCAGCTAGAAGTACTCTAAACAGATCCACTGTACCGAAACTGTAACAAGGAAAATTCAATATTTTCAATCCGAAGGTCCTTAGCATAGTGTAGCAAATGTATAGGTTTTAGATGCTGCTTATAGTAATGATCCTTTTTTGGCTACCCGTGGGGATGGTCAATAGATATGCATCATAAGAATTGCAAATCCTGTTTCATGAACACAGTTGTATTTTATTTCACCATCTCCGGTTATCCGACGGTTAGGGCTAACCTATAGCAGCTGTCAAATCGTATGGAATTTAAAAATTGGAACTGTTGGTTAGCTCTACCCAGAGCTGATAAAAATGAAGGTTAGATTTAATGTATATACATTTTTCAGAAAATTAATGCGCATTATTGCTGCGATTGGGGTGGGTTTGCGACTTGGCTTAAAACAATTTTGAATAAATATGTTTGTAGATTCCATAAATTAATTGTACTAAGTATATGTCTCTTCTTACCTGTTCGAAATTCTTTGCTACAATCACAGTGTACACGGAGCAGGTACCGAAGTAGGTTAGGAACAAACCGAATAGAATGGAAAATTTCGCAACCGGTGCAAAACCGCGACACCATTTGGGACCATTTTGAAATGAAACTTCAGCGATTTCGGCAAAGCTCATTTTTGAACGCCTTGTTTTATAGTACAATTTGTGGCCGCATTTCACCTGAAAAAATCAGAAAAAACAAAAATAATGAATAAGAAACAAAAACAAATGTATGTATTTTTAATTCTAAAATTGCGGGAAAAATAAGCATGATTTGTATTGCGGAATAGTAAATATTCTGACTGAAACTCTAAATGACACGAGGGCGCTAAAGAAATGACCAACACACTCACGCACAGAACAGAAGAAGTTTTATAAAAAGAACAAATAAAAGCTGATTCTCACGTCCAATTGGGCTATAAATATAATACATGATTATCATGTAAGACTGCTACTTATGTAGGCAGGAATCGAATCTATTTAACCAAAATATATGAAACAAGTCGTGACAACGCATCTATAAAATAGGCTTACTCAAGTAGTATAGAATTGAATGTAAAAAGAGTATTTGGTGAAATTCGTTTTTTGTTTATAACGGGTGATCCAAGTAGAGATACTTCTTTCAATAGCCTTTTTTTTTTGACAGATCACGTGTGAGTCATGTAATGCTGCCATGTTATTTTTGTTAAGTATTGTTTGGCATTTCATCATGGAAAGACTTACGCCTGAACAACGTTTACAAATCGTTGCACTTTATTACGAAAATTCACATTCTGTGAGGAATGTGTTTCGTGCACTTCGCTCAACTTATGGTCAACATAATCGGCCTACTGAGCGTACTATTCGCAACACCATCTTTCGACCGAATATACCACGTCCAGCACGCAGTGAAGAAAATGTAGCGGCCGTAGCTGAGAGTGTTCACGAAGACCGGGGAGAGTCGATTCGGCGCCGTTCGCAGCAACTCGGACTGACGTATGGAGCGACTTGGTGCATTTTACGTCGAGCATACAAAATACAGCTTGTGCAAGAACTGAAGCCGCCCGAAATTCCCAAGCGACATAGCTTCGCTCTATGGGCTCTTGAAAAGTTCCAAGAAGATCCGACGTTTTCGAGCCAAATTTTGTTCAGCGACGAGGTCCATTTCTGGCTCAATGGGTATAAATTGCCACATTTGGGACGAAGAGCAACCTGAAGAGATTCAAGAGCTGCCACTTCATCCAGCAAAACAACGTTTTGCTGTGGTTTGTGGGCCGGTGGAATCATCGGTCCATATTTCTTCAAAAATGATGCCGGTGAGAACGTATCCATCAATGGCGACCGTTATCGTGTCATGATAACCGACTATTTGATGCCTGAAATTGAAGGTCGTGATCTCGTCGACATTTGGTTTCAACAAGACGGCGCCACTTCCCACACATCACATCAATCAATGGATTTATTGAGAGAACACTTCGGTGAGCATATTCACGTTTTGGGACGGTCGATTGGCCACCAAGATCGTGTGATATCACACCGTTATACTTTTTCCTATGGGGATATGTAAAGTCTAAAGTTTATGCGGACAAACCCGCGTCGATTCAGGCCTTGGAGCAAAACATCACGCGTGTCATTCGCCAGTTTCCAGTCGAAATGCTCGAACGAGTCATCGAAAATTGGACTCAACGGATGAACCATCTGGGACGTAGCCGCGGCCAACATTTGATAGACATAATCTTCAAAAAATAAATGCCAAAGAATGTTCTTTCAAATGATAATAAACATTCCCCATTCAATTCGAATTTTCTGTGTTCTTTTTTTTAAAAAAGTAGAGAACCTCGAAATGGATCACGCTATATAAAGATTCAAAACGTGGAGTGCTGTTATTGTTTTTCGCTGTGAAAAATTCTTGTCAAGAAATTTCAAATTTCATAGTTTCAGCAAAATTGTTGGGCAAATATGCCATCAATGGCTTATAAAATATATATTTTAGAGCGACTTCTGTGGAATGGAGTAGCAAGTTTTCCAATAGGGATGATATGATTTTGAAGTGAAGTTTCGGCCATTTGTAATATGTCATGATCAGTCATTTGTTTTTCATTATAATCAGTAGTGTTTACAATTTCATCATGGATAGATATACGCAAGAACAACGTTTAAAAATTATTCAGTTTTATTAGCAAAATAATCGTTCTCCAATTGCAACTTTTCGTGCGCTAAGTCCTTTTTTTAAATCCGGTCGACCTATGACCTTGACGCCCATGAGCTCTCGTTAAGAGCTATCTTTTTGCCATTGACCGATTCTCGATCCGACGTACCATTAAGGAGCTAGAGCAAAAATAAACTTTGCGTTCATATTTGAAAATGATGCCAAGTCAATTTTTTTAAATCAAAAACAAAACACATTCCTGTCGACCTATGACCTTGACACCCATGAGCAATATTTTAGCTCTCGTTAAGAGCTATCTTTTTGCCATTAACCGATTGTGGCTATCTGCCACACAGCAAATGAAACAATTCAATTGTTGCGAGTAAAGTTTGGAGATTCGATTATTTCAAGAAATTGTGATATTGAATGGCCTCCAAGAAGTTGATATTTAACACCATTAGACTATTTCTTGTGGGGTTATTTAAAGCCATTGGTCTTTCGAAATAAACCAGACTCTCTTCAACCTTTACAAGTCAATATTGAACGTGCCATTCATGACATTCGACTTGATTTAGTGCTAAAAATGCTCGAAAATTGGGTTCATCGAATTCGTTCCTGCAGAAGAAGTCGTGGAGGCCATTTGAATGACGTTTTATTTAGAACTTAATTGTATCGATTGTACTTCACGTTAAATAAAAAACTTTGAATTTCCTTAACAATAGTGTGTTTTTTTTGTCTAAGAAATCATATCACTCTTATTGGAAAACCCGTTATTTAAGATCGATCTCTGTATATGTTCTGAAATTTTTAATATTAACCTAGGAATTTTATTTTGAATTACAATAAAAAGTAAATTTATTTTCTAATTTTACGGTCCAGGAAATAGCCGGGTTGCAAAGACCATGTGGCTAGGTTTTGCAGCGACAGACCAGAGCCTCTGGTGGGAATCGAAGCGATTTTTACAAAGTTTACATCATTTACAGAAAACACAACGGGCCAGTTTATGGTAGATCTGTTTTTAAATTTATAAAAAAAATTTCCATATTTTTGAAAAACTTAAATTTTTAAAAAAAATTGCAGCACCCTCTATTTTTTTCAAAGTTGCTCAGAATATGCACTATACTCTCACAAATTCAAAACAGTGATTGGATTTTTTTTTAATTTTTTAACGTTCTGGCATCTCCCACCCGCAGGACCATATTACATTACTCACAAAGTGAGCCACAAAGTGAACCTTATGGTGATTTCGTTTGTGCAAAAAATGTAAAGTGTTTTTCTACATTTTACACTGAAACCGCATTTTTAGGTTCGTTTGTAAAAATGGTGCATATGAACGGGTTTTAATTTCGTTTGTAAAATGATTACACTCCGCAAATGCAAAAATATCGCATTGTCCACACTCAGCCCAGCCCACGGCGTGGAGTGTTGCACCGTCAAAAAGCAGACTTCAGAACCAAACCTAAATAAAAGCGTACATTCATAATGCACTACCAAATGGTGGCGCCATAATGTAGGTATGGATTTGACTCACGTTTTTTTGACGCACGTTTTTTGTTCGATTGAAGGGGGGAAACGAATATGTTCAGAAACGAAATAACCATTAGTTTGTTTACCCGACTGAAATTTTCTTACTTGTCACATTTTTAAGGAGACATTTTGCTGTGTGTATTTCATATCTACTAACAATTTTTCAGATCTTAAAATTTGGCTAAAATTATGTACTTTGAATATTATTTTGGACAATAATTCTTCACAACAAAAAATAATCATATCCATCCACATTTTGAAATAGTCAAGATAAAGAAAGAAGTCTGTCTTCAAATTGGCTTCTTTAAGCCATTAAGACCAGTCGTAGCTCATTAATAATGACTTGCTGTGATTTTCCAGCTAAATACGTTTGGTTGCTATAGCTGCATGAACGAATACCCAAGATGAGAAATGAAGAGACTACTATGAAATCCTGTAGCTACACGCGTGTTTATACTAAGTATGCATAAGGCCCACATTTCAATTTTAGGCTATTAACAGGTGGCGCAAAAGTAACCTTTCGATGTTATGTTAGACGCGATTGGCGGTCAGCAGCTAACAGCTGATGCACCGTCTGGACTTTGTACGGAAACATCTTCAAATCTTGTACCAAAATTCGCTGTAGAGACCGTCGACTGATACCCATTTGCGTGGCACGTCGTCTGGTCGATGTCGACGGCGCTTCCATGACATCCTCGGCTACAGCAGCAATATTCTCTGCAGAACGGCGACTCCGGGGTCTGCCACGCCTGGCAGCATCTCGTGTTGTGCGAGTCTCCTCGAGGCGAGCGGCTAAACGTCGCAGTGTTTTACCAGTAGGCGTTGGACGGCCAGGAAATCTGTGCCAAAGTCACCGACCGATTATTGGTCAAATAAATAGTCAGCAATATTCCGCGTTCTGGAGCAGTGTAGCGTAACATTGTTTATTAACGTGTATTTCGCATGTGTTTACTACACAAATGTCAAAACAGAACTGACATTAGGGGCCAATCGCAAAATTTATAGCATTTTCTGATAGGGGGATTACTTTTGCGCCACCTGTTATATTTGTATGAGATGTTTCAATGCAATGACTACAGCTTGTCAAAGATTGGGCGAAACATATTTTCACAAATTCTGGCATATCTCGAACTAAATAGATATTATAGTTCATCGAAAGTTGAGGGTATATACAACAAAATAAAATCAACAACATAAGACAGTGGTCTTATTTTGTTGATCTAGATAAGTGTCATACCTTGTTTATCACCAAGAATAATGTTTCCGCTATAAAACTGATACGTCTTCTCCAACAGAAGCCAATGGTCACATTTACTAAACTTTGCCAACTGATAAGTATGCGTGAAAGAATGCAAACGCATTTTGTTCTTTTTTTGTTTTTGTGGATTTAAACAACGTATGCGAGTTTCGAAAATTCACTAAAAGTGCGTTAATTTGTTGATTAATATTTGCGGCTGTGGTGAGCTTTTAGGAAACGACCGCAAATTTTGTTTTCTATAGTGCTGACATAAGAGATCGCAGTAATGTTTAGGAAGCGAATATGTCCATAAACACAAAGAAAACATTATATAAGCAGATCCCAGGTCATTGAACTGGAGACTGATTTGTATACCATCACCTTAGAGGGAGAAGGGTGTAAATGGTTTATAATGGATAAATGAAATAATTTGAACTATGTCCGTCCGTCTGTTTGACTGGTGCGTACCATAATTCATACGATCTAATGTGTTTTGAATGGCTATAGTCTGACTGACAGTCCCATACAAAGTGAGTGACACTGTTAAACCGTCACTTTATAATGATGACTATATTCATATAAAGGTCCACTTTATACAAGAATGTTATCGGGTGAAATATAATACTAGATTTCAGCAGGATCAGAAAAAAGGCTATCGAAACCCCTTGGACAAACTTTTCTAACTATTTTAGGGAATTAGTTGTATGGATGCTGTTGGGTTGTTTGACCGAAATGTCATAATTCAACACTCTCCAACTCGGTCTCGTTGAAATTTTTGTGTCATAACTACTATCCGATAGGAGTGTAAACTTGGCGAAAGTTTCATCCCGATCAGAAGACATCAGTTTTAAAAATTCGCACAATTGACATGAAATCCCCCACATTCCAAAATGTAAACCAGATCAACTTAAAGAAGAATTTAGATATTAGAAAGATAGCAGAATGGCTGAAAATAATGTTCCGACCAAAGTCGGTATCAATAATTTATCTGATAGTCAGGCTGCTATCAAGTCCCTGGAAACTATATTCTTGAATTCAAAAACTGTCGCAGATCTATTGACGAAATGGCTGAACAATTCCATAAACACCTAATGGGTGCCGGGCCACAGGGACATATCACGACACCAACTGCAAAGCAGATTAACTGACAAAACTAGCAACTACCTTACACGCTCCAGGAGAACTTTCACATGTGGGTAGGGATGTCGTTTGGGAAATCATGATTCCGTAAATTCCAATCCCTAAAATTCCTGAATGCCGGGATTTTTGAAGATCAATCCCGGGAAAACTTGATTTATATAACTAAAGGAATTTTGTTTGCTAACGGGAATAATACATGTTTTAAATGCTAAAAAATAACTTTGGAACAAGCAAATATAACGGGTTTTACAATAGGGACGATATGATTTTGAAGTGACGTTTGGGCCATTTGTAATATGTCATGATCTGACATTTGGTTTTCATTGTATTCAGTAGTGTTTACATTTGCATCACGGAGAGATGTACGCAAGAACAACGTTTACAAATTATTCAGTTTTATTATCAAAATAATCGTTCACCAATTGCAACTTTTCGTGCGCTAAGTCCATTTTTTTAAATCCAAAAAAACAACACTTTCCAGTCGACCTACAACCTTGACACCAATGAGCAATATTTTAGTTCTCGTTAGGAGCTATATTTTTGCCTCTGACCGATTGTGGCTACGTGCCACACAGCAAATGAAACAATTGAATTGTTGCGAGAAAAGTTTGGAGATTAGATTATTTCAAGAAATTGTGATATTGAATGGCCTCCAAGAAGTTGTGATTTAACACCATTAGACTATTTCATGTGGGGTTATTTGTAGTCATTGGTCTTTCGAAATAAACCAGACTCTCTTAAAGCTTTACAAGTCAATGTAAAAAGTGCCATTCATAACATACGACTTGATTTAGTGGAAAAAGTGCTCGAAAATTGGGTTCATCGAATTCGTTCCTGCAGAAGAAGTCGTGGAGGCCATTTGAATGACGTTTTCTTTAGAACTTAATTGTATCGATTGTACTTCACATTAAATAAAAAACTTTTGAATTTCCTTAACAATAAGTGTGTTTTTTTTAAAGAAATCATATCGCTCTTATTGGAAAACCCTGTATATTTATCTAAGCCGTATAAGCCACATCTGTCAAACAATTTGGCTGAAATTGAAATGCAGTTTCAACACTTTTTATGACAAGAATTCTTTGACACAAAAAAGAACCAGATCGATCCATGCTTTGATATAGTCCGAATATAGAGGTCGCTTTTAAATTTTATTCTTTAAGACATAAATACCAAACTTTCCAGTCGGAAATTTTGCAGTTTGTATTTAATTTTCAATAAAGCTGTACCCTACAAAAATTTACCATATCGTTCTACGTTTTCATATAGTTTACATATAGAGGTCGCTCATAAATATCTTCGGTTAAGCCATGTATGCCACATTTTCCAGTCGATTTGCTAAAAGTTGCATTTTATGTTTTATTTACAATAAAATTATACACAACGAAAATTTTTCATATCCGTCTATGTTTTCATATAGTCCACATACAGAGGTCGCTCTTAGATATCTTTGTTTAGGCCATTCTTGCCACATTTTACAGTCGTTTTGTTTGAAATTTTGCAGTTTGTGTTTTATTTGTATTTAAATTCTGCACAGCGAAAATTTACCATATCGGTCTATGTTTTCATACAGTCCACCTATAGAGGTCGCTCTTAAATATCGTTGTTTAAGCCATAACCGACACATTTTAAAAATAATTTGGAGGATTTTTAAAGTTCGGCCCGTTCTTAATTGTTTTTTTTTTAATATTCTCTATATCCGTTAACTTTTTAAAACCTCTTTTGATATTTTTTGCACTTTTAAATATTTGAAATCATTTTTTTTGCAAAAATCCACTTACCAGTACATAACTGCAGTGTGTGCAAATGATGGCGGTTATAATTGTGGCAAAAATGCCCATAATAATACCGGAGTACATGAAAGCGATGGGCATGGATAAAATGCCGGTGCCCAAAGAGGCTTTCAGCAAATGCGTTAAGGTTTCACCATCACTGTAAGAAAAAAAAACATATAACAAACAAGTTTTTTAAAAACCGTTACATTTTAAAAATTCAAAATATTGAACTTACGTTGTGGGATGTTCATTTCCTCTGTCGGCAAAGGGATCATAATCGGGTTGTGTCAAAGCCTGTTCGGTGTCTTTGCGGGGTTGGATTTTGTATCTAAAATTTAGAAGAAAAAAAGAAAATACAAATTAAAAAAATGCAACAGATTTTTAAATTAAAAAAAGAGAATTCCATATTGAAACCTGCCTTAATTCCATGGGTTCATTTAGAGTATCATTCATTTTAGACATTTTTTCGATTTTATTTTAAAATTGTTTATCAATTAAATTACTTTTGGATAGTTTTCACTTTATTATTTGTATTTATGATTATTTCTCAATAGTTTTTGTCCGCTGCTTACAACCTTTCTGTGGCAAAACTAAACTACTACTGTTAATTTTTTGGGCAAAACAAGACAAGACAAACAAATTCCGTTTAAGAGTTTCTTATTGCAAAGATCTCGCCCATGTGACCATCTTCTTCAATGGTTAGATTTGTAGTGAAATTCTTTCGAAAAACAATTCGACGATAACAAATAAAGCGATCACAACGACACGATCAACAATACAATCGAACAACATTTACACACATTTGCGTCGACATCGACAGCGGACGGACGGACGGACGGACAAACGATGATCAGAAAACAACACTAATTGCCCTCCCTGAGTAAATTGTAAATTGTCTTTGGTGTAGTGGAAGTGGCCATCGGTTGTTGGTTAGTTCGGGTTTCTTTTTTGCAACATTAGCAGATTCAATTTTGCGGCGGCTTCAATTATATTAAAACGCCCCAAACTCCCCGTACAATATGATCAGCATTGCCCCCCCACACCCTCCCCTCCTTCGACGAAGGTAATAAAACCCAGCTCATAATACATACAAAACCGGGCGACGAGAGGCGGGACGAATAATATTATGTTTTAATTTTTTGATTCAACATCACTTAAATATCAGTTGGAGTGTAAATTGAACAAACGGTCGATACAATCAAATTATAAAATGCTATATTACATGTGCCGACTCAGCATTTGTTGCATGTGAGCTTCGACCGAACTAAATATCCAACCAACCCACCAATCACCCAACATCAACAACAATATTCTCTTTCAGCATATTTTCATGTGTTGCATTTCTGACTGCATTGACCATTTCCATTGCATCAGCTTCTTCTCTTCAGAGTTTAAATGGAATCAATTATCATCGGAGTTTTATGGCCATTTTAGAATTTGGCCTGCAAATACGGTAATACGAAACAAGTCAACAACATTCCCAAATATGATGAACAGACTCGTTCGTATCAGCTACACAATTTCACTGCCAATGCAAGAAGCATTCGAATTCCATAAGCCATTTTCTGATGTTGAATAGTAAAGTATACTTTTAGGCGCCTCAACAGAAAAGGTGCTTTGCAACAGTTGTGGTTGTCGAAATAGGAACAGAGGTAATGCCCCTCAACTTTTAGGCAGAAGTGTATTTATCATTTGAAATGCACAAATTGAATAAAAAATTGAGGGATTGGCATACTTAGGACTCCTTTTTAGGACTTTTCGGGTCGATTCTGCTGAATTAAAGCTATACATTGCAAACAGACTCTCTGACTACTGTAGTGTTTACTAAACAGAAATCGTAGCTATGACAGCTAATCGTAGCTGAGGATATCATTCTGATATTCAAATGACTGCTGAATCACTATAGTGTTTATTTGGCAGAAATCGCAGCTATGGTAGCTAATAGTAGCTGAGGATAACAGAACGGCTGAACATTAATGTTGCGATATACGACGATCGATATTTTCTCTGATAGCATTGTGGAACATAATGACACTTTTTCGAAAATATCAAGGTTCTGACAACGCATTCTGATAGAGGGGGTAAGCAAAGAACGTACCGGCATAGGAAACATTAGTTCTCGTTTGCCGGAACTGAAATTTCGTTTGTTGTGACGGAAACTTATTTCGCGTAAGCAATTGTTTGTCCTGACCAAAAGAATTTCAGCAGTCGTAAACGAGAATTGTAGTTGTCTAATATTTCGTTTCGCAGCAACGAATTTTTTCTATGCGAAACGCAGAAAGGTTTTTTTTTCAGATGGACTTGCAACAGATAGACTAGGAACTATATCTATATGATCCAATGGAACTGGAATATGTGAGCATGCCACTAGCGACCTGCAAGCTCTTCTTAAGAGATATTGCCATGCAGCCATGCACCGGACGTTGGTTCCTGCCTTATTAGACGGCACGCAGAGAGATTGAACACGACGAGGCTCATTTTTGGGCCAACGAGTACGTCAATAAACATCATTGCAGAATTTGGTCCGAATATCAATCAGAGCCTTTTTAAAAGCTGCTGATGAACCCTGACAAATTTACTGTTTGGTGTGGTTTGTGAGCGGGCGGTTTGTGAGAACAACGTTTACAAATTATTAAGTTTTATTATCAAAATAATCGTTCTCCAATTGCAACTTTTCGTGCGCTAAGTCCCTTTTTTAAATCCAAAAACACTTTCCAGTCGACCTACGACCTTGACGCCCATGAGCAATATTTTAGCTTTCGTTAAGAGCTATATTTTTGCCATTGCCCGATTCCATATCCGACATACCGTTAAGGAGCTAGAGCAATATAATAAACTTTCCGTGCACATTTGAAAATTATGCTAAGTCCATTTTTAAATCCAAAAAAACACAACTTTCCAGTCCATCTACGACCTTGACACCCATGAGCAATATTTTAGCTCTCGTTAAGAGCCATTGACCGATTGTGACTACGTGCCACACAGCAAATGAAACAATTGAATTGTTGGGAAAAAAGTTTGGAGATTCGATTATTTCAAGAAATTGTGGTATTGAATGGCCTCCAAGAAGTTGTGATTTAACATTAGACTATATCTTGTGGGGTTATTTGAAGTCATTGGTCTTTCGAAATAAACCAGACTCTTTTTAAGCTTTACAAGTCAATATAGAACGTGCATGGCATACGACTTGATTTAGTGAAAAAAGTGCTCGAAAATTGGGTTCATCGAATTCGTTCCTGCAGAAGAGCCACGACTTCGCGCCATTTGAATGACGTTTTATTTAGAACTTAATTTTATTGATTGTACTTCACATTAAATAAAAAACTTTTGAATTTTCTTAACAATACGAGTAAGTGTGTTTTTTTCAAAGGAATCATATCACTTTTTTTGGAAAACCCTGTATCTTCTAAACTAAAACTCTGATATTATTAACGATAGCATATTTCAAATCGTTGAAAATTTTCCTATATGATGGTTTTATTCAAAATATCGTAGGCGCACATGTAAATTTTGATGTTTGCAACCTCGCCCGCTCTACGGGTGCCACTGTGCGTCGGCCCAAGGTTCATGAGCTAGCTGAAGTCATAGGCATTTCAAAAATTTGTATACTGCGCAAGATGGGTGCCGCGTTTGCTCACAAAAGACAAGACAATGCACCAGTTTACACATTCACTATTGCGATGCTTCAGCACTCACCTTATTCGACAGATTAAGCTCCCTCGGTTTATTTTTAGTTTCCAAACTTCAAAAAATGGCTCGGCGGAAAAAGATTTGCCAGCAATGAAGAGGTGGAGGTTGCGGTTGATAGTTATTTTCAGGAGCTAGACAGATGTTATTAAATTTAAACAAAGTATCGAAGCTATTGAAAATAGCTAGAAAAATTGTTTCAAGCTAAAAGGAGATTATATAGAGAAATAAAGAAAAATGTTACCAAATTTGTTGTGTTTTCTTTGACCGGTCTCAAAATAACTTGGACTTTATAGTCATATCATTTATAGCCCACAAAATTATTTGAAGTTGAAATATAGTCCAAATTGTTTGCATAAACAATTTTTATGCTGAACAAAGGAAATTTTGTTTGTCGGAAAATGGGGTTCCTGAGCAATGAATTACACAGGTCTACAAAAAAGAAAAATTTGTTGGTGCCTTGAGTTTTGCAGCTGATTTTATTTGTACTTTTAACGCTGATTTCAAAACTGAAAACCATTTTTCCCTAGCAACTCTAGTTTTCTAGTTCAGAAATACACAATTTACCCTACTATTTGTTTAAAAAATTCAAATGCCCTTCTGATATACACATGTGTTTACATAATTTTCGTCTCTGCTACAGGTAGTGTTCATTTTCTTATCTTATTTTATATTTATGATTAGAAATTGCAGTAAAGTAATATCACCTTCTTAATTAATACTGTAAGTGATTGAGAGCTAATTTTCAAAAATGTAATTTAGCCGCAGAATTTGTGTAAATCATCCCGAGCAATTTTGTTATGTATTTGGTGAATACACAACAAATTAGAACAGAAAATCTATTACTGAACTTGTGAGGAAAGCATACAAAGCTTATTTTGGTGTAAAACTTGGTGATCGAGATACATCTTGGGCGCCACATGTAGTTTGCAAAACATGTACTGAACATCTACGTTAGTGGACTGATGGGAAAAGGAGGAGTCTAAAATTTGGTGTGCCTATGGTTTGGAGAGAAACAAAAAATCACTATGATGACTATTATTTCTGTCTAGTGAATATCAGAGGCATCAACAGTAAAATCCGAAGCAAGTGGACGTATCCTGATTTAGACTCTGCTCGACGGCCCATTCCTCATTCCGATGAAGTTCCCATATCAACATTTCATCAGCTACCACATCTTTCGGAGGATGAAATACCCCACTGCGACACATATGAAGACAGTGAATATGAGGAAAATACATCAAGTCCCCAACGATTTAACCAAAGTTAGTTAAGTGATCTCATCAGAAGAAAAAAAAAATCTACTTGATGCAGGAACAACAATAACGTTCTATCGTAGAAGGGAAGCAGAGTTGGTTACGTTCTATTCTCAGGAAGAAGATCTCGTTTTCTTTCAGGATGTTAAAGGTCTCTTAACAAAAATGGGCCTTCCCGAGTATGATCCAGATCGTTGGCGTTTGTTTATTGACAGTTCCAAGCGAAGTTTGAAGTGTGTGCTTTTACACAATGGTAACGAATTGGGATCAGTACCTATTGCTCACTCAACCCAAATGAAAGAAGAATACAAGAATATAGCCATAGTCTTGGAAAAGATTGAAAATGGTTAACTTCCTCCTTGGACAGCAAGGTGGATACACAAAATATACTTGCTTCTTGTGCCTTTGGGATAGCAGAGCTAAACAAGATCAGTGTGTAAAAAAAGACTGAGCCTTTGGTTGATCGGAATAAAATAATCCTGCCTCCACTTCATATAAAACTTGGCTTTATCATAGCAATTTGTTAAGGCTCTAGATAAGAATTCGTCATGTTTTAAATTCATATCCACAAAGATGCAAGGATTAAGCATTGAAAAGATAAAAGCTGGCATATTCGATGGCCCTCAAATCAGACAGTTAATAAGGACACAAATTTTGTTGAATCTATGAATGATAAAGAGCGAAAAGCGTGGACATCATTTGTGTCAGTTGTCGAAAACTTTCTAGGCAACAAGAAGGCATCAAACTACAAGGATTTATTAGATTTATTGAATGTTTTCACATTCGAATTGTTCAGCTTTTTCGATCAGAGAAAGCTTTCTCTTTTCAGCTTTTTCTTCCTTTCGAAAGAGAGGTTTTTGTGGTGTATTGGAAAAGATAAGACACTGCGCTTTGAAAACCATGTAAACACATACCCTTATACGTATTTCAATCCTGTGCGGGGATATCATCAGAGGGTCTTATACACGACACACAGTGTGAGTTTGTAGTTGTGGCGATCATCACTTGTATATATACCAATCTACAAAGAAATTTGCATATGGGAATTATATACCTACGAAGAAAGCGTACAAGTCACACAGCCAAAGCTCCAAGCGAGACTTATGGCGAATTCGTTTCTGCAAAAAAGTGCAACACTTGCATTGCTCTTTTCCCCAAAACTGCACTATTGTATCACTTTTTTGAAATTTGGAAATATTAGTTGTGCTAAATTCAAGTAACTTAATTACCAAATGTCAAAAAAGTAACACAAAAGTGCAGTTTTTGGAAAAAGGACAAAGAAAATGTTGCACTTTTTTGCAGAAACGAATTCGCCATTAAATTCACCATTTTCACCACCCATGTGACTTGTAAGGGTTGCCAGTTCGACTCAGTTGTCTCTACACCAATCGCCAGTATTTATATGGCGTGGATTCTGAGATTAGTTGGACGATTAGAAAGACTTTACTACATTTCAGTGAGCATAGTATTTTTTGTTGAATACCAATTTTTGTTTTATGTTATTATTTAGAATTCATTAACACTACGTGTTGAAAATGAGCAGCTTCTTCCTAATTGTATTAGGCGGGCTGATTTAGTTCAGAACATGCTGACTGCTTTTCGTGAGCTTGGATGCAACATGAGCATCAAGGTGCATTACTTGCAAAACCATTTGGACCGGATTCCTGAAAACTTGGGAGACTTGAGTGAAGAGCAAGGTGAACGATTTCACCAGAATATAAAGACAATGGAAGAACGAAAAAAACCAGATTGCAGATCAAGCAAAAAACGAAGCTTCTCAGGTTCCAGTACATCAAAGAAGCAGTGAAAAATATATTGTATATGAAATGTACTCGCTAGTATCTTGTTAAAAGAATTACTATTTTTATATTTATATGTAAACGTTACTAAATGAGCTGGATACTCAAAGAAAAAATGTTTTACTTTCTTCTTTTCACAATTATTTTGGGTATTTCTAAGCGGTGTCAGGTTTGCAACACCCTACCCCATAACATGAAAACGGGAGCTGCTAGGCAAAAACCAATTGCAGATTCGTATTCAGGAGGTCGAATTTACTAAAGAACAGTTCAAAAAGTATCGGCACCAAAATGTGTGTATACCTGTGTTATTTATCTGTGCCTGTCTGTATTTATCCCTCAAGATTATTGGCAATAATATCCTTGATAAAGATCTTTGTTATTATTAAATCTATAATCAATTATAATTAAATTTATTCTATCAAATCGAAAGCACTCAATAATTATAGATTTAGATGGAAACCAACGTAGATTAAAACATGTCAAGAGTATTTATATATAGTTTTTGAAAAAAGTCAGTTAATAATATTTTTTAATGTATGTACTTAATTTCTAATGTGATGCAATGTTCCATATTCCCTTAGGTAACGTAAATATGTATTTATTATTAAGAAGAAAAAAAGTGGCATTTGTTTGCAAACATCACCAAAAAGAAGACAGACAATATGAAAATTGCTTATGAACAACACTAATTAAATAGAAAAATGATAGCAGCAAAAAGATAATAATAAACAATAGGACGATGTTTATTCATTTGTTGTTTGTTAGCAATAATTAACGTTTACCCGCTAATCGAAAGTGAAAAAAAGTAATGAAAATAGAAACGTGAAAATAAAACGAAGTGCAAAAAATAAACTAAATACGTAGTTACTGTTGATGCATTGTGACGCATATACCTATAATAAAATTTAAAATACAGAGAAACAAAAACGGTGCATAATAATAAATGTTAAGAGAATAAAACAATCTTCAATTGAAATGTAGATGGCGCTACAATAGAGATTTAGATGACGCTACAATGGCCGATCATAAAGAAAATAAATGTAATTTATTTGTGAAGCATTTAACACAGATAGTCATAATTGGTTCTAATCTCCATGAACTGATTTTTATATTTTTGGTATTTACCTATTTCACAACTCTCGCCTAGTATTTATTTAATTGACAATTTTTCAATGAAATCTTATTTCAAAGACGGCAAGATAGTACATTTTTGTCCTCAACATGTATTTTATTCGACGTTCATAATAAAATGCATAATGCCTTAAAGATACAATAAAATGCATATTACGCAAAAAGTTCAACTTGACATAAAGGTGGCGCTACAGCAGACTGCAAAAAAAACATATATCAATTACCAATTTCTTTGCTGGGATTTTTAAAGTCATTTCTTTACTTCCAAGTTTTCAATCATGTCTTGTTTTTTGCTTTTAATATTGTATGTCATGATTGCTATTTGGGATCACTTCAAAAGTGATTAGAAGAAAACAATAATTGCCGACTTTTTGTTGAGTGAAAAACAAAAATTGTCACAAATACCAATGCACAACACACACACACACACACACAGATGTTCATCTGTATTTCTGATGATCTAAACAACAATTAAATAATTTAATAACAGCGCTGCTGTCTCCACGTTTCTATAGGCATATCTCGCCGCCTCTAACAAGTGTCCATCATCTAATAGATCTAATAAATGATTTCCGCCAGAATAGAATAAAAAAAAACAAAAATTGCTCGATTTAAAAAAAACAACAAAGGGAATTAATCACTTTGATAATAGCAGAACAACAGCAGAACAATAATAAAGTGTCATCATTCGATCCGGGATATTTGTTTAGGATTTCGTCCGCATGGTAGGCACAGTGGGTGGGATTTTGAGAAAAAGTTGAAGAACGTTAAGAATTTAAATTTGTTAAATTTATATATTGCGTGATCCATTTCGAGGTTCCCGACTTATTTAAAGAAAAAAACACAGAAAATTCAAATTGAATGGGGAATGTTTATTATCATTTGAAAGAACATTCTTTGGCATTCATTTTTTGAAGATTATGTCTATCAAATGTTGGCTGCAGCCACGTCTCAGATGGTCCATCCGATGAGTCCAATTTTCGATGACTCGTTCGAGCATTTCGACTGGTAACTGGCGAATGACACGCGTAAACGTTGTTCAGGCGTAAGTCTTTCCATGATGAAATGCCAAATAATACTTAACAAAAATAACATGACAGCATGCCACGACTCACACGTGATCTGTCAAAAAAAGGCTATTGAGAAAAGTATCTCTACTTGGATCACCCTATACATTCATAAAAGGTAGTTTTTGGCAACTCAATCCGAAAGCTTGGTTTAAATCAAATTCGAAAGCTCTTAAAAAATCACTCTATATAAAGGGTTTTCCAACAAGAGGTGTTATTTTGGTATTCAAAGAAAAATGTAATTTTTTGAGATAAATGATCGGATGTTTATTTCATAATAAAGAGGAAGGTATGCCGTTAATAATGAAAAACAACATCAGCCAAATGGCCACCACGACCACGCTTACAGGACCATATCCTTTTCATGAAATTTTTCATAACCAAATTGCCCTATGTCCTCGATAGCCTCACGAATAACATCTTTGAGGTCTTGAATCGATGCTGGGACTTTGGCGTAGACCTTATCTTTCACGTGGCCCCAATGGAAGAAGTCGCAAGGTGTTAAATCACAAGATCTCGGTAGTCAATTGTGATCACCTCTTCGAGAGATAACACGGTCCGGAAACTTTTCGCGTAACAGAGCAATGGTTTCGTTGCTTGTGTGGCACGTAGCGCCGTCTTGTTGAAAGTAAACGTTGTCCAGATCAATACCATCCAACTCCGACCATAACAAATCGTTAATCATCTCTCGATAGCGCCATCCATTCACCGTAACTGTTGATCCAACCTCATTTTCGAAAAAGTAAGGTCCAATGACCCCTCCGGACCATAAACCGCACCAAACAGTCACACGTTGAGGATGGCAAGGCTTCTCAACAATAACTCTTGGGTTTTCCAAGCCCCAGATGCGACAATTTTGCTTGTTGACGTAGCCACCGAGGTGGAAATGGGCCTCATCAGTCAAGATGATTTTGTATCGTTCGTATCGCTTCAATCGTTTTTTTAACGTTTTGTATCGTTCGATGATCGTGTATAGTTCCATTTTTAGTAATGGCGTAGTTTCTACTTGTCAAAGAATAAAAGCTTCAAAAGCTACAGCTACCGAAATACCAGGTGATTCAAAATAACACCTCTTGTTAGAAAACCCTATATTCTAAAAAGACATACAGTATGTCAAGAAAGTGCTTTAACATTGCAAAAACTATACCTTTTAATACACTTTTTTGGAAAAACTAAATTTTGTATTATTTATGTATAACAATATTTTCTTTCGATATAGGTAAACATTTAATTATTTTCTATCAAGAAGATAGTCAAAAACAACAACAAGCTACTATTCTGCTGTCTACTACATAATAACGGGGTTTCCAATAGGGATGATATGACTTTGAAGTGACGTTTCGGCCATTTGTTATTTGTCATGATCTGTCATTTGTTTTTCATTGTAGTCAGTAGTGTTTACAATTTCATCATGGAGAGATATACGCAAAACCAACGTTTACAAATTATTCAGTTTTATTATCAAAATAATCGTTCACCAATTGCTACTTTTCGTGAAAAAAAAACTTTCCAGTCGACCTACGACCTTGACTCCCATGAGCAATATATTAGCTGTCGTTAAGAGCTATCTTTTGATTGCCATTGACCGATTCCCGATCCGACGTACCTTTAAGGAGCTAGAGCAATAAACTTTCCGTTCGCATTTGAAAATTATGCTAAGTCCATTTTTTTTAAATCCAAAAAACACAACTTTTCAGTCGACCTACGACCTTGACATCCATGAGCAATATTTTAGCTCTCGTTAAGAGCTATCTTTTTGCCATTGACCGATTGTGGCTACGTGCCACACAGCAAATGAAACAGTTGAATTGTTAGGATAAAAGTTTGGAGATTCGATTATTTCAAGAAATTGTGGTATTGAATGGCCTCCTAAAAGTTGTGATTAACCACCATTAGACTATTTCTTGTGGGGTTATTTGAAGTCATTGGTCTTTCGAAATAAACCAGACTCTCTTCAAGCTTTACAACTCAACATTGAACGTGCCGTTCATGACATACGACTTGATTTAGTGGAAAAAGTGCTCGAAAATTGGTTTCATCGAATTCGTTCCTGCAGAAGAAGTCGTGGAGGCCATTTGAATGACGTTTTATTTAGAACTTAATTGTATCGATTGTAGTTCACATTAAATAAAAAAACTTTTGAATTTATTTAACAATAAGTGTGTTTTTTTTTCAAAGAAATCATATCACTGTTATTGGAAAACCCGTTAGCTATTTAATAATAAAATTTTAAACACCCATGGTTTCAAGACACTGTGCGGCGAATTCTAGACATTATTTAGAAACTTACTTTGTGTTTCCGCCCAAACCATCTCCGGGTAAGAACTGTTCCATTTCTTGGGGGGCATGTTTGCCACCGCTATCCTGAAATGACAAAGAAAAACAAATCAGATTAAATTAATAACAATTAGATTTAATTCAATTTAAAATTTGTTTCATAATTTCTTGCAGTTGTTTATTAAACAAACAATGAATGAAATAATAAAATAAAGAGTGTACAATGCAGAGGAAATCTTTGCCACTTACTGTAATATTCACCATTTTTGCTATAGAGTTTGTCGGTTAGTTGGTTGATTGGGGATTGGGGATTGAACCTGGTAACTGGAAATTACTGGTTTCAGCAATTAAATGCCTTCGGTCGGTACTGCTGCTACTCTTCTATTATTCTTCCTCTCCGAGGAAGACTGATTGCTTAATTAATTGATGGCGTTGTTTGGACTGTTACTTTTGTTATATTCCAATTCCGCTTTCGATTCCGATCTTTTCTGTTTTTATCAATGGAAAATGTGATTTCTGCGGCGGATATTGAGTGTCCGTTGAAATGCTGTAAAGAAAAACCAGACAAGAGAAAGGCGCATTTTTTAGCATTTTGATTTTAATTAAATCTTTTTTGTGTTCTCTTTTTTTGATTCAATCAATTTATAATATATCAATTAATAATTTCTGCCTACTACGTTTCTGTGGAATATTTCACAAATCATTGATGATTGGGTGTGTAAATTGTGACTGATCGGCGCCGTGTTTTTGTTTTTCTACGTTTTACTACTTGAAATGGAATGTTGGTTATTCTGTTTTTTTTTCATTCCCCCCAGAATGCAATTACATTTAATTTGTATGTCATAGGTATTGATGCTGATGTTATAGTTTATCTTATTTTGTAATTATTTTGTAATTAATCGCGTGTCTTTTTGTCATTACCGCTAATATTTAACATTTTAATTTGAATCATCTTCGTCATGTCATAATGGAAATTTGATGTAAGTGATAGATAATAATTAAACTTCATTGTCGGTTCGATTAAAGTTGTATTACACTTCTAAAACCAGTAAAGAAATACAGAAAGTCGGGCGGGGCTGACTATATAATACCCTACACCTCCCTAACAATGCGAAAATGGGCATTGCGATAATAATTTGGCATTCTTCATACATGTAATAAAAAAACTCTCTCTGTCGAAATTCGTACTGATCGCATATAAAATACGGTTTCTACAGCGCTTACATGTCAAATCAGGTAAAACATATATAGGGTGATCCATTTCGATGTTCCCTACTTTTTTAAAGAAAAAAACATTCAAATTGAATGGGGAATGTTTATTATCATTTGAAAGAACATTCTTTGGCATTTGTTTTTTGCAGATTATGTCTATCAAATGTTGGCCGCGGCTACGTCTCAAATGGTGCATCCGTCGAGTCCAATTTTCCATGACTCGTTCGAGCATTTCGACTGGTAACTGGCGAATGACACGCGTGATGTTTTGCTCCAAGGCCTGAATCGAAGCGGGTTTGTCCGCATAAACTTTAGACTTTACATATCCCCACAGGAAAAAGTCTAACGGTGTGATATCACACGATCTTGGTGGCCAATCGACCGGCCCAAAACGTGAAATTATCTGCTCAATGAAGTGTTCTCTCAATAAATCCATTGATTGATGCGACGTGTGGGAAGTGGTGCCGTCTTGTTGAAACCAAATGTCGCCGAGATCACAAGCTTCAATTTCAGGCATCAAATAGTCGGTTATCATGGCAAGATAACGGTCGCCATTGACGGTTACGTTCTCACCAGCATCATTTTGGAAGAAATATGGACCGCTGATTCCGGTACTTCGGATCGGGAATCGGTCAATGGCAAAAAGATAGCTCTTAACGGGAGCTAAAATATTGCTCATGGGCGTCAAGGTCGTGGGTCGACTGGAAAGGGTTTTTTTTTGATTTAAAAAAATATGGACTTAGCGCAATTGGCAAACGATTATTTTGATAATAAAACTTAATAATTTGTAAAAGTTGTTCAGGCGTAAAACTTTACAAAAACAAGATGACAGCATGACACGACTCACACGTGATCTGTCAAAAAAGGCTATTGAAAAAAGTATATCTACTTAGATCACCCTATATATGGGGGGCTATATCTAAATCTGAACTGAATTTCCCCGAATTTGATAGATTTCCTTCATAAAATAAGAAAACTCTCTCTCTGCCGAATTTCGTACTGATCGAATATAAAATACGGTTTCTATACCGATTACATGTTAAATCGGAGGTAACATGTATATGGGGGCTATATCTAAATCTGAACCGATTTTCCTCAAATTTAATATTGTATCTAAGTGTATCAAGAGACTTTTCTCTGTAAATTTTTAAACAGATCGGTTAAAAATATTGCTTATAAAGTGCAAATATTCCAAATCGGAGTTACATTTATATGGGAGCTAATGGGTTATCCAATAAGAGTGATATGATTTCTTTCAAAAAAAAACACACTTATTATTAAGAAAATTTAAAAGTTTTGTATTTAATGTGAAGTACAACCGATACAATAAAGTTCTAAATAAAACGTCATTCAAATGGCCTCCACGACTTCTTCTGCAGGAACGAATTCGATTAGCCCAATTTTTGAGCACTTTTTCCACTAAATCAAGTCGTATGTCATGAATGGCACGTTCAATATTGACTTGTAAAGCTTGAAGAGAGTCTGGTTTATTTCGAAAGACCAATGACTTCAAATAACCCCACAAGAAATAGTCTAATGGTGTTAAAACACAACTTCTTAGAGGCCATTCAATATCACAATTTCTTGAAATAATAGAATCTCCAAACTTTTCTCTTAACAATACAATTGTTTCATTTGCTGTGTGGCACGTAGCCACAATCGGTCAATGGCAAAAAGATAGCTCTTAACGAGAGGTAAAATATTGCTCATAGGTGTCAATGTGTTTTTTTTTATTTAAAAAAATTGACTTAGCATCGTCGTTAGCATCTGAACGGATTTTTGCTCTAGCTCTTTAACGGTACGTCGGATCGGAAATCGGTCAATGGCAAAAAGATAGGTCTTAACGAGAGCTAAAATATTGCTCACGGATGTCAAGGTCGTAGGTCGACTGGAAAGTGTATTTTTTTAATTTAAAAAAAAAATGGACTTAGCATCATTTTCAAATGTGAACGGAAAGTTTATTTTTGCTCTAGCTCCTTAACGGTACTTCGGATTGGGAATCGGTCAATGGCAAAAAGATAGCTCTTAACGAGAGCTAAAATATTGCTCATGGGTGTCTAGGTCGTAGGTCGACTGAAATTAAATTTAGATTTATAAAAATGGACTTATCGCACGAAAAGTTGCAATTGGAGAACGATTATTTTGATAATAAAACTGAACAATTTGTAAACGTTATTCTTGCGTATATCTCTCCATGATGAAATTGCAAACACTAGTGAATAAAATGACAAATAAATGACAGATCATGACATATTATAAATGGCCGAAACGTCACATCAAAATCATATAATCGCTAATGGAAAACTCGTTATATGTAAATCTGAACCGATTTTAACCAAATTCAATAGGGATCGTCCTTGGGCCTAAAGAAAGATGCGTGCAAAGTTTCGTTGAGATCGGAACATAATTGCGACCTGTACTTTGATTACAAGAAAACATCTACAGACAGACGGACATAGCTAAATCGACTCAGAAAGTGATTATAAAACGATCGGTATAATAAACAATGGGTATATCTCTTCTCCCTTTGGGTGTTACAAACAAATGCACAAAGTCATAATATCCTGTACCACAGTGTGGTGTCGGGTATAAATACGTTGCCTCAATAAAAATAGTAAGTTATTCACAATTATCTATATCGAACTAAGAAAAACTGTTTCTGTAGTGTAATTCCAAAGAAATTAACCAGTAATAATATATAGGGTGATCTAAGTAGAGATACTTTTTTCGAAAGCCTTTTTTTGACAGATCACGTGTGAGTCGTGTCATGCTGTCATGTTATTTTTGTTAAGTATTGTTTGGCATTTCATCATGGAAAGACTTACGCCTGAACAACGTTTACAAATTATTAAGTTTTATTATCAAAATAATCGTTCGCCAATTGCGCTAAGTCCATTTTTATTTAAATCCAAACACTTTCCACTCGACCCACGACCTTGCACCCGTGAGCAATATTTTAGCTCTCGTTAAGAGCTATCTTTTTGCCATTGGCCGATTCCCGATGCGAAGTACCGGAATCATCGGTTCATATTTCTTCAAAAATTATGCCGGTGAGAACGTAACCGTCAATGGCGACCGTTATTGGCCATGATAACCGACTATTTGATGCCTGAAATTGAAGCTCGTGATCTCAACGACATTTAGTTTCAACAAGACGGCGCCACTTCCCACACATCGCATCAATCAATAGATTTATTGAGAGAAAACTTCGGTGAGCAGATAATTTCACGTTTTGGGCCGGTCGATTGGCCACCAAGATCGTGTGATATCACACCGTTAAACTTTTTCCTGCGGGGATATGTAAAGTCTAAAGTTTTTGCCGACAAACCCGCTTAGATTCAGGCCTTGGAGCAAAACATCACGCGTGTCATTCGCCAGTTACCAGTCGAAATGCTCGAACGAGTCATCGAAAATTTGACTCAGCGGATGGACCATCTGAAACGTAGCCGCGGCCAACATTTGATAGACATAATCTTCAAAAAATAAATGCCAAAGAATGTTCTTTCAAATGATAATAAACTTTCGCCATTCAATTTGAATTTTCTGTGTTTTTTTTTCTTTAAAAAAGTAGGGAACCTCGAAATGGATCACCCTATATATGGGGAAACCATGTGAAGTGAGTGCATTTGTAAAGCCTCTGTCTTCCAATCGGGACGAAACTAGCACCAAATTTAGTCTTTTTGGATACTAGTTATGACACAAAATTTAAGGACTGTCCGAGTAGGAGGATTTTGAATTTTGGTTACGCAGCCTTTTTACCCCTCACCTTAGAGAGGAGGGTATATATAATTTGCTACCAGCCAAAATTGCAACACAACGAAGGAGCGATCTTACCGCCAAGTATGTTTGCTGGAAATTCGATTTGGGCCATTTGAAGTCATTTGAGCAATGTACTTCCGTCCGTCTGCTTGCTGGTGCGCACGAAAACACTCTCGAAAAGATTACCGATTGACTTCAAATTTGGAAATTATAAGGATTTCAAATGTTATATAATGACACTTTCACGTGGAAACAGAAGTTTAGTAACTGTCGTTAAAACCATTAGAACAAATTTATTTTTTTACAATAAATCGTAGTTGTCTAAAATTCCGGAATTGAAAAGATCCGTGTAGATATCGAATATTTATGTCGATTGCCCGTTTGTTTTTCTAGAACTTTATCTATTTTTTTTTTCAGATATATATTTTGTCCGCATAGGATTTTCAACTTACTGCCCCAAACAGAATCTTTAGAAATACTAACCGGAACCTAAAATCTAAAGACTGATTTAGACATTGCGCAAAAAACTTTGAAAGATTACGATTTATATAAAAAACATTTTATGTTTATAATATTCCTCTCATTTCGGTATATAATTATCTGCAAAAAAAAATGTTAACCTTCTGACCCAATGATTAATGATTATTATTCAAAATAGTATTAGAAAACAAAAAGTACCCAACGAACTGGTTTTGTAACTAATTCATAACAAACCGCAGGCAAGACGAGTCGTACGTAGACACTCAGACCCCCTTTTTACAATAAAGCAGACTTAGTCATTCTTTTTTTTTGAAAATACACAATACTCTGAGGTATAATTAATTGTAGATTTATGTTAAAGAGACACGAAATCATTTGCTTTTATTTGTGGTAATATTTAGTTCAATGAACTCTTAAAGACAAATGCTAGACAAAAAAATATTAACCCAAAAGGTGATCTAACTAACAAAACAAAAAATAATAAAAAATATGGGCATTTGCTAAAACATCATTTATAGTACATAACGGGTTTTCCAATAGGGATGATATGATTTTGAAGTGACGTTTCGGCCATTTGTAATATGTCATGATCTGTCATTTATTTTTTATTATATTCAGTAGTGTTTACAATTTCGTCATGGAGAGATATACGCAAGACCAACGTTTACAAATTATTCAGTTTTATTATCAAAACACCCTTTGCAGTCGACCTACGACCTTGACACCCATTAACAATATTTTAGCTCTCATTGAGAGCTATCTTTTTGCCATTGACCGACTCCCGATCCGAAGTACCTTTAAGGAGCTAGAGCAAAAATGAACTTTCGGTTCACATTTGAAAATGATGCTAAGTCCATTTTTTTTAATCCAAAAAACAAACACTTTCCAGTCGACCTACGACCTTGACACCCATGAGCAATTTTTTAGCTCTCATTGAGAGCTATCTTTTTGCCATTGACCGATTGTGGCTGCGTGCCACACAGCAAATGAAACAATTGAATTGTTGTGAGAAAAGTTTGGAGATTCGATTATTTCAAGAAATTGTGATATTGAATGGCCTCCAAGAAGTTGTGATTTAACACCATTAGACTATTTCTTGTGGGGTTATTGGAAGTCATTGGTCTTTCGAAATAAACCAGACTCTCTTCAAGCTTTATAAGTCAATATTGAACGTGTCATTCATGACATACGACTTTATTTAGTGGAAAGGAAAAAGTGCTCGAAAATTGGGTTCATCGAATTCGTTCCTGTAGAAGGAGTCGTGGAGGTCATTTGAATAACGTTTTATTTAGAACTTAATTGTATCGATTGTATTTCACATTAAATAAAAAACTTTTGAATTTCCTTAACAATAAGTGAGTGTTTTTTTCAAAGAAATCATATCACTCTTATTGGAAAACCCTGTATACGGGGCGCGGGACGGGATGACATTGTAATGAATTATGTGCTCGTTTTACAAACTAGTTTGGTGAAAGAAAAGCCTAAATAACAAATTAGTTTTTGGCAGGCATTAAATTGATATTTTTAAATAAAAACAAATTTGTCTGGCATATAAACTACGCAACAAAAAAGATATTTTTCTTAAATAATATGTATATGGGGGATTTCATGTCAAGTGAGTGGATTTTCAAAAGTGATGTCTTCTGATCGGGATGAGGCTTGCATCAAATTTGGTCATATTGGACAAAACACGACACGAAATTTCAACTACTGGACATTTTAAGGACTGTTCGACTTTGAACGTGTAGAATTTTGACATTTTGATCAAACGGCAATTTTTCTTATAAATCATAGCATACTTTTGGGAATTGGAAATGTTAAAAGTATATGCTAAGGACAGTGTTCAGATTTCTAAATATTTGTATAGCGTTGCATATTCTAAGGCGTTCAATACATCCTCATTCTCATCATTTTTGTGAAGAAGGGTATACGTAAATAATTTGCTACGTGCCACACGTATACCACATCGAAGGACCAACCTACGACCCTAAGTATTTTCGATAGAAATCTCTTTAAGTATCGTTTTAATTCATTTGAGTAATATCCGCCCGTCTATCTAGAGAGCATCAGCATTTCTTTTTTTCCATCTTTTCAATAGGCATACCTTAATTTGTAATTGACTGAAATATGAGGGAAAAGTCGCCGACAACAAGTCCGAAGTCCTCACAAGTAAACAAGTCCAAAGTCCTCTGTCAAAGCCGTCATTGATTTAATTGAAAAAAATCACAAAATATGCCTACATTCCGCGATTAAAGTGTCACGACAAAAACGTTGAATTCATATAATTGTTTCCCGTAATTAACAATTCAATTTGGCACAACATTTCACGCGGTCTGTCGTCAATTTTTGCTTTCAAATTAAATCTCAAAATTCAAATGAATTTTTTTTATTTTTATTAATGCTCAGACATTTTCTAAATTGAATTTAAGTTCTTATGTCCCAAGAAGACTGGTCTTAAGAGCATGCATTTCATAGAGGAGATGTTGTTGATTCTGAGTCAATAGCACAATAATTGGACAAAACTTTTGCTGAGCAATAAATCAATTATAAATTGAAAGCTATGACAAGGAGACAAGACAGAGCTGTCTCATTCTTTTGGCGGCAAACTTATTTAAGAAATATACATTGCACTGGGGGAAATAAACCTGCCGGCTGGATTTTTATGGGGAAAATTAAATAAATTAGTCCGGCGTTTAGTAAAAAATCCAATAAAATAAGAAAATACCTTGCTTCAGATTGCAGTAGCATGCACAAATCGCTTTACAAGGAGCTAAGCTGTCAAGCAATTATATTTTCCATACCGTTTTCAAAAACATTGCATTCTATAAATTTATAGAGACAAGTTACAAATCAATAATTATACCCTACACCACACTGTGGTACAGGGTATTATGACTTTGTGCATTTGTTTGTAACACCCAAAAGGAGAAGAGATAGACCCATTGTTTATTATACCGATCGACTTGTAATCACTTTCTGAGTCTATTTAGCCATGTCCGTCTGTCTGTCTGTCTATAGATGTATTCTTGTAATCAAAGTACAGGTCGCAATTATGGTCCGATCTCAACGAAACTTTGCACATATCTTTTTTTAGGCCCAAGAACGATCCTTATTGAATTTTGTTAAAATCGGTTCAGATTTACATATAGCTCCCATATACATGTACCTCCGATTTGGCATATATGCACTGTATAAGCAACATTTTTGAACCGATTTGTACAAAAATTGAAAGAGAGTAATCTCGTGATACACTTAGATACAATAAAAAATTTGGGGGAAATCGGTTCAGATTTAGATATAGCCCCCATATATATGTTACCCCCGATTTGACATGTCAGCGCTGTAGAAACTGTATTTTATATCCGATAAGTACGAAATTCGGCAGAAAGAGGTTTCTTATTACATGAGGGAATACTGCTAAATTCGGAGAAAATCGGTTCAGATTTAGATATAGCCCCCATATATATGTTAGCCCCGATTTGAAATTCAAGCCCTGTAGAAACTGTATTTTATATCCGATCACAGCGAAATTCGGCACAAGGAGGTTTCTTATTACATGATGGAATACTGCTAAATTCGGAGAAAATCGGTTCAGATTTAGATATAGCCCCCATATATATGTTAGCCCCTTTTTGACATCCAAGCGCTGTAGAGACTGTATTTTATATCCGATCAGTACGAAATTCGACAGAAGAGGTTTCTATTTTACATGAATGAGTATTCAGGGAAAATCGATTCAGATTTATATATAACCTCCATATATATGTGCCTCCTGATTTTGTTACAAAGCGCTATAGAAGTTGTACTTTACTTCCGATCATTACAAAATTCTCCAGAAAGATGTTTCTGAATTTTGGAACCAATTATGCTTAATTTAGCGATTATCGGTTCAGAAATAGATATATCCACATATATATGTGTTCTTACCCATTTACCAATTATTCCAAATTGTTATCGCAATGACCCTTATCGCATTGTTAGGGAGGTGTAGGGTATTATATAGTCGGCACCGCCCGACTTGCTGCCTTTCCTTACGGATTTTCTTTATAAATACCTTTCAACTTGTTAGTTATCTTTAAAGTTTTCAAATACAATAAAAAAGTATTTACATGAATTAAAATATGAATTTAAAAAATTTTAAGTAGATATTTCTTAAATTTGATGTAATAGATAGCATACTATTAGGGATGGTTAATATTGCCCATTAGGATTATGCCGAGTTCAATACTTTAGCGTAGACTATTTTGAATTTCAAAACAATGTTGTCTATCTTAAGGTGTATAATTTCTTTGACGGACAAAATTTCCATTCAGTGTATACTCTCAGTTTTGTTTAGACTCCAGATGTCCTTCTTTTTTCGCCAAACCGATCCTACCAAAATAAATTTCATCAAGACTGAAAAGTTGTTTTCATTTGTCTTGATCCTCAGAAAGATCTGCCGAGATGGTTCCTATGCTACACTCGATCCACAAACTATTTTCATATTATTACAGCTTAATTTTTGCCAAATTTCGTTAAAATCAAAGCAGCCGTTTTTTAGTGACATAGTAGTTATTTGAAAAATTTATGATTTCCTTACCAGGGTGCGTATAATTGATTTAAATTTTTTACTTTTTTAATAGTATCTTTCATAAAATCATTTCTCTAGTAGTTATTGAAATTAAATGAATAGTAATTGATAGCTGATAATTGAGACTCTTCTATTTCTAGAAGTTTGGTTGAGAATTTAAATCGGAGGCCAAAAAAATGACCCGCAAATATAGCATTTGTACGAACTATTTTATATTTAGCACCAAATAAATGTCATTGTCTTTTATATTAGAACACTTTTTAGCGTCATCTCTGGAAGTGACATTGTTAGCTGACAAATTGGCATGCTGTGCATATTGTCAGTTTTGTTTAGATTCCTTCCTAGATTCCTTCTTTATCCCCAAACCATTCCTACCAAAAAAATTTCATCAAGACTTGAAAGTTTTTTAGATATCATGTGTTCTTCTTGATCCCCAGACAGATCTGACGAAATAGGTCCTATGCTTTACTCGATCTCAAACTATCTTCAAATTATTACAGCTTTGTTTTTGCCAAATTTCTTGAAAATCAAAGCAGCCGTTTTTAAATGACATAGTTATTTGAAAAAGTATGATTTCCTTACCAGGGTGCGTATAATTGATTTTAATTTTTAGTTATTTTTTTAGTATCAACCATAAAATCATTCATGTAGCAGTTATTAAAATGACATAAATACAGAATGACAGCTAATAGTTAAGCATATTTTGTTTCAAAAAATGTGGGTGGAAATTTAAGTCAGAAACCAACAAAATTACCTACCAATATAGCATTTGGACGCTCTGAGTCAATGTCATTGTATTTTACAATAGAACACGTTATTAGTGAATTCTCGGGAATTTCCATTCCTACCAAAAAAATGTCATCAAGACTTGAAAGTTTTTTAGATGTCATGTGTTCTTCTTGATCCCCAGACAGATCTGACGAAATAGGTCCTATGCTTTACTCGATCTCAAACTATCTTCAAATTATTACAGCTTTGTTTTTGCCAAATTTCTTGAAAATCAAAGCAGCCGTTTTTCCTTACCAGGGTGCAATTGATTTTATTTTTATTTCTTTTTTTAGTATCAACCATAAAATCATTTCTGTAGCAGTTATTAAAATGAAATAAATACCGAATGACAGCTAATAGTTGAGCATCTTTTGTTTCAAAAAATGTGGGTGGAAATTTAAGTCAGAAACCAACAAAATTACCTACCAATATAGCATTTGGACGAACTATTTTATCTTTGGCTCTGAGTCAATGTCGTTGTATTTTACAATAGAACACGTTATTAGTGAGATCTCCGGTGTACTTTATTAGACCCAAACAAAGCATACCAAAATAAATGTCATGATGACTGGAAAGTTCTTTAGATATGCTTTTCTAGGTCCTTAGACAGATCTGCCCAGATGGGTCCTATGCTATAAGCAATCTGCAAACAAACTGGATGATGACTGGAAAATTCTTCTAGATCCTTAGACAGATCTGCCCAGATGGGTCCTATGCTATACTCATTCAGCAAACAAACTGGATAGAATTATAACTTTGTTTTTAGATAATTTCATTAAAATCTGAGGAAAAGTTTTAATATGCCATAGCTATCCTAAAATTTATTGAATTCCTTATCAGGGTGCATATAATTCATTTTAATTTTTCCAAAATTTATCTTCCAAAAATATAATTTCTATAGCTGATATTAAAATTAAATTGATACCAAATGACAACTAATAGTTAAGGCTTTTCTGTTTCAAAAAGTTTGGGTGAGAATTAATGCCGCAAAGCAACAAACATTTACTACCAGCATTGCATTTGTACAAACTGTTTTATTTTCAATAGTTCATAACACAGGCATTGTAAGGACCTTCTTGGTCCTCAGACTGGTCTCCACAGGTCTTATGCTAAAATAGATCTACAAATTAGTTTGACAGTTGTAATCTCTGGAAATTACATTGTTGGTCCTTCTTTGTCCCCAAACAGATCCTACCAAAATAAATTTCGTCTGGATTGGAAAGTTTTTTTTAGATACCATGTGTCTTTTTTATCCTCCTTTAGATCTGCCACGGTGGATCCTATAATACACTGGAACTACAAACTAAGTCGATAGTAGTGTACCTTCGTTTTTGGCAAATTTCATTAAAATCCAAACACCTGATTTGAAATGACATAGTTATCTTAAAATTTAATGAATTCCTTGCTAGGGTGCGTATAATTAATTTAAATTTTTCCCACTTTTAGGTTATCTTCCAAAATAAAAATTCTATTGCTGATATTGAAATGAAATTAATACCAAATGACAGCTAATAGTTAAGCTTCTTCTGTTTCAAATAGTTTAGGTGAGAATTTAAGTCGGAAGCCAACAAAAATTAGCTACCAATATTGTATGTGTACAAATTTATTTTATCTTCAACAGTTCATAAGTGTCAGTACCTTGTTGGTTTTTAGACAGAACTCCCCAGGTGAGTCTTATGCTACAATCGAACTACAAATTAACTCGGCAGTTGTACTCTATAGGGATTGCATTATTGCTCCTTGTTTCTCACCAAACAGAACCTACCAAAATAAATTACATCAAGATGGGAGAGTTTTGTATATACCACGTGTCATATTTGATCCTCGAACAAATCTGCAAAGGTAGGCCCTATAATACACTCGATCTACAAACTAACTCAATAGTATTATAACTTTGTTTTTGTCAAATTTCATTATAATCTAAGCAGCCACTTTACAATTTATTAAATTCCTTACCTTGTTTTATTATCAAAATAATCGTTCTCCAATTGCAACGCTGTCCATTTTTTTAAAATCCAAAAAAACACTTTCCAGTCGTACTACGACCTTGACACCCATGAGCAATATTTTAGGTCTCGTTAAGAGCTATATTTTTGCTATTGACCGATTCCCGATCCGACGTACCCTTAAGAAGCTAGAGCAAAAATAAACTTTCCATTCACATTTGAAAATTATGCTAAGTCAATTTTTTTATATCCAGTCGACCTACGACCTTGACACCCATGAGCACTATTTTTGCTCTCATTAAGAGCTATCTTTTTGCCATTGACCTATTGTGGCTACGTGCCGCACAGCAAATGAAACAATTGAATTGTTGCGATAAAAGTCTAGATTCGATTATTTTAAGAAATTGTGATATTGAATGGGCTTCAAGAAGTTGTGATTTAACACCATTAAACTATTTCTTGTGGGGTTATTTGAAGTCATTGGTCTTTCGAAATAAACCAGACTCTCTTCAAGCTTTACCAGTCAATATTGAAAGCGCCATTCATGACATACGACTTGATTTAGTGGAAAAAGTGCTTGAAAATTGGGTTCATCGAATTCGTTCCTGCAGAAGAAGTCGTGGAGGCCATTTGAATGACGTTTTATTTATAACTTTATTGATTCGATTGTACTTCACATAAAATAAAAAAACTTTTAAATTTCCTTAACAATAAGTGTTCTTTTTCAAAGAATTCTATCACTCTTATTGGAAAACTCTGTATTTGTACAAACTATTTTATCTTTTTGCCAAATCAATGTCTTTAATATTATAACATTTATTTAGTATCATCTGTGGACATGACATAGTTTTTAGATCTGAGATGTCATTTATTGTCCCCAAACAGAAGCTACCAAAATAAATTTGATCAAGACTTGAAGGTTTTCATTAAATCTCGAGTGCCCTTCTTGGCTCTCAGAGAGATCAGCCCAAATAAATTCTATGATATAATCGATTTACGAACTAACAGCTTACGAACAGCTTTGTTTTTGCCAAATTTCATTTAAAGACTAAGCAGAAGTTTTAAAACGACATAGTTATATAAAAATTTATTGATTTCCTTACCAGGGTGCGTATAATTGATTTTAATTTTTCCCTCTTTTTGGATTATCTTTCATAAAATCATGTCTATACCAGTAATCTAGATAAAATTAATGCCAAATGACAGCTAATAGATGAGCCTCTTCTGTTTCAAAAAGTTTGGATGGAAATTCAAATCAAAAGCCAGCAAAAATTACCTACCAATATTGCATTTGCACATATTTAGTCGAATTGTTCCTCGATAATTTGAATTTTGGAGATTATTCTTAACAAATTTTTAAATTATTTTCCTTAAATCACAATTTTGTTCATATTTCTGCTGATTCATTTTGTATAAGTAATACTTTTATTATTTTTTGTAACACTGTGTGAAAATAAATCAAATGGCGCACAATAAATTAAAAAACAATTACAATTGTTCAAATGGTCGAGTGAAGAAATTTGTTTAAATGTAAAAAATAAACTAAATATTAAATGGTTCCTTGTCCGCCAATCGTATCTTCAATGAATCAATCCAAATGCAAAGGTAACAGCGCAAGACATATTTGATTTTCTACTACGAATAGTGGACATTGGCACAATTTCAAATATGTTAAATGAAAGAACACATATCAAGGCAATTAGTCATCTATAAAAATACTACAACTAGATACCACAACCTCGCAACGATGTTCGGTAGCGATGTTGGGCTGCGCGTCGTGCTAA
The DNA here is from genome assembly GCA_963930755.1 of Eudasyphora cyanicolor. Lineage (NCBI taxonomy): Eukaryota > Metazoa > Arthropoda > Insecta > Diptera > Muscidae > Eudasyphora > Eudasyphora cyanicolor. The sequence continues at coordinate 216,380,043 of OZ005735.1, read as the reverse complement.
ATGGGCCAACCAACCAAAATTAGACTAAAGTGGGTTGGTCGCCGTGTGGCCAGACCGACCCGCTCGTTCCCCCCTCACAAGCCAAGTAGTCAGAAAGAAAAACGTGATAATTCGATTTTTATCACCACAAACACAACGTTCGTTATAGTTTTTGTTTATTTGGCATTTTAATGGATTTGATTCATTGAATATTTGGAAGGCTAAAGCAATGCCGGTATTGTTTTTTATTAATAATTTATACGTTGAAATTTGTTTTCATTATTATGGGTTACACTTTAATTCATTCATTCATTCGTTTGCCACACAATAGATACGTTTGATATTCACAAAAAACACGTGCTTCTCGTAAAACAAGCCGAGTCGTTGTTTTTTGTTGACAAATAAAATTTATGAAATATTTAGTTTATTATCATAAAATTTGATATTTATATGTAGTAAATATTGTAAATATAATGAGTGGATTTATGGTAATCATTGATGCTAAGTTTATGGAGGGAAATAAAAATGCGTAGAGTTCTGCAAAAAATATACCAATCACCTTAGAGAGGCTATTAGAGATGTCAAACGGGATTGGTTTTCACAAATCCCGGGATTCGGGATTTTTAAATTGCAAATCCCGGGATCCCGGGATTTTTTCGGGATCCCGAAATTGTTTTATATCCCGGGATTTTCGGGATAAATCGGGATTTTCGGAATCCCGAAATTGTTCAATATCCCGGTATTTATGGGGTTTTCGGGATAAATCGGAATTTTTTCATTCTTAATAATGTGATATTTCGAAATGGAATACAAACATTTTAGTTCAGTTTTAATTTAATTTTAATTAATTTAAATAAGGATAAAAACAGCTAAAGTATACATTAATTTTTGTTAAAAACTACTAACTTTTATTAAAATATTTCACAACATCTTAGTTATGAAATAATAAACAATTTCAGTTCGTCGTCTGAATTATTACTGATGTTATAATTTTCTATCATTAAAGCACGAAAAATATTTTTTTCAACTTGAGAAATCAGTTTGACTAATTCAGTTTTTTTTTTAACTAGGGACCTGGACCTGGGAAACTGGTCTATGTGAGCTTGTATAAAAAAAATACGGCTGCCACCCTAACTTAAACCTAATTCCGTTTTTATGGGACGAAATTGATTTGTCGATCCATATCGGATCTTATACATATTAGGATTTTTTTCATAAATTTGAAAGGATTTGGGAAACAAACTCTATTTGTGTTCTTGTTTTAAGTTTACTTATTTATAATTACATTTATGATATATTTTGTAATTCTTCTCCAAATTTCTAATTTTTTCAGCGGACTATGTCAATGTTTTTTGATGTTAACAATTTGCTTCATTAGTTTACATTTTCGACCGAGATTATCCATCTTTCACTTAATATTTTATACGAGACAGCTTCATATATTATAATTAAAATATCCCGGGATTCATATTAAAAAATCCCGGGATTCGGGATTTTTCGGGATCGGGATTTCCCGGGATTTTCGGGATCGGGATTTCCCGTTTGACATCACTAGAGGCTATACATATATCATATTATACGGCCCATAAATGTAATACATCGATGGGGTGACCATAAACCTTGTACATATATGTATGTTTGTAGGAAATCGGTTCTGAACATTTTAAATTGTTTGAGCTATACATATTTGCCCGTCCGTCCGTCTGTCTGGCTGGTGCGCACCATAACTCGAAAGGAGTGTCCAATAGACTTCAATTGTTGTTTGCGGCAATATTTTCTCTTCTCTCAGGCTTTGTTCGAAGATTGACCCTATTAGTTCACTCTTTATTGTAACTCCACACAAAGAGTTTTCGTTTTTTAAATATTGAATATTATCCTATAACTTGTATACTATTTCTCACAATATTTTGTAATTTCACACATAGTACGAGTAATAGAAGCCTGGCCTCTTTTGGTACCCACAACATAAATTGACAGATATTTTCTTACATATCACTTTCCCTAATTATATCTGAGCCCTTTTTTGGGGAGAGAAACCCAAAAGGTAAGAATATTGAAAATACATTGAGATTCAATCCATAAGGCTATTTTTTTCTTTTTACAGGGCAAAATAAAATTTTGAAAATGTATTATAATTTGATATCTGAGAGAGAGTATCATATTTGGACCTAATCCTGAAAGAGAGTGATTTTATTCTACAATAAGTTCAAATTCCTGTTGGTTGCTTTTAACTAAAAATTTCGAAATGGACTTTAGGTGATTAATTTGGTCTAGGCAAAGGTCTACTTCTGGGCCTATTTATCCCCTCCATTTACCCTCTCCAAAGTATGAATTTCTAGCATTCATTAGACATATTTTGCTACAAAAAGTAAAAATCCTGTTAGTACCTCTTTACTTCTATCCACGATCTACATTTACACCAAATTTCACAATTCCAGCTCTAGAAGTTTGGATTTAGCAGTGGTACCATATTTATCCCTTTTTGTCACATTGGGGATTTTGAAAATCAATTATGATTCTACCTCTAGGGCCCATTTGTCCCCTTTTACCGCTAAAAATATACAAATTTGAAAATCCGTTATTATTTCATGTCTATGAGGGGGCCCATTTATCTCCAACTAATTCCAGAATGTGCAAATTTCTATATCCATTATCTTATCTATTCTTGTCTCTAATGTCGGAATTTGAAAACGTGCTAATTAGGCCAAGCTTGTGTCCCAAGAACTACATTTACACCAAATTTCACAATTCCAGCTCTAGAAGTTTAGATTTAGCAGTGGTACCATATTTATACCCTTTTTGTCACATTGGGGTAAATTTCAAAAATTACGCATTTTGAAAATCCATTAAGATTCTACCTCTAGGGCCCATTTGCCCCCTTTTACCGCCAAAAATATACAAATTTGAAAAATCCATTATTATTACATGTCTACGAGGGGGCCCATTTACCATTTATCCAACTAATTCCAAAATGTGCAAATTTCTATATCCATTATCTGATCTATTCTTGTCTCTAATGTCGGAATTTGAAAACTTGCTAATTAGGCCAAGCTTGTGTCCCAATAACTATGTACATTCACACCAAATTTCACAATTCTAGTTCTAGACGTCTGGATTTAGCAGAGCTACCATAATTGTCCCTTTTTGCCACATTGGAGTAAAATCTCGAAAAATAAGAATTTTGATAATCCATTGTGATTCTAATTCTAAAGCTCATTTGTCATCCTTTTACAGCATAATAAAAAATTTTAAAATCCATTATAATGTCATATATATGAGACGGCCAATTTATCCCCAACAAATCCCAAAATGTGAAATTTCCAGATGCATTATATGATCTACATATTCTTGTCCCTTATGTCGCATTTTACACACTTTTAGATTAAAGCTAAGTAGTCCAAACTTATGTCTTAAGACCTCAACCTACGTTTAGAATAATTATCAGAAATCTATCTCTAATCATTAGTGTTTGTACCATTTTTAGCCCTTTTGTCACATTGTGCCTCAGATGCTCAGAGGTCGACTCTACTATACAGAGGAAGACCTCAGAGGTCGACTCTAGTATAGAAGAAGACCTCAGATTTCGACTCTAGTATAGAGGAAGACCTCAGAGGTCGACTCTAGCATAGAGGAAGACCTCAGAGGTCGACTCTAGCATAGAGGAAGACCTCAGAGGTCGACTCTAGCATAGAGGAAGACCTCAGAGGTCGACTCTAGTATAGAGGAAGACCTCAGAGGTCGACTCTAGTATAGAGGAAGACCTCAGAGGTCGACTCTAGTATAGAGGAAGACCTCAGAGGTCGACTCTAGTATAGAGGAAGACCTCAGAGGTGGACTCTAGTATTGAGGAAGACCTCAGAGGTGGACTCTAGTATTGAGGAAGACCTCAGAGGTGGACTCTAGTATAGAGGAAGACCTCAGAGGTGGACTCTAGTACAGAGGAAGACCTCAGAGGTTGACTCTAGTACAGAGGAAGACCTCAGAGGTCGACTCTAGTATAGAGGAAGACCTCAGAGGTTGACTCTAGTATAGAGGAAGACCTCAATGGTCGACTCTACACCATTTTCAATTGTAATTCGAAAAAAATCAGTTGAAATTCGAAGATTCCATTTGAAATTCGAAAAACATCAATTGAAATTCGAATATTCCTTTTGAAATTCGAAAAAGGTCAATTGAAATTCGAAGATTCCATTTGAAATTCGTAAAAAATCAATTGAAATTCGAAATCTATAAATTGAATTTCGAAACACATCAATTGAAATTCGAAGAACATCAATTGAAATTCGAAAAACATCAATTGAAATTCGAAACACATCATTTGAAATTCGTAAAATTGCAATTGAAATTCGGAATACGTCAATTGAAATTCGAATGTTTCCATTTGAAATTCGTAATACACCAATTGAAATTCGGAAAACATCAATTGAAATTCGAAATTCATCATTTGAAATTCGAAAAATGTAAACAAAATCAATGATGTATATTAGATGGGGTAGCATTTATGTGATACAATACAATTTGTCTTTGTTAAACCTTTAATATTAAAATATTTAAATATGTTTTGTTTCAACTAATTTTGAATAAATATTCATAAAAGATAAGATCATCTATATGTCTTCTGTTCATCACATTATATGTTAAGATTTAGTCAGCAAATGTGTTTAAATAAATTCTACCCAATCTAATGTACAGATTTGTTTATATTTTCGAATTTCAATTGATGTATTTCGAATATCAATTGATGTTTTTCGAATTTCAATTGGTGTATTACGAATTTCAAACGGAAAAATTCGAATTTCAATTGATGTATTTCGAATTTCAATTGATGTATTTCGAATTTAAATTGATGTTTTTCGAATTTCAATTGATGTGTTTCGAATTTCAATTGATGTTTTTCGAATTTCAATTGATGTGTTTCGAAATTCAATTGCCGTGTTTCGAATTTCAATTGATGTATTTCGAATTTCAATTTATTTTTTTCGAACTTCAAATGGAATTTTCGAATTTCAATTGACCTTTTTCGAATTTCAAATGGAATCTTCGAATTTCAATTGATCTTATTCGAAATTGAATTGATTTTTTTCGAATTACAGTTGAAAATGGTGTAGTATAGAGGAAGACCTCAAAGGTCGACTCTAGTATATAGTATAGAGGAAGACCTCAAAGGTCGACTCTAGTATATAGTATAGAGGAAGACCTCAAAGGTCGACTCTAGTATAGAGGAAGACCTCGACTCTAGTATAGAGGAAGACCTTGACTCTACACCATTTTCAATTGTAATTCGAAAAAAGTCAATTGAAATTCGAAGATTCCATTTGAAATTCGAAAAATATCAATTGAAATTCGAATATTCCATTTGAAATTCGAAAAAGGTCAATTGAAATTCGAATATTCCATTTGAAATTCGAAAAACGTCAATTGAAATTCGAAAAACATCACTTGATATTCGAAGAACATCAATTGAAATTCGAAAAACATCAATTGAAATTCGAAACACATCAATTGAAATTCAAAACACAACATTTGAAATTCGTAAAATTGCAATTGAAATTCGGAATACGTCAATTGAAATTCGAATTTTTCCATTTGAAATTCGTAATACAACAATTGAAATTCGGAAAACATCAATTGAAATTCGAAATTCATCATTTGAAATTCGAAAAATGTAAACAAAATCAATGCTGTATATTAGATGGGGTAGCATTTAAGTGATACAATTTGTCTGTGTTAAACCTTTAATATTAAAATATGTTTTGTTTCAACTAATTTTGAATAAATATTCATAAAAGATAAGATCATCACATTATATGTTAAGATTTAGTCAGCAAATGTGTTTAAATAAATTCTACCCAATCTAATGTGCAGATTTGTTTACATTTTCGAATTTCAATTCATGTATTTCGAATATCAATTGATGTTTTTCGAATTTCAGTTGGTGTATTACGAATTTCAAATGGAAAAATTCGAATTTCAATTGATGTATTTCGAATTTCAATTGATGTATTTCGAATTTCAATTGATGTATTTCGAATATCAATTGATGTTTTTCGAATTTCAATTGATGTGTTTCGAATTTCAATCGATGTATTTCGAATTTCAATTGACGTGTTTCGAAATTCAATTGATGTGTTTCGAATTTCAATTGATTTTTTTCGAATTTCAAATGGAATCTTCGAATTTCAATTGACCTTTTTCGAATTTCAAATGGAATCTTCGAATTACAATTGATCTTATTCGAAATTGAATTGATTTTTTTCGAATTACAGTTGAAAATGGTGTAGTATAGAGGAAGACCTCGACTATAGTATAGAGGATGACCTCAGAGGTCGACTCTAATATAGAGGAAGACCTCAGAGGTCGACTGTAGTATAGAGGAAGACCTCAGAGATGGACTCTATTATAGAGGAAAACTTCGGAGGTCGACTCTACTATAGAGGAAGACCTCGGTGGTCGACTCATGTATATACGAAGACCTCAGTCATCGACACTAGCATAGAAGATGACTTCTGTGTTCGACTCTAGTATGGAGGAAGACCTCAGCGGTCGACTCTAGTATAGAAGAAGACTTCAGTGGTCGACTCTAATAAAGAGAAATACTTCAGTGATCGACTCTAGTATAGAAAATACCTTAGGGTCGATGGAGACCTCAGTATTCGAAGAAGACCTCAGTCAGAACTGGGTCATTATATTTTTTAAAATAAATCAGTTTCTGAATAATATCAACTAGCCTCAAAAAACCTGAACGTTTTTTAAGTAATGTAAGATTTCAGTTGTATTTCTGTCAGAGTAGAATTTAAAATTTCGACAAAAATTCTATATCATTTACTGCGTAGTAAATTTGCATTATCATGGCGGCGTAAAATGTATATTTTCTTCACAATTCTTAGAATTTATGATAATGCAAATTATATTACCTATTTTAATACATATTTCAAAATGTTAACGGTTATAATAAATGTTATTGAGGCAACGAATCTCTAGCTGGACTACATCCAAATGACTATGTAGTATTCCCTCGATAATTATTCGCGTTTATGACATTTATTTACCGCCAATGATTTGTTGTTAACCGCCAAACAAAGATTTGCCATTAATGTTCTCTTTTGAACAATTGCTACATTGTAGCCAAAGAGAGAAAAAAAAACGAAAAATTTTAAATTTTTTTGAATAATTTACTGCACATGTCTGTCGCCCCCACAGACATGAGAAATTAAATATTTTTAGATTTGCAAAAAAACTGCAGAGATCATCAAAAACCTAAGAGCAGAAATATTTAACAAAATGTCATGTGTCTTTCACTCACTCAGCAATTTGAATAACTACATTCAACAAAGCATAAAATTCTAAGTTTAAGAAAATGCCACTCTTTTTTTGGCCAGACAATGCGAAAAAGCTGATGCAATAGAATTGTGTGATTTCTTCAAGAAATACAATACCATCACCGCAGCACCACCTGAAGACAATCAGACACCGCCCGTCTCTATGACTGACGTAGTACAGACAACAACCACAATAAGAACAAATTTGTTTCGAGGTTAAACATTCAAACCACCGCAAACAGAAAACCCGAAATCGAAAGACTTTAATGATGACGTCCGAAACGTGCCTCACTCACTCATATACTCGTATCTACCGTTCTAATGAACGAGTGATAGCACAGAATTTAAAGCGTATCAAAATGTATTCAATTTAAATTGATCGTCTATTGTCTGTCTCCATAAAATGCCTTCTTCTATCTGTCTCATTAAAACCCCCCTCCAAACAAATGTTAGACAAATATAGACAAGTAATTATTAAGAGCAAGAAATTCTAATTTCGGTAATAGTCGACCAAGTGGTAACACTATCGTCTCCTTGTTTGGAATTATTGCAAGACACAAGGCTGATTTTTTTTGTCTGGTAACCAAAAACTTGTTTTTGTTTTTTAGGAAATTGATAAAGGATAGGATAAAGAGTCAAAACATAGTTCTGGCTTTAAATCCAATCTAGTTGATACGGAAAAAATTAATAAGAAAATAGATCCACAACATAATTTTTATTTTATTTTAAAGAAGATAGCATGCTAGCGAAAAAATAACGCCTATTTGAAGATGAATTGGTTTATTATTTTTCTAATACACAACTGATTCCAAGTTATTTGCTATTGTTACCAACATCTGTATTCAGTTAAATTGCCACATTTAAAATTGTACCCTACATTTAAAATTGAAGAAAAAAATCTATTGTTGTCGATGAAATCAATAACACATGTCAGATGCTTTGTACGCGTATTACCTTCAAAATATTCTTTTAATTATAACCTCTCCTTACCCCATATAATTTGCTACGTACCAAAAGTGTAACACACCGAAGGAGTGATCCAATATCCTAAGGATGTTTGGCGAAAAGGCATTTTAGGACTTCTAAGTCATTTAAGATACGTCCTTTCACAACTCTAGTTTAGAGGAAAACCTAAGAGGTCAACTCTAGTATAGAAGAAGACATATGGAGCCAATTATAATTAAGACCTCAGTGATCTACTATACTATAGAGGGAGGAGACCTCAATGGTGAACGGTAGTATAGAGAGAGACCTCAGTGGTCGACTCTAGCATAGAGAAACCTCAGTGATGGACTCTAGCATAGAGAAACCTCAGTAATGGAATCTAGTATAGAGAAATACCTTAGAAAGACCTTAGTGGTCGACTCTAGCATAGGGGCAAATCTCTGTGGTTATCTCTACTATAGAGCCCAGTAATCGACTACTGTATAGAGGAATAGAACCCGGAAGTCGACTCTAGTGTAGAGGAAAAGCCCAGTGGTCGACTACAGTATAGAGGTAAAGAGCTCAGTAGTCGACTCTAGTATAGAAGAAGACCTCAGTGATCGACTACAGTATAGAGGAAGGCCTCAGTGGTCGACTCTAGTATAGAGGAAGACCTCAGTAGTCGACATTACTTTAGAGAATGATCTCAGTGGTCGACTCTAGTATAGAGAAAGATCTCAGTGGTCTACTCCAGCGTAGAGGAATATCTCGGTGGTCGACTCTAGTATAGACGAAGATCTCAGTGGTCGTTTCACTGATTGTTTCTAGTATAGAGGAAGACCTCAGTGGTCGTCTCTAGTATAGAGGAAGACCTCAGTCGTCGGCTCTAGCATAGAAGAATTAGTCAGTGGTCGACTCTGGTACAGACGAAGATCGCAGCTGTTGAATCTATGGTAGAGGAAGATCTCGGTAGTCGACTCTAGTATAGAGGTAGACCTCAGTGGCAGACTCTAGTATAGAGGAAGACCTCAGAGGTCGACTCTTCTATATAGAAAGACTTAAGTGGTCGACTCTTCTATATAGAAAGACTTAAGTGGTCGACACTAGTATGGAGGAGGGCATAATTTGTCGACTCTACTATAGAGAAAGACATCAGTGGTTGACTCTTGTGTAGACGAAGACCTCATGTGTCTTTGATACCAAGGACGGCCTCCGTGGTCGACTCTAGTATAGAGGCAGACCTCAGTGGTCGACTCTAGTATAGAGGCAGACCTCAGTGGTCGACTCTATAATAGAAGAATACCTCAGTATTCGACTCTAGTAAAGAGGAAGACCTCAAAGTTTCGGTCTGATGTAGGAGGAGACCACAGTGGTCGACTCTAATATAGAGGAAGACCTTAATGGTTGACTCTAGTATAGAAAAAACCTCAGCGATTGTCTCTAGTGGAAGACCTCAGTGGCTGACTCTAGTACAGAGCAAGACCTTAGCGATTGTCTCTAGTACAGAGGAAAGCCTCAGTGGTCGACTCTAGTATAGAGGAAGACTTTCGTGGTCGAATCTAGTACAGAGGAAGACTTCCGTGGCCATCTCTAGTATAGAAAAAAGATACTCTAGTATAGAGGAAGACTTCAGTGGTCGACTATAGTATAGAAAAAGACCTCAGTGGTATACTCTAGTACAGAAGAAGGCTTCAGTGTTCGAATATAGTGTAGTGGAAGTCCTCAGTGGTCGACTCTATAATAAAGGATGTCAAACAATGTCAAACAATGACACTTCGAATGTTGCGAGATTTAAAAATTGCGTTCTTCTTGGGACACCCTTTAGAAGAATACCTCAGCACTCGGCACTAGTATAGAAGAAGACCTCACAGTTTCTCTCTGGTAAATGAGAGACCACAGTGGTCGACTCTAATATCGAGACAGACCTTAATGGTCGACCTCAGTTGCCGACAGTAATACAGAGCAAGACCTGAGTGGTCGACTCTAGTATAGAAGAAGACTTCAGTGGTCGACTTTAGTATAGAATAACCCCTCAGTGGTCGACTCTAGTATAGCGGAAGACCTCAGTGGTCGACTTTTTTACGACTAGTATAGAGGAAGACCTCAGAGGTCGACTCTAGTATAGTGGAGAATGACTTCAGTGGTCGACTCTAATGAAGAGGAGGATCTCAGTGCTCGACTACTGTGCAGACGAAAATCTCAGTGCTCGACTACAGTATAGACGAAGGCCTCAGTGGTCAACTCTAGTGTAGAGTAAGACCTCAGTGGTCGACTATAAAATAGAAGAACACCTCAGCATTCGACTCTAGTATGGAAGATCTCAAAGTTAAGCCTAAGTTCAGGAGAAGATCTCAGTGGTCGACTCTATCCCACTGTGGCCTCCATCTCTTTGTAACTGTTAAAAAAAATATTTGTTAAAGGTGCTTCTTTCTTCCATTTTAAAATGCAGCCCTCCACTGTTAGATTTATAGACCCAAACAAAAATAAAAATTTTCAATATAAAAGATTTTATTAAGACAAGTAAGAAAGTTCAGTCGGGTAAACCGACTTATGAATCCTCTCACCTTGAGTCCCAAAAAAATATTAGTAAATTTATTTATTTTCTTGTTTTAATTAAATTATTATCAATTTAAATTGCCTTTAATATCTTTAAAGTATGTACTGGTATTAAAGTTAAATGCTGTTTACTTTTGGTACAAACTGGTCCATTTGTGTTGGAGGTACCAAAAAGGGCGTGCCAATAACGCCCATTTTTCTCTGGACTCTAGGTACTATAAAAGCATTACACTGTACAATATTTCAAGTCTTTGTAGGCACTGGTAATAAAGTTATAAGCTTTTAACTTTTGGTTCAAAATTATCCATTTGTATGGGAGGTACCAAAAGGGGCGTGGCAACTTCGCGCATTTTTCTCGAGGTAATAGTGACTAATAAACTAATACTATATGTAAAATTTCAGATGATTCAAATAAATAGTATAGAAGTTATTAAATAATCAATATTTCTCTAAATGTTAACCCTTTGTTAGGGAGGTACTAGAAGAAGTGGACCAATATGGCCCATCTTCGAACTTAGCCGGAGATAGAAGAAAATATTACTACATACCAAATTTTAAGTCAATCGGTTACTCCTTTCGAGAGTTATCTTGCGCACCAGTCAGCAGACAGACAGACGGACGGACATTGCTCATTCGACTTAAAATGACCCAAAACGGATATCCGCCGAACATACTTAGGGTCTTAGGTCACTCCTTCAATGTGTTACACTTTTGGTTCGTAGCAAATGATATATACCCTCCTCTCTAAGGTGAGGGGATAAAAAAATTCTTATATTTATGAAGAACTCTCTTCTATGATTTTCTATTTAATTTATAGTGGCGCCTGATCAAAGTACATATTCTTCCTCATCTTCCTCAAATTCGTTAGATCGAAGGACCAAATAAAACCAAATCGGGAATATTGGTTTGCTTGAATAACCAAATTTAACTGGGAAAACTCCGTTAATTTTTTTAATAGTTTTTTTATATTTTGTTTTTGATGGATTTCTGTACACTGCCTCAAAATACACATCCAAACAAACTTTTATCGACCTACTATCAAAAATGGCAAATTTGTTGACGAAATTTAAAAGGGCCCAACAACAAATTACTTTTTATAATTAAAAATTGTTATTTTACGCAATTTTGGCAAACAAGTTATATGTCATGTTTGTGTGAATATACAAATACATCATTATGTTTGGTTATTATCCTGAAACCCTCGTTTTTCTAACGACAACATTTTTTATTTCATAATTATTTTTTTGCTTCTCCTGAAAAATTTTCAAATATGATGATACGCCCTTTCTCGTTTCTGATGACGATATATAGCATTACAAAAAAAATAAGTTATTTTTTCTGAATCAAATATTTTATGTTTATGTTTTTAATAGGTTTTCGTTTAAAAATTCCGTCAAGCCAAAAGTGTACACTCTTTATGAACAATTACATGATAATATAAATTCAGAGCATTTTATCTTTCGTTCGTTCGTTCGGCAATGTGTATTCCATTATCTATGCCAAAATTCGCGTATTTTTACACACAACACGCGAAATGCTCGCACTCACTTGCCCCCCACCAAACACAACGCACGAGGCGCGTCACACCGTCACTCGGTGAAGGTTTTTGTGCGTTATAAATAGTAGTATTAAAAAAAATAAACAAATAATTGTAGCTATGTATTCTTATAAGTAGTTGTTTTACTGATAGAAGACCAAGTGTAAGTTCGACCCCCCTTACTCCGCTCTGCAATTAGATAATGCGTTGTTTTTGTTTATATTTGTATTTTACAACCAACAAAAAAAACTACAATAAAGCACCTATCATCACGATATGCCATAAAATCCCCTTAATTATCGCATACGACTCGTGATCGATAGTGTAACGGCGACCAATTACAAGTGTTCGTCGCCCCTATCTGATTGCCAAAACGATTTAATGATCGCGTAATGATGTGATGACGATACGTGACATTCGAATAAAAGAAGCAATTTGCTCTAATGTACTTTAACACTTCTATTCTAGAATTTAGAAATTAAATATAAATTAAAATTTAAATTTGAAAAAAAAACCGTCAGACGCCATTTCGCTCACCCTAGGCGCCGTCTGCTACGAATCCGCTGAGATATAGCAGAAGGAATTTTTTGGCAGTTTTAAAGTGAGTTTTTATATAGAATCTTCTAAACATAGGTATGACAACATCATCGTATTTCACGACATTCATCATGTTAAACGTTTTACACATTTTTGTGAAGTGCTCAAGAAATTGTTGGCACACTTTTTTTAGAGAGTTTGCAACACTGTGCCGGCACATTGATTTAATTTTATGACTTGTAATATTGTCGAGAGACTATTGTATAATTAAAAAACTGGTAGTTTAAATTGAAGTGTTCGATAAACTATGCAATATGTAATTATAAAGGGAAAAACCTATTATGAAACCAGAAAATTTCTAAAGTAAATGCTTGAGGCCTTTATGTGCTATTTAGAGCGATATTTTTAAATTGTATTTCTAATTAGAGATGTAATTGATAAGAAATTTAGTAAACACATCGCAATAAAAATATTCAGAATTTTTTAAGCAGTCTCAGTTTTTTTGGTGGGATCTCTTAAATTAACATTGCTGAGACACTGCATGTCGTAGCGGCAGTAGGTTAAACTAAAGGCAATAAGAGAGAAAATTAGATTAAATCCGAAACTCTGCAATATCAATCTCATTAGATGCGGTGAGAACACAAGAGTAAAGGACTGGTTAGTCAAACGTAACGCTCCCGAAGCGTAATGAATCAGCTGATTCAATATGATATGGAAATCAGTGTAATAGGTGTAATTGACCAACAAAAACGAAACGTAAATGGTCGGCTGAATGTGCTGAAATTTCATTTGGACGGTACGTTTACGTTGAATTTATGACAAACTTTTTTAATGGAATGAGAAATAACATGTTAAATAAGAACAATCTAAATAATGGGTTTTCCAATAGGAATGATATGATTTTGAAGTGACGTTTCGGCCATTTGTAATATGTCATGATCTGTCATTTGTTTTTCATTGTATTCAGTAGTGTTTACAATTTCATCCTGGAGAGATATACGCAAGAACAACGTTTTCAAATTATTCAGTTTTATTATCAAAATAATCGTTCTCCAATTGCAAGTCAATTTTTTTTATATCCTAAAAAGCACTTTCCAGTCGACCTACGACCTTGACACCCATGAGCAATATTTTAGCTTAGCGTTAAGAGTTATCTTTTTGCCATTGAACGATTGTGGCTACGTGCCACACAGCAAATGAAACAACTGAAGTGTTGCAAGAAAAGTTTGGAGTTTCGATTATTTCAAGAAATTGTGATATTGAATGGCCTCCAAGAAGTTGTGATTTAACACCATATTAGACTATTTCTTATGGGGTTATTTCAAGTCATTGGTCTTTCGAAATAAACCAGACTCTCTTCAAGCTTTACAAGTCAATATTGAACGTGCCATTCATGACATACGACTCGATTTAGTGAAAAAAGTGCTCGAAAATTGGGTTCATAGAATTCGTTCCTGCAGAAGAAGTCGTGGAGGCCATTTGAATGACGTTCTCCAATTCGGCGCCGTTCGCAGCAACTCGGACTGACGTATGGAACGACTTGGCGCATTTTACGTCGAGATCTTAAATTGATAGCATACAAAATACAGCTTGTGCAAGAACTGAAGCCGCCCGACCTTCCCAAGCGACATCGCTTCGCTCGACGTTTTGGAGCCAAATTTTGTTCAGCGATGAGGCCCATTTCTGGCTCAATGGGTATGTAAACAAGCAAAATTGCCGCATTTGGGACGAAGACCAACCTAAAGAGATTCAAAAGGTGCCACTTCATTCAGAAAAAACAACGGTTTGGTGTGGTTTGTGGGACGGTGGAATCATCGGTCCATATTTCTTCCAAAATGATGCCGGTAACCGTAACCGTCAATGGCCACCAAGATCGTGTGATGTGTGATATCACACCGTTAGACTTTTTCCTGTGGGGATATGTAGTCTAAAGTTTATGCGGACAAACCCGCTTCGATTCAGGCATTGGAGCCTGGCGTGTCATTCGCCAGTTACCAGTCCAAATGCTCGAACGAGTCATGGAAAATTGGACTCGACGGATGCACCATTTGAGACGTAGCCGCGGCCAACATTTGATAGACAGAATCTTCAAAATATAAATGCCAAAGAATGTTCTTTCAAATGATAATAAACATTCCCCATTCAATTTGAATCTGTGTGTAGGGAACCTCGAAATGGATCACGCGTTACATTCATGGGTCGACGGTGCATTGCGTGTAGGTTCTTGCCACTACGTGGGAAGTCAATTGTCTCCGTCGCTCCACCATTGTTTTCATCACGTGAAACAAGGCTTCAATAGCCAGCGACAGATGACAAGATGGCAGCAGAATAAAGGCTTCCCGTTATTGCACAGCGGTCGATCCCAACAAATTTCAACGGCCACAACAACAATTTCCCAAACAAGAAACAGCAGCATCTCTACCAGCCAACAACAACAACAAATAGCAGAGTCATCCAGCAATATTGCACTTGTGCAAGGGGGGCGGTAGGTATGTTGAAATGTCAACAGCAGCGCCCCCAGTTGAATACCAACAACGCCGCCTATCGAAAGCGATTGCAACTGAAAAATCTGTGATGGTAACGCCGTCACTGTGAAATTTTGGTAGTTAGTTCTCAACTCAACCGCACCGCATCAGGCAAACTGCCACAATAAAATTAAAATAAAAAATAAATAAATCTGTGTTTCTTTCTTTTTTAAGTCCCGCCATCCTGGCGTGGATTTAAACAGATGTCGAACAGTAAATCCCGAGAATTCCCGATACCGCGATGTTTGATGATCAATCCCGGGAAATCACGATTTATATTGCTAAAGGAATTTTCTTTGCTAACGGAAATAATAGGTGTTTTAAATCGTATAAAGTAAAAAATCGCATGATTTGGTCCCATGCGATATGTTTCGCTGAAAGAGTTCAAGGCTATACCAAAAAGTGCTTATCAGAAGTGTTGTGAGAATTGAAAAAAGTGTTGGCACAAGTGCATTATATTTGAGGGCAGTGCTATAACAGATAAATAATCAATATTAATGAACAAATAAGCTCTTTTTTTAGAAAAATAAAATGCCACCTTATATCTTTAACAAACCTCGTATATCCCATCGAATATGAATAGATACATTTATGTATTTTTTAAATGCCCCCATTGTTCAATATTCTGCTAAATAATTAACTTTGATCTTTTTGCTGCAGAAATTAAAATGCATGCAATTAACAAATTCAATGTACACATTCAAATTTAAATCGCATAAGTGTTTTTTTTTCAATTACCTAGTTAATATTGATTATTTGGAAAGATTAATTGACTGGTAATATTTTTTTAATTAGATATCTGCTGTTAATTTTATTTGCTACTTTTATCATATAAAATATTGCCATGAACAAACCCATATTTACATTAATTCTAAAGTATGATCATGGTTGGGTGTTTTATGGAGATTGCTATACTCGTATATTCCAATACGTATATTCCAAGGTATTGATATTCCAAGGTATCGATACCGAACAGAAAATTTCACCGATACTATACCAAACGAGTGATAGGTCCATTAAAAACTCTACGAAGTAGTAGATATGCGGCTAGCCTAAATAATCGTTGTCCCAACTGGCCCTCTACTAAGGAGTAATTAGCCCATCTAACCGTCTGCTACGGAATAGGTAACCCAACTCGTTTACTGGGGGAATATAACCCAATTTGTTATCTTGTGTAGATGACTGGGACTCCACTACGGAGTAGATACTCATCTCGTTGTTTACTAAATTCTATTAAAGAGTAGCCAACCCACTTTTTTGCTAAGAAGTAGATAAACGAACTGGCCACCTACTAAAAAGCCGATAACTCAACTGGAATTCTACAAAGCAGTAGATAATCCAATTTGATGTGGTAAATTGCCATCGTGTGGCATATCTAAGTACTGCTCTAAAATATACCTGGTATTCATTTGGCCATAGGTGTTCTTTTAGACCAGTACTGTGTACAATACCTGGTCCTTCAATGTCAAAATAAGAACTTCTGCATCATTCGTTTAGTCAAGATGGCTCAATTAATAATTTAATACGATTTTTTTGCTAAAGGTGGATTTTTTTTTGATATTGAATTGAGAACAAAAAATGCGGAACAAACCTACCCGAAAAAAGTGCATCCATATTTGCGATTTTTAAGGCACTGGATGTACTTGTTTGTTCCGCTTTTTGTTTGTCCTATTCAATATCTACAACTTTTCTTCAGACACAAAAGAGATATTCCGTACGGTATACCGATAAAAAATATAGAAAAAAACTTCAAAAATAGCAAAAAATTCGTATGGCCATTGAATTATTAATTGAGCCAACTTGACTAAACGAATGATGAAGAAGTTCTTATTTTAGGGACTACATACATTCACGTCCAATTCTCAGAATTGCGTCCCAAAGCAATGAGATGAAAAATGCTGTACTGTGTAATTTTAGGTACATTTTCTTAATTTAACGTACAAAGCGTGCTTATTTCAAAGATTAAAGGCGTCTTTGGCGCAAATCTTTAATTTTAAGAAAATTTTTTATAACGGGTGATCCAAGTAGAGATACTTTTTTCAATAGCATTTTTTTGACAGATCACGTGTGAGTCGTGTCATGCTGTAGAGATACTTTTTTCAATAGCATTTTTTTGACAGATCACGTGTGAGTCGTGTCATGCTGTCATGTTATTTTTGTTAAGTATTGTTTGGCATTTCATCATGGAAAGACTTACTCCTGAACGACGTTTACAAATTATTCAGTTTTATTATCATAATAATCGTTCGCCAATTGCGCTAGGCCCATTCTTTTTAAATTAAAAAAAAACACTTTCCGGTCGACCCACGACCTTGACACCCATGAGCAATATTTTAGCTCTCGTTAAGAGCTATCTTTTGCCATTGACAGATTCCCGATCCGACGAACCGGAATCATCGGTCCATATTTCTTCAAAAATGATGCCGATGAGAACGTAACCGTCAATGGCGACCTAACGCCATCTCTTCACCTTTTGGCGTTGCAAAGAAGAGTACAAATTCATAAAATCTTGTACCATAATGTGGTATGTATGGGATATTAATACCTCTCTTACCAAACCTATAGGTCTATGTTTAGATTTCAGTTTATGCTTCAACCAATGCTTACCTGTAACGAGAGAAACGTGAAAAGAAAAAGATTAGAACAATTTTAATTCAATTTCATCAAAATTTTCTATTTATAGTAAATTTTATTAAAATTTTCTATTTATAGTAAATTTCATCAAAATTTGCTATTTAAAGTAATCAAAATTATCTATTTATAGTAAATTTATCAAAATATTCTATTTATAGTAAATTTCATCAAAATTTTCTAGTGAATTTTATCAACATTTTCTATTTATACTAAATTATGTAAACATTTTCTAGGGTCTTCCAATAAGAGGCTTAATTTCGATATTGAAAAACGAGTAAGCGTAGTCGTGACGGCCACTTGACTAATATTGACTAACAATTAAATAAACGTCCGATGATTTCCCTTAAAAAATGCTGTTTTTTTTAAATCAAAATGAAACATCTTATTGGAGGCCCTATCTATATTAACATTTTGGCTAAAAACGCATATTTAGTCATAATTCAATAAACATCTCTAACATAAAGTTTTTAAATTTTGGGACCCGAAACTAGTAATTCCAGTATTAGACCCACTTCAATTTGGGGTTCTTATTTATGAAGTTATACCTATTTAAAGAAAGGTAACATCCTTTTCTTTCTATTAGTCGTAGTTAAGGAGCAAGAGCCATTTGGAGTTTACAATTCCAAAGTAACATCCTATGCGTCAATATTAGCTAGGGCCAATTAATGTTATCAATTCTTGAGTGATAATGCCCTACTCGCTTTAATTAATCCTTTTTACGTTATATTGCACTACATAGTGACCATTAGGCGTAAGTCTATCCATGATGAAATGCCAAATAATACTTAACAAAAATAACATGCCAGCATTACACGACTCACACGTGATCGTAAGACCCGATTATGTCGACCATAAGTTGAGCACGAAACACATTCCTCACAAAACGTGAATTTTCGTAATAAAGTTGAACGATTTGTAAACGTTGTTCAGGCGTAAGTCTTCCCATGATGAAATGGCAAACAATACATAACGAAAATAACAAAAATAACATGACAGCATGACACGACTCACACGTGATCTGTCAAAAAAATGCTGTTTAAGTTCGTTACATTGTCGTGCAACATCCCCAGCTTGTGCATCTCCTTCGTTAATTGGCAACCCCGTCGGGTTGAAGGAGAAGAAGCCTTTGCTACGACACTCCCAGGACGATATTCGCTTGTACGCATTGTGAGAGGGCTTTTCAGCGTCTGGTGCTCTCCTTCGACTCTCTTGGGACGAATTCGCTCAGCACGGATCGTAGAGGGATTAAAAGAATCTCTCTACAAACTCTCCCAAGACGATATTCGCATGGCACAGATTGTAAGGGGGACTTCCAGCGTTGTATCTCTCTCCGACTCTCCCGGGACGTTATTCGCATAGTTCGGATGTAGAGAGAGACTTCCCGCAAGCAGATGCTGTTGCGGATTTTCGACTCCTTGCTTCATCTTGCTCTCGTATTGAAACTAGTCTTTTTTAGGCGATGATGTGCGCGATTACATCACTAATAGTCGTTGTTTCGCACTCGCGCATACATACATATATCTTGTCGTTTTGCTATCGTGCCGTTTGGATCTCTACGGATCCTACGCACCGCTACATGGTAATATACGTTATCATTAATACGAAATATAGCTCTGCCTTTATCACTATCGAAAATACTAAACTCTTGTGTTTTATTTATTTTCTATTTCGCCCTTTGCATTACTGCATCAACAACATCGGTCACTACACACGCATGAATAAATGCATACGTGTACACATACACATCGTTCCCCCCCACTACTGAGCTATCGTTGTTATTGGAGTTTGTCATAGAAGGGATTTGTCGCCTCGCCTACCCTCACCTCCCTTGCTGGCAAACCTCCCACCTTAACAAAGGCTATTGAAAAAAGTATCTCTACTTGGATCACCCTATATATAACATTTGTACTTTATATTGCATTAAATAGATCGATGTTTTAATATAACCAACCCTCTATGAAGGTCAGAGAAGAATTTAACATCTTGGCTGTGTAGATCCCATGTTTTTTAACCAATGTGCCTGAAATTTACTCTATTTAACCTGCAACAATTCGCAGTAGTAATGGTTTGATATAAAGTAACTCCAATACATTTCTCCGTGCTTTGGTTAGCAAATAATGGTGTAGGGTATTATAAAGGGTAGTTAAATTTTAAGGGCCTATGTAGATTTTGAATAAAACACAAATTATTTAGGAAATTATTGTAATTTCTTTTTATTATAATAATATTGGTATGGTTCAATCATGATATCATGATCAAAATATCGGCCAAATGGCCGCCGCGACCTTGGCGGCACACCTCCATCCGATGGACCAAATTTTCCATGACGTTAAGGCATAATTGAGGTTCTATGCCGTTAATGTGCCGAATTATCTCATCCTTTAGCTCTTGAATTGTTGCTGGCTTATCGACGTACACCTTTTCTTTCAAATAACCCCAATGAAAGCAGTCCAACGGTGTCAAATCACATGATCTTGGCGGCCAATTGACATCGCCACGACGTGAGTTAACACAGCCATTGAATTTGTTGCGCAAAAGAGCCATTTTTTCGTTAGCTGTGTGGCAAGTGGCACCGTCCTGTTGAAACCACATATTGTCTTCATCCATATCTTCCAATTCGGGCCATAAAAAGCTCGTTATCATCGCACGATAGCGAACAGCATTCACAGTAACTGCCTGACCAGCCTCATTTCGAAGAAGTACGGCGCGATGACGTCGCCAGCCCATAAGCCGCACCAAACGAACTGGGCGAACATGCGCAGGTGTTTTCACATCTCCTACAGACCCGGTTTGCTGAAATTTGTGCACAATTCTCCCGATTGTGGACACATTTGGTCGATTATGCTGATCAAACAAACATCACGAAGTGCACGAAATGCATTTTGATTTAAACGCCCATTTTAATAAAAGGCTTAGAAAACTTTAACGCATTGCTCGCTTGTGTATCTTTCCATGGTTCAAATTGAGTTAGTCTGAAATTGAGAAATGTCAAATGAAATGCAGAAAAAAAACTTGACGTTTAGGTGTGGTTCACACTCAACATCGGCCCTTACAATTTAACCACCCTTTATGTATTTTTATTAGCTTTGCTATTTGGAAATTTGCGCATTGAATATTTTATGCATTTAAATGGAAAACACTAATGTGGTTCTGTATCAAATTTGCTATAAATGTATAAACTTTTTTGTTTATAAATTACGTTTTTTGCTGTTATTAAACCATCGCCTATCTTGATATACATATGTATGACGATGTTTTAACGATTCATACAACCGATAAATGGTTATGCACGCTTCTTATCATAAACAAATTAAAAAGAACTTTAACCGCAATACGAGTATGTTTATAACACCAACAAAAAACTGAACGTATTGTTTATCTAAAGTCGGTAATTGCTGATGGTGATCATGAAGAAAAACAAGCAAACCCTGAGAAATTTTGTTTTTGTTTGGGTTATACCAATTTTGCGGTAAACGCTACCATTTGCAGGTTGTGGTATTTCAGTTGACATTTTTTTAAATGCTACTTTACAATTTGGATTTCCCCCTTCAAAAAGTCCCCAAGAAAAATATTACAATAATTATTTAAAAAAAAAAGAAATAACGTCATCAACTGGCGGTACTCATACTGATAAAAGTGTGCTAGTATTAATTAAAATTACATTCACACAGAATACAGTTTGGTTGCCTCAACCGAATTATTTGCCAACCGAATTATGGTAGTTCTGTCTACTGTCATGCGATTCCATCAGGACAACCAATATGTTGGTTGTGGTATACTTCTGCTTCCATATTGACGCCAACTACGAAAATTGTGGCTAACATTATCTGCTGTATGTTGCCACAACCAACTGTTTTAAAAAATTGGTTGTTCTGGCAATTTGTCAGTCATATACTACCGACAATTAATTAAAAACAGTCTTCATTAATTCTATTTGTTGAACAACAAACCAAACAATTCATAACATAATTAAAAATTACATATTACAAATTCATCACTATTATGAGATGTGGAAATATTTGGCACAAATTTTAGTACAAGAGAGTACAAAAGTTTTATGCAAATATCGCTTAACCCTGTGCTTTCAATTTTAGGGATTTTTGCTTTTATTTTTTATTTATGTAAAACATTTTGCACAACATATTCTGCATTCCACACATTATTATCCACACGAGATTATTTTTGACTACATATGCCGTTCTTGAACAATATGTTGAAGATTTATTTATGTCGAGTAATTTTATTTTTTGTTTGTCATGTATCAGCAACCAATCTTTCGGTTGTATTTCCCAAAATAATTTAATTATTCTAAATTTGGGAAATTATTGGGATAACCAAAAAAACGATTATTTATTAATATTTTTCTGTTGTAGTAACCAATTATTCGTTGCAATAATAATCTTTCTGTTGTCAAGAATAAAACATTGGTTGTCACAACCAAAAATCGATCACAACCAAAAATCGAATCGGTATAATGAAAGTAGTTACCACAACTAACCGAGTGTCAATGAAAAACAATCTTAAATTGATTGATACAACCATCGATTTAGTTGCAAGCTTTTTAATTTGATCGTATCCATGTTATTATTGTTGTTTCAACTATTTATATATAAATACAACCGACACACGGTGTAGGCAAATACTTTTTGTTGCTAGTACTATTTTTTTATTGTTACAATCGAATTCCAACCAATTATTTTCCTGGGTGTTGATTTGGCTCCAATGACAATAAAACATTTATATGATAAAGGGTTTTCCAACAAGAGGTGTTATTTTGGTTTTCAAAGAAAAATGCCATTTTTTGAGATAAATGATCGGATGTTAATTTCATAATAAAGAGGAAGGTATGCCGGTTATAATGAAAAACAATATCAGCCAAATGGCCACCACGACCACGCTTACAGGACCATATCGTTTTCATGAAATTTTCCATAACCAAATCGGCTGCCCTATGTCCTCGATAGCCTCACGAATTCTATCTTTGGGGTCTTGAATCGACGCTGGGCTGTTGGCGTAGACCTTATCTTTTACGTGGCCCCAAAGGAAGAAGTCGCAAGGTGTTAAATCACAAGATCTCGGTGGCCAATTGTGATCACATCTTCGAGAGATAACACGGTCCGGAAACTTTTCCCGTAACAGAGCAATGGTTTCGTTGCTTGTGTGGCACGTAGCGCCGTCTTGTTGAAATTAAACGTTGTCCATATCAATACCATCCAACTCCGACCATAAAAAATCATTAATCATCTCTCGATAGCGCAATCCATTCACCGTAATGGTTGATCCAACCTCATTTTCGAAAAAGTAAGGTCCAATGACCCCGCCAGACCATAAACCGCACCAAACAGTCACATGTTGAGGATGGAGAGGCTTCTCAACAATAACTCTTGGGTTTTCCGAGCCCCATATGCGACAATTTTGCTTGTTGACGTAGCCACCGAGGTGGAAATGGGCCTCATCAGTCATGATGATTTTGTATCGTTCGTATCGTTTTGTATCGTTCGATGATCGTGTATCGTTCCATTTTTAGTAATGGCGTAGATTCTAGTTGTCAAATGTCAAAGAATAAAAGCTTCAAAAGTGACAGCTACCGAAATACCGAATGATTCAAAATAACACCTCTTGTTGGAAAACCCGTTACTTAAAACCAATTTTATTATCTTAAATTTAAGTACAAAATTCTCTTATTTTAAGGATTTATTGTCTTCGAAACCAAATCAAAGCCAATGTTTTTTCATACTCATAATAATAATTGTAAATTTTTTTAAATCTCATTGCCAAAAATTCTATTGCTTGAATAACCAAATATATCGCTGGTTTATCCCTCCAATCCACACGCTAGCAATGATAGTCGTGTTACAGGAAATATTCACGTGAATTTTACCCTCTAACTGACAAACTGAGAACGATTATTATTATACACAAAAAAATTTGCATCATCGCTTTTCAATTATTTATTTTGTCACTGTTAACAAATGCAAATTCATATCTCTGTGTTTAATCTTTTGTACCTACATATGTATATGTATTACGCAGCAATTTAGTAAAATTCGGTGGACCCCTTGATGAGTTTTGTTCGGTTCGGTTTGGTTCAGTTTTGTTTTGTTTCCTTCACTTTGGCTCATTACAATACGTTTTCACGTCAGTGTCGGTTGGATTGATTTGAATGACGTTCATTATCTATTCAAATGTTCGAGCAAAATATATATAAGTTCTGAATATAATTATTTGAATGGGGGGTATAAACAAAGCGTAGAAAATGCTGGTAGGAAAATTTGCAATTCATATTTTTAACGCTTTGAAATTTTTAAAATTGCTAAAAATCATATTACAGACAATGTAATTTTGATGGCTTTTGTTAGGCGACATTGCGACGAGCAGCTCCTCAAAAAATTTGGAAATATGCAATTTAGAAAAAATATTATATTTGACTAAAATACGCAGTTTCTCTTTGTCAGAGTAGAGCAATTTTGAATAATAAAAGCTAAAGACAAATATATACTAAATGCACCAATGCTTCATAAATTGCCATGAATAAGGCCATAGTACGAATTCCACATTCTGAAACATAAAAATGCACTTATTCTGTTTGACAATATTAAAATCTGAATTCTGGAAAAAATATGTTTAAAAAACTAAATTTCCCCCTTATATAAGGAGTTATAGTCATTTAAACCCTTTCAAAGACAATTCAATTTTGACTGAAGAACGTGTGATTCCGCAGTAACAATATTATCACACTATGACTCTTATTTGAGAAGTTATGGCCATTTAAAGTTTTGAAATCTGAGTCGGAAAATGAATGATCTAAGATATCGATTTTTCAAATTTTGCAAAGAAAATTCAAATTTTAGCGCGACAAGTCGTCGCATATAAAGTGTTGAACCCAGGTTCAACAACTACATATTTTAGTTCTGTTTCTGAATCATTTTTTTATCTGTATCTAAATTGAATCGCCTGAGTTAAAATTATAACTGAAGTTAAATTAGTTCGTTAATTCCAATACTTTTAAGCTTGAATTCCCTACAACATTGTTACATTTCGCCCAGATGGCAACCCCTTATCCATTCCCTGCCACGAAGGCAAAAGCTTTTACTCAGATGGATAAAGGGTTGCCATCTTCCTTACTGTTTCCAGTTGTATCTTTGCTGAATTGTCTCTTTTAAGGTTTTTCTATTGTTCGCTCTGCACCGCAAATTCACTTTGGATTCACCTACTAAAGCGGTAAGCAGCAGCGACCCTTACACAATAAATTCCATGTTCCATACTAAATACAAACCAACACTTGCCTTTCTTTCTGCCTCATTGTATAAAACACATACATATATAATTGTTTACAATTTGGGAGTTTCAACAATTAATACAGTCCACTTCTACCAAAGGTCTCCCAGAGTTGTACATAAAGTCATTTTCACTCTAGAGCTAATTTTTATTCCATCACCTTACAGATATATATAATTCAATGTTGACTGAAAAACGTGTGATCCCGCAGTAACAATATTATCACTCTATGACTCTTATTTGAGGAGTTATGGCCATTTAAAGTTTTGAAATCTGGGTCGGAAAATTAATGATCTAAGATATCGATTTTTTAAGAAAATTAAAATTTTGACCCGAAATGTCGTCGAATATAAAGTCCTTTTCTCTCTAGACCTAATTTTTATTCCATCACCTTACAGAGGAGTATACAATATAACAGACGGAATGTTAATTTATTCTACAAAATACGATCAGAATGGCCGTTCAACAATCAACAGTAGACGACCAGAATTGTCATCTACTCTATGATAGACGACTAGAATGGTCATTTACTCTACAATAGAAGACCACTCTGGTCGTTATTACATCTGTAAATAGGTGTTGAATTGCCATTTAAGTAAACATTCGCCTCAATTTAAGTTGCATATAATTAAAATTTCCCTCACGTTTATTGTAATTGTGAACAGATATACAAGTCTGGGAGAAAAAATCGAAAAGCAACGCCACACTTTTAATAATTGAACTTGTCTTTAGACCGACAAACACTTAAGTAACTTAACTTTCTAATTTTCAAAGTATTGATTTTGTCAAACATTGGCCTTTTCAATATTTGTTCCAATATTGAGCAAATAAAAGCAAAACGAAAGTAAGAAAGAAAATCTACAAAAAAAAATAAGTTACAACAATAATGGCCCTGAGGATGATGGCAGGCAATACACGAGATATTTACATCTACATTCACTATTCCGATAGGTTGTGCGATGTCTTATCATCATCACACTCCACAGACAGAATTTCATCGAAAACAACAACTGTGTGTGGGAGAGAGTGAACGATGAGACAATAACAAACAAAAAGGGGAAATAAAAACAAAACACGAGGAAAAAATAGTACTATTCATTTGTAACACAAATAAAATGGAAACATAGTAGTATTATACGATAGTTTACACAACCGAATCGAAAGCGAAAAGGCTAAAAGGAAGCAAAAACAAAAAGCCAAAACGTTTGTAGAGGAGGACGGACGAGCGTTTCCGAGTACGCCTTCAATAGTGTACAGTGGTTTCAAAGTGTTTTATGAGGGGAAATAACTCTGAAATTGTATACGGTAGTTCCACTAACAATCTAGGAATCGTAGGCAAGGCTACCTTTTCCAAAGGAAAGCGTTTAATTAAGAAACCATTCCCAGGAAAGCGTTTATCTATGAAATCTTTCCCAATGAAAAACTTCACCTATGGAACTTTTTACAGGAAAAGCGTTCACATATGAACCATTCCACAGGCAAAGCATTCACCTATGAAACATTTCCCAGTGAAAGCATTCACCTATGTAAACTTTCCCGTGGAAAGCATTCACTTTCCAATGAAAAGCATTCACCTGTGAAACCTTTCCCAGGGAAAGCGTTCACCTATGAAACCTTTCCCAGGCAAAGCGTTCTCCTAAGAAACCCAGGGAAAACGTACTCTTAATAACTCCATCACATGGAAATAATTTCCCTAAGAACACTTTCAGTGGTAAAGAGCTCCGCAACGATCGCTAAAAACCATTTCCTAGCTAAATAGTTCTCTTAAGAACCCTTTCCCAAGGAAAGCGTCCCCTTAAGAAGAACCCTTAGGACAGACTGCTAAGAACTATTTCCCAAGGATAGCGTTCCCCAAATGATACTTTGAAAGGGAAAGCGTTGCCTTATGAAGCCTAACCCGGGGTAAACGTTATCTTCAGAACAATATCCCAGGGAAAGCGATCACAACCTATGAACCCTTTCCCAGCTAAAACATTCCTCTAAGAACTCTTTCATACGAAAACGATCTCCTAAGAACCCTTTTCTAGAGAAAGCGTCCCGCAAAGAACGCTTTCATTGAGAAAGCGTTCGACTAAAAACCCATTCCTAGGGAAAGCGATCCCCTAAGAACAATTTACCAGGAAAAGCGTATGCTCAAGAACCTATTTCCCAGGGAAAGCGTACGCCTAACAACACATTCCTAGGGAATACACTCGTCTGAGAACCTTTTACCAGAAAAATCGTTCCGCAAAGATACCCTTCCTAGGGAAATCGTCGCCTAGGAACCCTTCCTCAGGAAATGAGCACCTCTACGAACCATTTCTCAGGGAAAGAGCTTCTCTACGAACCTTTCGCAGGGAAGTTTTCCTCTACTAACCATTTCCCAGGGAAAGTTCTCCTCTACCAACCTTTTTCCCAGGGAAAGATCTCTTCCACGAGCTCCGCAACGATCGCTAATAATCAATTCCCATCTAAATAGTTCTCTTAAGAACCCTTGCCCAGGGAAAGCGTCCCCTTAAGAAGAACCCTTAGGACAGAAGACTGCTAAGAAAATTTCCCAAGGATAGCGTTCCCCAAATGACACTTTGAAAGGGAAAGCGTTGCCGTATGAAGCATATCCCAGGTAAACGTTCTCTTCAGAACAATATCCCAGGGAAAGCAATCCCAACCTAAGAACCCAAAGCGATCCCCTAGGAACCATTTACTAGGAAAAGCGTTAGCCTGAGAACCCTTTCCTAGGGAACAGGTTTCCCTAACAACCCTTTCCTAGGGAAAGCGTACGCCTAAGAACCATTTCCTAGGAATACATTCGTCTGAGAACCCTTTCCAAGTGAAAGCGATCCTCGAAGAACCCTTTTCTAGGAAAAGCGTTCTCCTAATAACCTTTTCCCAGAAAAATCGTTCCGCAAAGATACCCTTCCTAGGGAAATCGTCGCCTAGGAACCTTTTCTCGTTCGACTAAAAACCCTTTCCTAGGGAAAGCGATACCCTAAGAACGATTTACTAGGAAAAGCGTATGTCTAAGAACCATTGCCCAGGGAAAGCTTACGCCTAACAACCCTTTCCTAGGGAAATCGTAGGCCTAAGAACCCTTTCCTAGGGAATACACTCGTCTGAGAACCCTTTCCAAGTAAACGCGATCCTCGAAGAACTCTTTTCTAGGGAAAGCGTTCTCCTAAGAACCTTTTTCCAGAAAAATAGTTCCACAAAGATCTCCTTCCTAGGGAAATCATCGCCTATGAACCCTTTCTCACACACAGAATAGAGTTTGGTTGCCTCAACCGAATTATTTGCCAACCGAATTTTGTGGTTCTGTCTACTATCATGCGATTCCATCAGGACAACCAATATTTTGGCTGTGGTATACTCCTGCTTCCATGTTGACAACAATCATATTTGGTTGCGCCAACTACGAAAATTATGGCTTAAATTATCTGTTGTAGTTGCCACAACCAACTGTTTTAAAAAATTGGTTGTTCTGACAATTTGTCAGTCATATACTACCGACAATTAATTAAAAACAGTTTTCATTAATTTTTATTTTATTTATTGAACAAAAAAACAAAACAGTTCATAACAAAATTAAAAATCCCATATTACAAATTCATCACTATTATGAGATGTGGAAATATTTGGCACAAATTTTAGTACACGAAAAACACACAAAACTTTTATGCAAATATCGCTTAATCCTGTGCTTTCAATTTCATGATTTTATTTTTTATTTATGTAAAACATTTTGCACAACGTATCCTGCATTCCACACATTATTATTCACACGAGATTATTTTTGATTACCTATACCATTCTTGAACAAAATGTTGAAGATTTTTTTATGTCGAGTAATTTTATTTTTCGTTTGTCATGTATCAGCAAAAGAACAGCAACCAATCTTTCGGTTGTATTTCCCAAAATACAAAATGATTGGGATAACCAATAAACGATTATTTATTAATATTTTTTCTGTTGTAGTAACCAATTATTCGTTGCAATAATAATCTTTGGTCTATTGATACAATTTCTGTTGTCAAGAATAAAACATTGGTTGTCACAACCAAAAATCGATCATATTATATGAAAATTTAAAATTGGTTACCACAACAAACCGAGTATCAATGAAAAAAACAATCTTAATACGATTGATACAACCATCGATTCAGTTGCAAGCATTTTCATTTGATCGTATCCATGTTATTATTGTTGTTTCAACTAATTATATATAATTACAACCGACAGGAGGTGTAGGCAATATACTTTTTGTTGCTAGTACTATTTTTTTATTGTTACAATCGAATTCCAACCAATTATTTTCCTGGGTGCAGAAAATGAGCACCTCTACGAACCATTTACCAGGGAAAGAGCTTCTCTACGAACCTTTCGCAGGGAAAGTTCTCCTCTATCAACCATTTCCCAGCGAAAGTTTTCCTCTACCAACCATTTCCCTACGAACCCTTTCCCAGGGAATGATCTCCTCTACCAACCATTTCCCAGGCAATAAATCCTTTTCTATAAGAATCCTTTCCGAGAATAATCGATCCCACTAGGACCCTTTCCGGAGGAAAGATTCCCTCAAAGAAGCCTTTCCGGAGGAAAGCTCTCCTATAAAAACACTCACCCAGGGAAAGCTTCTCTATGAGAGAAGTCTTACCAATCATTTACCAGAGTAAACGTTCTCGTAATAGACCCTTTTCAGCAAAAGTTTCCCTATAACACAACTTTGATAGCCGAAGCGAACAATTTCCTGGCGAAAGAGATTCAAAAGTTTCAAAAATCTTTTTGGAACCACTGTGTGATGTTACGATTTGACGTAATCGCAATGTTTTTCTTCGATTTGCACTCCATGAGCCCTATCACAATGCCATTCATAGTTGTCAGGGCAAGACTTAACTTCTTCATCCATCCAACTATGAAATAAAAAACGGCAAGTTGAGAATTGTCTGCCATGACGATAAGAGGAGTACTAAATGGGTTCATTATTCATTCTTTCTCAGGCGAGACGAGGCGAGATGAAGACAAATTGATGTCAGCTGTATTAACACCTTCCCCAATTCCCCCTTTTTTTAGCCACTACCAATACCCCACCCCATTGTGCCGGATAAAATGCATGTAGCAAAATCGGCCATTAACCAACCTACAAGTAATGCAACAAAATGTATCTCTCTACGATGAAAGGTTCAATGTTTTGACGTCACTCTTCCGTTGAACTGTCCCAAATAGGGACAGATAGGCGACAAATCGAGGGACAGACAAACGGAGGGATGGGCGGACTGGCGAACGAACAGACAGACAAGTTTGAATAAATGAATGAATTTGTTTGCTTTGTTTGAAGTGTTGGCGGTTTTTGGCGAATTTCATTACTAGGTTCAATGGAGGGAGGGTGGGAGGAGGCAAATGTATGGAGGGAATGTGTTAACTACATTAGCAAACATGCGCTAAAACTGAATAATTTTTTTCATGCAAACACTTTGCAAAGGAAGTGAGAGCTTTAATGGGCGATGTGGAATAGGGCGATGGGGTCTCGTTGGTACCCTAGTAGTGATTCCGGTTTTATTTTCGTCGAAACGTTAACGTTAAAGTTGACTCACTCGTTTTTTAGGTGATTGATTGATTGTACATGGTCGAACCACATGGTCCCTTCCGTGCTCATATGCTCTGCCCCATCAGCAACTACCACCTATGTACATAATTACTTACAAATGTTTGTTTTTTATTCATTTATTTGTTGACAATGATAACAATGTTTATTTTTGGGGGGAAGAAATATTCATTTTATTGGAATTTTTAAGGTGAATTGCATCAAAATGCAAAGGGAAAACAAAACACGTCACTAGTTTTAAAAATATCTTCCCACCAATTTCCATGCCGCAAAAGAAAAGAACAAAATTTAAAAATTGAGAAACGGGTAAAGGTCATTAGTATAGCCCCACAAATATCTTTGATATTACCGTAGACTACCGTAGACAGTTAAACAAATATGTGTAGTCACAGAACTATGAACTAAACTATAAATTCCATGCTGATGCCACAGTGGCTTTTATTCCCGCTGCTCAAGAGCTTTGCGAAAAACAAGCTTATCTGTCATCCACACAAGGTAGATAGATGTAGGTCATAGGGCCGTGTTAAAATTATCATTGATTACCTACTAAGATCTATGTGGAATTTACTGCTTTGTTTGATGACCTGCCAAATATTTCGTAGCTTTCCGAAAAATAATCCTAGCCATCGTTTAAGAACTATGAAATCTTTTCCATTATAAGTTTTTTCCCACTGAAGGTGTTCCTCTAATAAGTCTTTCTTAGAGAAAGAGTTCCATATGGAAAGAGTTCTTCTAAAACAACATTTTCCCAAGAAAAGAGCTCCCCTAGAACTTTTGAGTGCCTCAACGGACCCCGATTCATGAAAGCAATTTCACTAAGAAACATTTTGTAGGGCTATATTTCGTATAACATATCGAGCCCTGACCGCCAAAAAGACGTAAGCACCACCATGATTTACTTTTCTTTTTTTGAAGGAAAGTCGTTTACTTATGACAAATAGCATCATGTGTCCGAAATTTTTAGCAGTAAAATGTACCGTTTGTACCATGCATTACGTATGCATTTAAATAATCGCAATAGAAACCTTCTCCTCTAGAATTTTGTGAGTGGCGCTTACGTCTTTTTGGCGGTTAAGGCTCGCTATGTTTATGCGGAAAGTATAAATGTAAAAAACCATTCCCCTAGAATAAGTTACTAAGAACTATTTACCAGTGAAATAGTTCCTCTAAGAACGCTTCATTTTCAATAATTCTGCCATCAACTGTTTCACAGGAAAACATTCCTCTAAGAACCCTTTCTCAGAGAAATCATACCTAAGAACACTTTCCCAAGGAAACAGTTAATCTAAAAACCATTTCCTCTGAGAACTTTTTATTCTCCCTAAGATCTTTTTCCCAGGGAATCCTACTTCTAAAAACCCTTCCTCTAAATACCCTTTCCTCAGAAAGATCCCTTTTACAGAAAGCCTTCCTCCAGGTCCCTTTATCATGGTAAGTCTTTCTCTAATAACCCTTTCCCAAGGAGAGCCTTCCTCTAAGAACCATTTCCCAGGGAAAGCCTTCTTCTAAGAACTCTTTCCTACAGAAATAGTTCATCTAAGAACCTTTTCCCACTGATATCGTTCCTCTATGAACTCTTTCGCAGAGAAATCGTTCATCTAAGAACCCTTTCCCAGAGAAATATTTTCTTGCGTTTCTCTAAAAACCCTTTCCCAGGGAAATAATTCCTCTAAGAATCCGGAGGCAGCGTACCTCTAACAGTCCAGGGAAAGCGTACATCAAAGAACCCTTTCCCAAGGGAAACGTACTTTTAAGAACGCTTTGGCAGGGAAAGCCTTCTACTAATAACCAAGTTCCCAGGGAGTCTTCCGTTTACCAGAGAAATTCTTCCTCTAAGAACCCTTTCCCAAAAAAGGCCTTCCTTTAAGAACCCTTTCCCAGGGAAAGCCTTCCAGCAATGACCCTTTCCCAGGGAAAGCCTTCCGGCAAGAACCCTTTAAGAAATTCTGCCTCTAAAAACCCTTTATCCTAACAGTCCAGGGAAGCGTACATCTAAAAACCCTTTTCCAGGGAGAGCCTTCTTCTAAGAACCGTTTTCCCAGGGAAAGCCTTACTCTAAGAAACCTTTCCTTTCCAGGAAAAGCCTTTCTCCAAAAATCCTTTACCACGGAAAGCCTTCCGTTTACCAGGAAAAGCCTTCCTCTCCGTTTACCAGGAAAGGCCTTCCAGCAAGGACCCTTTCTCAAGTAAAGCCTTCCTGCATGAACCCTTTACCAGGGAAAGTCTGCCTCTATGAACCCTTTCAAAGGGAAAGCCTTCCTCTAAGAACCGTTTTCCAGGGAAAGCCTTCTTCTAAGAACCCAGGGAAACCGTTCCTTTACGAATCCCTTCCAGGAAAAGCCCTATTCTGTGAACCCTTTCTCCGGGAGAGTCTTCTTCTGAGATCTCTTTCACAGGGAAAGCCTTCTTCTGAGATCTCTTTCCCAGGGAAAGCCTTCTTCTGAGATCCCTTTTCCAGGGAAACTTTCCTCTATGATCTCTAAGAACCCTTCCCCAGGGAAAGCCTCCTTCTGAGATCCCATCCCCAGGGAAGCTTTCTTCTAAAAACCCTTCCCCAAGGAAAGCCAAGAAGCCTTTCACAAGGAAGTGATTCCTCTATGAACCCTTTCACAGTCAAAGCCTTCCTCTGAGAATAATTCCCCAGAGAAAGCCTTCCTCTGAGAACCTTTTCCCAGAGAAGCTTTCCTTTGAGAACGTCTTCTCGGGGAAGCCTTGCTCGAAAGATCCTTTCCCAGTGTATGTATTCCTCTAAGAACACTTTCCCGGGCAAAACCTACCTCGAAGAACCCTTTCATAGGGAAAGCCTTCCTCTAAGAACCCTTTTCCAGGGAAAGCCTTCTTCTAAGAACCCAGGGAAACCGTTCCTTTACGAATCCCTTCCAGGAAAAGCCCTATTCTGTGAACCCTTTCTCAGGGAAAGCCTTCTTCTGAGATCTCTTTCACAGTGAAAGCCTTCTTCTGAGATATCTTTCCCAGGAAAAGCCTTCTTCTGAGATCACTTTTACAGGGAACTTTTCTCTAACATCTCTAAGAACCCTTCCCCAAGGAATGCCAAGAACTCTTTCCCAAGGAAGTGATTCCTCTGAGAACCCTTTCTCAGGTAAAGCCTTCCTCTGAGAATCGTTCCCTAGGTAAACAGTCCTTTCCCAGGAAAATACTTCCTCTAAGAACCTTTTCCTACGAAAACCATTCTCGAAGATTCTTTTTCCAGGGAAATCGTTCCTCTAAGAACTCTTTACCATGAAGAGCATTCGCTTAAGAACCCTTTCCCAGGGATACCGTTCCTCTAAAATCCCTTTTCCAGAAAAACCGTTCCTCTAAAAATCCTTTCCCAGGGAAATAATTTCTCTATAATCCCTTTTTCAGGGAAACAGTGCCTCTAAGAAGCCCTTTCCAGGAAAATCCTTCCTCTGAAAAACCATTCCCAGGGAAAGCCTTCATCTTAAACCCTTTTCCAGGGATAGCCTTCTTCTGAGAATCCTTTCCCAGTGAAAGCCTTCCTCGTAAACCCTTTTGCCAGGGATAGCCTCCTCCTGAGAATCCTTTCCCAGTGAAGCTTTCCTCTTAGAACACTTTCCCAGGCATAGCCTGTATCTAAGAACCCTTCCCAGGGAAACCCTACCTCTAAGAACCCTTTGGCAAGGAGATGATTCCTCTATGACTCCTTTCTCAGGAAACTCGTGCCACTAACAACTATCTCATTATGGTTGTTGTCTTGACTTATGAGCTATAACTTTAGATTTTATTATTCACGAAAATTAAATAACCTCAAGTGTCAACAAAAATCTTTGATCTTACCAAAATTTCAAGCAAACAACATCCCCTTCATTGCTCTTCAAATTCTCTATATTTTCTCTAAGTACATGTTCACCATGACGTTTTAAGCTTTAGTAATATTTCATTCTGCTTTAACTAAGCTATTTGCTAACAACAATAAAAACAAAACAATCAAGAATAGAAAGAAAGACAAAAATTGACATTTGTCATTTATTTTCTTTTTCATAATCACAAATGTCGTTTCATCATCAGACCTTGGCACCATAAAATCGTGCAAAATATAAAAGAACCCGGAAAGAAAATGACATGAAACCACTCAAGGAAAAAACTAGAGGAGGGTGTTAATTGTCATTGGCACCAAAGCCCATCTAACCAACATCCATTATCGTCATTTGGCAAATATTGTCATCTAGTTAACATACGTATGAGTACTCTCGGCACAGTATTTTTTCTCGGGATTGACACCTTATTTGTCCCCTCGCGTACATTTCATTTATGTCAATCGATGGATGACTTTGTTGTCGTATTGTTGATTTTTGAGCAATTCTCGTTTACCAGAATCCAGATACCTACATATGGACATATGGATATTGAAGAAAGCAAGGTAGCGTCACGCGCATAGATTACGTTTGTTTGTTCTAATAATAATAATAATAGCGATTTGCAAATATTGTACAAGTATTGCACAATATAGTATAGTTTAGTTGTTTAAAATAGAAAACAGGTGTACGAGTACTCGATGATGAAGACTAAAAGGAAAACTATTGGGGGCACCTACTTATTCAATATATTTCTATACTATGTTAGGAATAACTACATGTGTTTCCCACATGTCATCGTTTGAGGAGAGGACGCATTCATATCCGTAACTATTGGAAATTAATTTGAATATTTTATTATTCTGTTACAGACTTGGCGTACAGAGAATAAAATGAAGGCAATCCTATTGCAATCCTATTTAATACGTATGTATATAAATGTATGTTTGATGAATACAGAATTTCAAAAGATACGGGCTGAGCTTCCTTTGAAATAAATTAGCTGCCATTCACAATAGGGAAATCAACACGAAAACGAGAAATCCAAAAACGGTGTTCATCTAAGAAACGTTTATCGGTGAAAGATTTCGCCGGACAAAGTTCTACTAACAACACTTACTGAAAATAGTCCATCGAAAAAGCCCTTTACCAGTCAAATTTCTCTCTTGAGTATCATTCCCATTGACGGATTTCCCCCAAGAAACCTTTCTCATGGAATAAATACTCTTAAAAAAACTTTCCAAGAGATGAGTTCCGTGGAAAGGCTCTGCTCAGAAGAATTAATTTATTATTAATTAATCCAAAGGAAAGCGTTCATTTAAGAATAATTCATGTAAGGACCTATTCCTAGAAAAAGAGTCACCCTGGGCAGCCCTTCTTAGGAAACAAATTCATCTAAGAGTTTTTCCTAGGAAACTAGAATATATAACAATAATTTCGTAAGAGTTAATCTAAGAAGATTTCTGCGGAAAATCCCTTTTCTTTGAGAAAAATTTTCAGGGAAACTCTGAACTATTTGAGGGATTGTTCCTTCCAAAACCAGTTGCCAGGGAAAACGTTCCTCTAAGACCCGTTTCCCAGGGAAATCCTTCATCTATAAACCCTTTCCGCAGGAAGGCTTTTTCCATGAACCCTTTGTCAGGGAAATTGTTTCTCCAGGAACCCTTTAACAGGGAAAACGTTCCTCTAACAAACATTTGTCACGGAAAAACTTCCTCTAAGAACCCTTTCCAAGGGAAACATTCATCCAGAAACCCGTCCCAAAGAAAAGCGTTGCTCTAAGAATCCTTTCACAGGGAAATCGTTTCTCTATGAAACCTTTCCCAGGGAAAGAGTTCCTCTCAGAACTCTTTCCCAGGGAAAACGTTCCTCTAAGTATTCCTCCCCAAAGCAAACGTTCCTCTAAGAACCCCTTTTCAGGAAAGAGTTCCTCTAAGATCCCTTTCCCAGAGAAACCGATCCTCTACGGTCCATTTCCCAGCGTAATCAATCCTTTACCGATCCATACCCAGGGAAAGCATTTCTATAAAAACATGGAGAGCGATGGAGACGGTTTCCCAGGGGAAAAGTTCCTCCAAGAACCAGTTGATAGGAAAATTTATTTCTCTAAGAAACTTTTCCCAGGGAATCCAATCCTCTAGAGACCCTTCCCCGGGGAAAGCGACCCTCTTCCGTCCCATTCCCAGGGAATGGGACGTTCCTATAAGAACATGGAATGTGCTCCACTAAGACGCATGTTCAGCATCGACTTAGTTTATATAACCTTTTCCAAGTAGTGATCCTCTAGGGACCATTTTTCAAGAAAAATTATGTTCACAGAATCCTATCCCAGGGAAACCGTTGCTATAAAAACAATTTCTTATGGAAAGCCTTCCTCTAAGAAAACTTTCCCAGTAAAACCATTCATCAAGGAACACATTGTCAGGGAATTTTGTTTCTCCAAGAACCCTTTTCCAGGTAAATTGTTACCCCAAGAACCTTACGGACCCTTTCCCAGGGAAATCCATCTTCTACTGCCCCTTTCTCAGGGAAACCGACCCTCTACAGACCCTTTCGCGGAGAAAACGATCCTCTAGCGACCAGTTCCCAGGGAAAACGTTCCTTCACTGAGTGGGGGTCGGTCATACATTTGGACTCGATTGGATCACTCTAAATGGGTCAAAGTGGGATTTTTTCCGGGACATCAGAATTCGCTTTAGAGGTATGGTTCCTTCGGCAAAGTTTCTTATTTTGATCCCTAGAATACGATTTTCACTGAGCAATGGGCGATTTTTAAATAGACCCGCCCTAAAGAACATGTAAAGCGCTCCTCTAAGAAATCATGTTCTGCTTCGAGACCTTAGTTTACATAACCTTTTCCAAGTAGTGATACTCTAGGGATCTCCTAGGCTTTCCTCTAAGAAAACTTCCCCAGCAAAACCATTCATCAAAGAACCCATTGCCAGGGAATTTTTGTTTCTCCAAGATCCCTTTACCAGGGAAATTGTTACCCCAAGAACCCTACGAACCCTTTCCCAGAGAAAATCCATCCTCTACTGCCCATTTCTCAGTGAAACCGATCCTCTACAGACCCTTTCCCGGAGAAAACGATCCTCTACCGACCAATTTCCAGGGAAGACGTTCCTATAAGAACATGTAAAGCACTCCTCTAAGAAAGCATGTTCTGCTTCGAGATCATAGTTTACATAAACGTTTCCACGAAGTGGTCCTCAAAGATCCTGATCCTCTATTTAACAAGGAAAATTATTCTCACGGGATTCTATCCCAGGTAAAACGTTGCTATATTCCAAGGTCTAGCCTTCCTCTAACAATCCTTATCCAGGGAAAGCCTTCCACTAAGAAACCTTTCGCAGGGAAACCGTTCCCCAATGAACCATTTGCCAGGGAATTTGTTGCTCCAAGAACTCTTTACCAAGGAAAATGTTTCCCCAAGAACATTTCCCCATTCCCAGGGAGAGCATTCCATTCCTCTAAGAACCCTATTCCAGGAATACCATTCCTTTTTCCCTGGGGAAGCCTTCCTCTAGACCCCTATCCCAAGGGGGTTGTATCAATTTCTTGTACAAACATTACCATTTTTTGACGCAATTTAAACAATTTGAAACGTAATTTATTTATTTGTTTTTGTTTTTTTTTCGCAACAACACAAATGTTTTACTTTACCTTTATAGGGCAAATATTTACCTTTTCTTGTCCAAAAATAGTATCATATTTCTGTGGACATTGAGAAAATACTACCCGCGAAAGTCAATTAAAAAAGACATGTTTGACTAAATTCTGGGAATAAGCAAGTCACAGTGACGGTAGTGTTTTTAGTTCCGATAACAATTCAATTACATTAACATTTTGTTAAAATGGGAATGGTAAGAGAGCACTATCTGTCTGTCTATCTGCCCGCACGTCTGTTTGTATCTTATCTAAGAAATGTCGTCTTTCTTGGCTTGTCTTGTCTGGTGGGATTGTCTTCTTTAAGTTCCAGCAAGTGCTGAAATATAGGCGAATTCTTGCAACGCATTTCTCTTTCCCTTTCCAGTTTTCCAATACTGCTTTGTGGCTATTTTCATTTGTGAATTTATTTTATTGACGCAATAATGGGATTTCCTTTGCCCTTCGTTGGCAAATGACATTCATTCCAGACTGGTTGGATGGATGGTCGTGGTGGTGTTCTGTGGTCTCCTATGATCCCATTGCCATATACTCTTTGACTAAAGGGCCTTGTCAGTTACAGGGAAATTGATGGTTGACACTGGAGGTTATGAAATGCAAAGCATGTCATGAAATTTCTAAATTATTATGGCATAAGCCACAGACCCTTAACTGGAATTTTTCGAAATACATATGAACTGGGAATTTGCAAATGTAATTGAAAATGTCTGTCTTCTTCGAGCGTAGAACGAAGGCAGAAGTAAAAATTTAAAAAAGTTTACAAAAAGTTCCACTATTACCACTATACCAGGGAATGCGCTACTCCAAGCGACCATTCAGAGGGGAATCGTACCCCTAAGAACTCTTTTAGAGGGGAATCGTACCTCTAAGGACCCTTTCACAGGATATGCATTCCTATGAGAAACGTTTCCAAGGGAAATCTTTCCTATGATAACCACATCCGGACAAAAGGGGTTCTCTTTTAACTCTTTCCGAGTAAAAGTTTGCCTCTTAGAACTCAGGGTGAGAGTTCCTTTTCTGAGAGAAGTCGCTCCTATGATAACCCTTATCGAATTTTTGAATACAAATGACCTCATAACTCTTAACATAGGAAACACTGCAACCTTTGTTAACAAAATTAGGGAAGAAGTATTAGATGATGAGATTCATGAGTGGAGGGTTTCGGATGAACACTCCTATTCAGACCACCGTTATATAAGGTTTAAAATTGCACGGCCACAGCCAAACCCCATAAGTTTCCGTAATAAGGCTAAGACCGACTGGACTAAATTCGGAAATCTACTTAGAAATCGATTGGGGCAGCCTACACGCGATTATCTATGTGCAGAAGACATTGATATCAATGTTAAGAAGATTACCGAGGCTCTTGTAAAATCATTCGAAGATAGTTGCCCACTTCGAGAAAGGAAATCTGCCTTTGAGAAACCCTGGATGACAGGACAAATTCGCTCGATTGGCAAAGATGTCCGCAGACTTTACAATAGAGCTCGACGTAAAAAACAATCAGTATATTGGGACGACTACCACAGAAGACTCAAAGAATACAATAAAATCGTTAGATCGGCGAAACGTAACTCCTGGAGGCTTTTCTGTGAACAGGTAGACAGCGTTAACAGCATGTCTAAAATGAAAAAGTTCCTCTCAAAAACTCATGTCCAAACCGAAACACTGGTGGATGAAACGGGTAAAAGGATGGAAACTATAGAGGATACCGTAAGGCTCTTGTTGAAAACTCATTTTCCGACTGGTAATGCTGGACCAACAGAGGAACAGTTACAGAATGAAAATGTATTGCATCAAGTACCTATTACGGATATAACAGATGGTATGGTTAAAGAAGCGATAAAAAGTTTCTCTCCCTTTAAGGCTGCGGGACCGGATGGAATATTTCCAGCACTTCTGCAGAATGAGGTGGATCTGGTATCAACTCATCTGGCTGGAGTGTTCACTGCATGCCTAACCCATTCGTATACCCCAAAAAACTGGCAGGAATCAAGGGTGGTCTTTATACCAAAGCCTGGCAAGGCGAGTTACACGACCCCAAAGGCTTATCGACCCATTAGCCTTACTTCTTTCCTGTTAAAAACAATGGAGCGAATAATTGATGACAAGGTCAAAGGTAAAATAGCGGATGACAGGCTAAAATTCAAACAACACGCCTATGTCAAAGGAAGATCAGTGAAAACAGCTCTGCATGAGGTAGTGCACCACATAGAAGAGTCCTTCAGTAAAGAAATGTATACACTTGCTGTTTGCATAGACATTGAGGGCGCATTTAACAATGTACAGACCGATACACTTATCCAGTCCTTAGACGAGTTTCAGGTTGACCGGGCGCTGAAAAACTGGATCAACAATATGCTAAGGAATAGGTGGATTATTTGTGGGTCATATGACGTAAAAATTAGAGACAAGGTAAATCGTGGTATACCTCAGGGGGGCATTTTATCGCCTCTTCTATGGGTTACGACGATACACAGTCTCCTAAAAGCCCTCACCAATGAAGGACTTAAACCAGTCTGTTATGCAGACGACGTTGTAATACTTCTAAGGGGCTTTCATCCAAATCTATCATGCAGAAGAGCTGAAGAGGCACTTAACATAGCATATAACTGGGCACAACCAAGGGGATTAAATGTTAACCCAGACAAAACAGAAATATGTCTATTTACAAGGAAAACGAAGATCCCACGTTTTACCCCGCCTCGATTCCTGAATAAGACAATTGCTATAACTAAAAAGGTAAAATACTTGGGAGTAATCTTGGATCAGAAACTGTACTGAAAAGATGATCTTAAAGAAAGAGTTACAAAGGCACACAGATGTTGGTCGTTGTGCAGAAGAGCTATAGGTTTAAAATGGGGACTACGTCCAAATATGACTCACTGGCTTTACATGAGCGTGATTAGACCAATAATCACCTATGCCTCTGTAGTGTGGTGGACATCAATGGACAAGAAGTGCAACGTAATACCTTTGCAAAAAATTCAACGTATGTGCTGTCTAGGCATAAGCGGGACATTTAGAACTGCATCAACAAAAGCGTTGGAGACTATACTGCACATCCAACCAATAGACATCCGTATAAAGTATGAGGCAGCCCTCACAGCAAGACCTCTGCAAGTGATGGGTGAATGGATAAATCGAGACCACAAGTCGTACCATCAGAAGATTTTAGAATATCTAGTTGGTCACATTCAAACGCCAGAAATCTCGGACCGCATTCCTGAAGTGCGGCTTACTGCTACCTGTGATACGTTTGTGCCAGACAGACGCTCCTGGGAAAATGGAACTTTGGCCCATGTGCCAGTGGGAACCAGCTGCTACACGGATGGGTCCAAGCGAGGAGGAAGGACGGGTCTGGGACTTTTTATTGATGAACCAGAAGTCGAACTTCACTTCCGCCTCCCTGACCATAACACGGTATTTCAAGCAGAAGTTCGAGCAATCACGGAGTGTGTGAACTGGCTCAGTAACACGACAAAGCCTAAATATGCCAACATCTTCACAGATAGCCAAATGGCGATTAAAGCAATAACATCGGAAAGGGTCAAATCCAGAACTGTGTTGGACTGTAAACGAACGATAAATGATTACTCAGCCCATGGTCAATTGCGTATTTGATGGGTACCAGGACACAACGGAGTGATTGGAAATGAACGGGCAAACAACTTGGCTTCAAAGGGCAGAGAACTTCGAGTAATAAACTTGGAAAATTGGAAACCTTTCGAAGCCACGAAAAATGAGTTGAAGCACTGGGCAGTGATGGCTCATAAAACTGTGTGGAATAGCGCAACAGTAGGAGCAACTGCAAAGATACTGTGGGGTGACCCAAATGAAAAGAAAACAAGAAGTCTTCTGAAACTAAACACGATCGATATTAGTAAGATTATGAGTGTTCTAACGGGACACTCAAGCTTACAAGCACATCTTCATCGCATAGGACTGGCAGGAAACGACGAATGCAGGGCATGCCGAGAAAACATCGAAACGATGGAACATTTTCTGTGTCACTGCCCGGCTTTCACACATGCAAGATCCCAACATTTCGGGTCCGACATATTACCAGACTTGACTCATCTCAGAGAATATGACTGGAAGATACTGAGAAAATTCGTGTCTAGTACCGATTTTCTGTAACTCGTGAGGTATAAAAAGATCATAAATAAGGAGCGCACAACAGGCCGAACCACTGGCTTAAGTGTATGTCCATGGACATGAGACGTTTAAACGTCTCCTCTCTTCAACCTATTGACCTATTGACCTATTATAACCCTTTCAGAAGAAATGCGGTTCTCGAAGAACCCTTTCCGAGGTAGCGTTCCTACAAGAGTCCTTTCCGAGGAAAAACGGATCGCTAAGAACCCTTTTCGGGGGACTGAAATTCTTAACACATCTATGAGTTAAGAATTCTTCATCTAACAACTTTCCCAGTAAAAGTTTTTCTCTATTCTTTCCGGGGAAAAGCAGGAACCCTTTCCCAGGGTAATCGTTTCTCTAAAAACCCTTTTCCAGGGAGAACATTCCCCTAAGAACTCTTTCCAATGCGAAGCGTTGCTCTAAGAATCATGTCCGAGGAAATGTATCTTTTTCTTCGTGTGAATGACTGAATTTTTAATAAAAAATCCTAAATGCAAAATAGTTATAGATATTTTTCTGACTATGCTTTATCGCCATACATAGATAGCAGTACAATCTTATCTTTAATAAGATACATTCTATCATACATATGTAATTAAAA
Organism: Eudasyphora cyanicolor; assembly: GCA_963930755.1. NCBI lineage: Eukaryota > Metazoa > Arthropoda > Insecta > Diptera > Muscidae > Eudasyphora > Eudasyphora cyanicolor. The sequence continues at coordinate 216,336,957 of OZ005735.1, read as the reverse complement.
ACTAATATTTGCTTTATCATTAATAGTAGCACATTTTATAGCACATTTTTTTTATAGTATGTTGAAGTGTTTATAGCAGCCGCCAGTTTTCTGTAAACAATATTCTTAGAATAGTCATCAGGGTTGTGTCATGATGACTTTCGAAAACCGAAGAGATACTTTATTTTCTTTTGTTTAGACATTTGTTTTTCCTTACATATTTGAATCGAATGAAGAGCCAAATCTCTCTTTAGTTTGAATTCGAAACAATGAATAGGCGTTCTACTTATTTTCAAAACTGATTTTCGTCGGCATGATTATAATATACTACTTGTTGGCCCTGCAGATGTTGTTATCTTTTATCCGGTAGGTAAATATGTATAGCATTTCTAAATAATTCTACTGTAGAGCCACTTATTGGGTCCAATGTTTTCATTTCCGTTCATGACCTTAGACCAAAATATACTGTGAATATGATTAATTGTCGGTCATAAAAGAAGTATAGAATAACGATTTGACCACCTTGGTCACTACCTAATGGGTCCTAACATGGTTATGAGCCTTATTCTCGTCTAGACGATCACTTGTAACAAATATAAACTCAATAAATTTAGTCGTTCTGAAGATCAACTCACGCAATTTTAATCATAAATACTAGCTGGACCTGCAGACGTTGTTTTACCCATTAGAGTACTTAAAACAACGTCTCCTGTGCTACCAATACAACTGCAGATAATGTTGCTGGTACAAAATTATCCCATAGACTAACCTAAGAACTACTTATGCAGAAAATTAGAACGCTGCTGATAGATCAGAATGCATGACTTAGAAGATTTGTAAACTTATGTATATACAGACGGTTCCCAACTCAAAAATCAAGTGAGTTTTGGATGTTTTTTCTGGAAAACTTGAGCTATTCATTGCAAAAAGACTGCCTGATCACTGTAGTGTTTACCAGCCAGGGACAGTGTTGCCAGAAATGACGATTTATCGTCATTTTGACGATTTGCAGAGCCCAAAAATAGGACATGACGATTTTTGCCCAGAAATGACTTTTGATTTTTTATGATATGAATAAAGTAAGGAAAACCACAAATTGTTTGTCAAGTTGTAAAATTGGCAGAGGAAATTACAGTCAATTTTTTTTGGTAAAGTAAGGGCTACGTCAAAACGTGAACCTAGGTCATTATTCCAACGAATCGTTCCAGCTAAAATTAATCACATACATATATAATTTGTAAGCCAAATTGGAAGGATTTTTTTTCTTTGGGGCTATGAAGTCATATCGGTTTTGACAGTTGTATGGAACTATGCCGAAATAAGGTCCAATGGGGTCACTTGCTCCTTGAAATGGTTCTGGGTATAATATAATACCAATTGCCGAATTTTATCCCAATCAATTGGTATTTGTGGTTTCTAACGCGCTAAAAAGTCACATCGCGTGGGAGCTATACCAAAATGTTGACCAATGAGATCAGTACTCGTATGAATGATTATATGATTAAAGCAGACACAAATAACCAAATTTCAGCCTCCCTTTGAGTTGTTCTAGATAATATTAAATTGTCAAAATTCATCCTAATCGTTTGCTACTAGTGATTTCTTATGCGTCAAGATGTTGAATCTAATGGAACCTTCGTATGGGGGTTGTATAAAACAATGCACTGGACCTTGTTGACGTGAATGGTAATATGCATTTTGTCTAACTTCGTCCCAATAAGTTAAAGCTAGTGGCTTTCATAACGTAAAGAAATATAAAATATGAGGGTTGCTATACATATGGATGGCGCCAGGCACACTAAGTGTTGCCTGGCGCCATCTGACATTTCCCTTGGAAAGCTTGACATTTTTTAGCATAAACGTACTCAGAACGTTTTGACGTAACTCAGAACGTTTTACGACCATCGTTTGTGTTGTTAACAGTGACTTGAAAAAAATCAATTTGGCAAAAAAATTGAATTAACTCGTGAACATTTTCGTGCGATAATTTTTCACAAATGTGGATTATCACGACAATAGATATATAGACAACAGATCTATGCGTATGAGCCCGAAACAAAACAGCAATCGACCGTCTTCGAAGACAAGCCAAATCCAACGATAGTTTTTCGTGGAAGAAGCACTTCGAAACAAATGGTCGCCTGTTTCTTGGGCAAAACTGGTCATATGGCGACTGTTCCGCTTGATCAACGTAGAACGGTCAATTCTACATTTTCATACATTTTATTATTAGGCCAGAAATATATATAGCAGCCCTCGTATATAGTAATAAATATAATTCCCTTATATCACTGTGCAGCGAAGGGTACACGGAGGAAAATCGTGATTTTTGATGTGTTTGAATTGAAAGAAAATATACTTGGAAACGATTTTTTTAAATATTATATATTTGTTAACAAATAAATTTTATTTGAAAATCAAGAGATTTTGTTTGGAACGCATATATTTTTATATATTAGAACACAAATTATTTAAAAACTGAATTTCACAAATAAAATGTGTGTTTAAACGCAAACAAAGTTATTGTTTAAGAAGTTTTCCAAATATATTTTATTTAAAAAGATTTTTAAAACTTTGCTGACTTATTCTAATATTAGTTAGTTTTTCCTAGTTTTCGTGTTAAACTTATCTTAATTAAAAATATTCCAATTATCACTTTTTGTCAATCCATGAATTCAATTTATATTTACGAAAGATTATTCGATGTAAGATTTAATTAAATTTAACAAACATATAAAACTTATAAAAAAAATTGCTCTTTGAACATCTGAAAAACAGATGCCCTTAAGTTAAGGCATTGATACATTGCCAAAATAAATAATTACAAATTAATCTTTGTTTCGGAAATACTAGTTCCAAATAAAAAAATATTTTAATAGGAGCATATTTTTGTTTAGAACAATATCCTCTCAAACATATAATATTTTTTTGTGTCCAATATTATATATTTGGAGTGTACCCTAAACATATGTATATTTCAAGCCGAATATGTTTGGGACAATATACTACAGAAGCGAAGAGGAAATGAATTGCGTGCCATGGGTATTACTTTTATCAGACTAGACTCACAAGTATAGACAAACTAAATATTAATAGCTCCGTAATCTTTGATATTATTCGATCCATAAATCTTGCAAATGCTTTCCATTTTGTTAGGCGATAGTGCTAAAAAAGTTCGAAGTCTCAAAAAATCAATTTGTGCCGCAATCCTATTTCTTGTTTATACCTATGAATGTTTAGCTGAGACACTTTTGCATTGATGGGAAAATGACAACTGTTCTCTTTGTTATTTTTATTGTCGTTGTTGTTGTTGTTATGTTTAATTTTGGATTTGCTTGTTTCCCGCTCTTCTATAATTATTCTTTTTCCTTAACCATAACAAAGCGTGAAATTGTCACCCACTGCTTTCTTTTGACCTCTTTTTGTTTTGTGCTCTGTTGTGTTGTAGTTGTTGGTTATGTTACCTGTAACAGAACATGTGAAGGCGATTTGCGTACTTACAACATACGGACCTGTGCTTCTTCTTCCTCCTCTAATTTTTACTCAATTTTCCGTGTGAGAGCAAGTGCGATGTCAGACATTCAGTGTATTACCGGTCTAATTGCATTTGCGGTGGAAAAGAGAGTAGCGTAGGTGGTTGAATAGAGGGGGAAATAAATGAAACGTGAAACAAATGTTTCACGTTTCATTTATTTTTTCTCGATGTTGTTGTTGTTATTTTTCTTGTTTTGGAAGTCTTTTGTTCGCTTCAAAAAAAAAACAAAAAAAGACGTCAGCACAAACACAAAAAGTACAGTTTCTTAAATTATGTATTGTTAACACCATTTCCCTTTAGATTGTATCATTGTACTGACTTGTTTCTATTGAAAATGGGTTTTTAATTGTCTGTATTTTTTTGGGTGCCTTCAATGTTAACTGATTGAATGCACTTATTGTTGTTGTTTTTATAACAACTGAAAGAAGTTCGTTTGTGTCATTTCAGTCAGCTGTCAGTTTCAGTTGTTACACGCAATGCATTTGCCGTAATGTTTTCAAGAGAACCAATAACTCTGTGTTAAGAGAGGGAGATGCTCTAGTTGTGCTGCTTATACATGAAGAGAGTTTAGAGTTAACTCATAAAGCAAAAAGGACGATAATAAACATTGAAGGGAAGTTTAAATGGAAAAACGACAAGAGCGCACATTGTAACAGAACAATTGGATTGCATCAGACACAAAATTTGACAAAAAACAATCGTATATCCATTAAGTTAAAGTTAATTTAAATGGAAAATATTCGTACATACATTTGCACTGTGGGTAAATAACAAAAAAGTGAAAATTTAAATAGGTATTGCACTGAAAAACAATGAAAAATAACTAATGCAAAAATCATGATTCTTTTTTAATAAATTAGTTAAATTTGTGCCGACTACACAATCTACACCTATTTTTGCTATTAAATTTTTTTTATTTTCCTACCCACAGTATATTTATTATATGTACTCACAGCTCCCCTGGAAGACCGTTATGGCCGAAGGGAAGGTCACCTGTAGAGCCTCAATAAAGTTGCTCCTTAGACCCGCTCTGTCAATACTGTACTCAGACGTATAAAAATACATACATATGTACAACGTACGTAGTGAATAATAGACATGTTTTCGCTACAAGCTAGCGATTTTAGTTTAGCACTTTGCAACGAAAACAACTGACTTCCACTTCCGTTAATTCACAATAATTGACAACAATCTCTGCAAACATGAGATGCCACACTACCCAATCTGGCAACACCATACTCGATTAAGACAGGAACACAAGCACCAAACTTCATCGGGAGCATCTCTGTCCTCATGTAGCTCAGGCATGTAGCTTTCTTGGGAATTCAAAGGGTGTCGCACTATACAACAAAATGGGAAAGAAATCTCCTAGATCTAATAACGCATTTGCTGATGCAATTCGGTTTAATAAATAGGAATAATGACATCAAATTTTGTATTGTTTTTCTAATAACATTAAATTTTATTAAAATCGAATAATTTTTAAAAATTTTGCAATACCAATCCTCAGAAAACTCAAAGTAGGTATCAAACTTTCTCACGTAGAAATAGCAAAATTCCAGTTTTAAAAATACAAAGGCATATAAAAATACTCAGAAAAACTTTTATAGTAGCCATCAAAATAAAACATTCTCACTTAGAATATATATGAGGGCCGTAGGGCCTCATAAAGGTGATCCTTAGACCCACACAGACAAAAAAACTTTAAATATTGGAAATTCGACCCGGTTATTCCCCAGGATTCACAAAATTTTGGACTAGAGTCCAAAAATATATATATTTGTTAGCAATATTGCCGGAATTGATGATTTTTAAAGTCATTAGACCCTGAAAATTGAAAATGTGATTCCTGTTAACAGATCTTCTCAGCCCCCTTGACTATGCTACTTCCTTGGCTAGGGAAATCGACACACAATTTTTAATATTTTTCTCATTTCAGTTAATTTTGTTAAACTCTAATATTTTTATTTACACACTAATGGTGTTTTCTTTTCTAAAAAATGATGTTGACCTGTCAAAGATATTTTCAGAAAATTATTTTAAACATAAAACGAAACCTAAAAGATTCAGCCAAACATTTTCTAACATGACATCACCAAAGAGATTCAAGCGCCGCCTATATATGCAAACTATTTCAAAACATAGGCCTATATGGTAAATTTTTACAATAAATAAAACACAAACTCGAAAATGTCATTCAAATCGACGGAAAATGTGGTCTTTATGGCATAAGGAAGGAATATCAAAACATTGATCGTTGTGGTTATATTCTGTAGTGAAGAAATCTAGTCAATATTAATTTCAAACGGTATAGTTTCAAATAAATTAGTTGACAAATATCGCACAAACGGCTTTGATAAATAACGGGTTTTCCAATAGGTATGATATATAGATAGATTTTGAAGTGACGTTTCGGCCATTTGTAATATGTCATGATCTGTCATTTGTTTTTCATTGTATTCAGTAGTGTTTACAATTTCGGCATGGAGAAATATACGCAAGAACAACATTTACAAGTTGTTCAGTTTTATTATCAAAATAATCGTTCTCCAAATACAACTCTTAGTGCTCTAAGTCCATTTTTTTAAATAAAAAAAAACACTTTCCAGCCGACCTACGACCTTGACACCCATGGGCAATATTTTAGCTCTCGTTAATAGCTATCTTTTTGCCATTGACCGATTCCCCATCCGACGTACCGTTAAGGAGCTAGAGCAAAAATAAACTTGCCGTTCAAATTTGAAAATGATGCTAAGTTCATTTTTTTTAAACCAAAAACAAACTACAGTCGACCTACGACCTTGACACACATGAGCAATATTTTAGCTCTCGTTAAGAGCTATCTTTTTGCCATTGAAAGTTTTGAAAGTTTGGAGATTCGATTATTTCAAGAAATTGTGATATTGAATGGCCTCCAAGAAGTTGTGGGGTTATTTGAAGTCATTGGTCTTTCGAAATAAACCAGACTCTATTCAAGCTTTACGACTTGATTTAGGGGAAAAAGTGCTCGAAAATTGGGTTCATCGAATTCGTTCCTGCAGAAGAATGACGTTTTATTTACAACTTAATTGTATGGATTGTACTTCACATTAAATAAAAAACTTTTGAATTTCTTTAACAATAAGTGTGTTTTTTTTTCAAAGAAATCATTTCACTCTTATTGGAAACCCCGTTTAAGAGCGACCTCTGTAGGAGAGCTATATCTTTTGATATAGTTTAGTTTAGGTTAAATAAACGTCTTATGTTTAAGGACATACACTTAAGCCATTATACACATTAGGATGATTTTTTCTGAAACTCGGAATGTTTGCATTTTTAATGAAGTATGAAACCAAAACATCACAAGTAGGAGGGGTAGGACAACGCCTGCTGGACCATCTAGTTTATGATATTTGTTAACCTTCAAGATTTATAGAAAATCGGTACTTGATATTCCCTTAGTATCTTCCAGCCAAATCCTCTGAGATGAGACAGATCTGATAATGTGTCAAACGCTTAGTTTCGGGATCTTGCATGTGCGAAAGCTGTGCATTGACATAGAAAATGTTCCATCATTTTGATGTCTTCCATACATGTCCTGCATTCATCGTTATCTCCATTAACGATTCAGGTCCTTAAGACGGATATCGAGCAAGCCATTCGTGAGATACAGCCAGAAAGCGTCACCAAGATCTTGTAAAATTTTGATTGACAGGATGCACTACTGCGAACTCAGCAAAGGCAGACAATTAGATGAAATCGTTTTCCATTAAAAAGTGGAATTGTTTGCTCTTTCAAATAAATGGAATTTTTTAAGTTGTTTTAAAGACAAAATTAGCACATGTCTTTTTTAGGTTCTCAGATGAAAATTTGAAGAGTAGTGTTTTAGTCAAGTAGTTTTATTTTTTTTTTGCGAAATTTCATTCTCCTCACTGTGCATAAATAGCGTTTGAAGTAGAGGCGCGCCTTTGCTTCTTCTATACTAGGATCTATTTTAGCTACGCACACGTACAATTTTAGTCACGACTATTAGTTGACATTGGACGGATACCACACTATTGCATTTTAACGAACTTGGCCACATTTTCTTTTTTTCTATTTAAAAATAAAACTTACTTTGTATTTTCTCAACTAATTACAAATAGAGCTAACTATATGCAGTAAGTTTTCTTTTGCACGTAGTGCTTCTGTTGTTTCTCCCAACTGAAGATGTGTTTCTTTCCTCCAGATTTCGGCTCTTCCACACTGACAACTGCTGCTACTGCTGGCGGCAGATATTTTTAGGCTTGGTAACAAAATAAAACGTGTTTTTATTTCTTATTTAATTTTCTTTTCGCCAAGAGAGGACGCTCACAACAACCAATTACAAAAAAAACTATTTATTTATAAATCATACGAAATTTCAATGAAATTTACGACGGCGTATTTATTTTCGTTTTGGATACGGACGAATTTGTGTTTTTGTTAACCAATGTATTTTTTTGTTAAAAACATCTATTGAAATGAGGTATTAGATCAGAACAAAATAAATGTCTAAAAACCTGCTCTTTTAGTTTATTTTCGAACACCGTTCCGTCCGTTTGCCGTATGAAGGAAGGAACTTCACGTTACAGAAACCGTCATCAAACTGTGTAGAAAATGCGTGGCGAGAGTTAATATAACACAGCACGACACGACCACAAGAAGCATTAAGAATTACGAGCGGGAAAAACGACAATCGTTTTTAATTGTTTTCTCTCGGTTAATGTTGTCAATTTAGCGTTTTTTTTAATACATTTTCATAAAGCAAGCAAAACAGTATGAAAGTTTATGCCCAACAAATTTTCGTAATATTTGCGAGCTGTACTTTGATCGCAAGAATGTGTGGACAGGCGAACGCACGGACGGACATAGATAAATCAAATCAAGAAGCGATCGACGCGTAGAACATTTTGAGTCGATTTAGTCATGTCATTGTCAGATAAAGTGATGATACCCACATTTTTGAGTTTATACAGGAGAAGCAATTATGTATGTGGTATTCAATTTATGATCAGATCTATGGAATGCCAAACAGTTCGTTCGAAATTAAATATATAGCGTGATCCATTTCGAGGTTCCCTACTTTTTTAAAGAAAAAACACAGAAAATTCAAATTGAATGGGGAATGTTTATTATCATTTGAAAGAACATTCTTTGGCATTTATTTTTTGAAGATTATGTCTATCAAATGTTGGCCGCGGCTACCTCTCAGATGGTCCATCCGTTGAGTCCAATTTTCGATGACTCGTTCGAACATTTCGACTGGTAACTGGCGAATGACACGCATGATGTTTTGCTCCAAGGCATAAACTTTATATATCCCCACAGGAAAAAGTCTAACGGTGTGATATCACACGATCATGGTGGCCAATAGACCGGCCCAAAACGTGAAATTATCTGCTCACCGAACTGTTCTCTCAATAAATCCATTGATTGATGCGATGTGTGGGAAGTGGCGCCGTCATGTTGAAATCAAATGTCGCCGAGATCACGAGTTTTAATTTCAGGCATCAAATAGTCGGTTCTCATGACACGATAACGGTCGCCATTGACGGTTACTTCCTCACCGGCATCATTTTTGAAGAAATATGGACCGATGATTCCGGTACGTCGGATCGGGAATCGGTCAATGCCACAAATATAGCTCTTAACGAGAGCTAAAATATTGCTCATGGGTGTCAAGGTTGTGGGTCGACTGGAAAGTGTTTTTTTGGATTTAAAAAATGGACTTAGCACAATTGGCGAACGATTATTTTGATAATAAAACTGAATAATTTGTAAACGTAAAACGCAAGTCTTTCCATGATGAAATGCCAAATAATACTTAACAAAAATAACATGACAGCATGACACGACTCACACTTGATCTGTCAAAAAAAGGCTATTGAAAAAAGTATGTCTACTAGGATATCCCATACTAGGTCTTCCTCTTTACTAGAGTCGACCAATGAGGTCTTCCTCTTTACTAGAGTCGACCAATGAAGTCTTCCTCTATACTAGACTCGAATACTGAGACCTTCTTCTACACTAGATTTACCCACTGAATTCTTCCTCTATACTAGAGTCAACCACTGAGGTCTTCCTCGACACTAGAATCGACCACTGAGGTTTTCCTCTATGCTAGTGTCAACATCTGACGTCTTCCTCTATACTAGAGTCAACATCTGACGTATTCCTCTATACTAGAATCAACCTCTATGGTCTTCCTCTATACTGGAGCCGACCACTAAGGAATTCCTCTATACTAGATTCGACCTCTGAGGTCTTTCTCTATATTAGAGGTCTTCTATATACTAGAGTCGACCACTCATGCCTTCCTCTATTTGGAATATCAGCAATTCGCCAACTAGTCTGATCGATATGTTGCGAATACCCACAAATACTGACCTAGACCTACTTGTGTACCTTAAATTATAAGGATTCGTTGACCCAATCTCCTTCTTTCTGTTCACTTAGTTGGTATGCTAAGTACAGGCAGGGTTACCATAAACATAAACATTACTGACATTTACAAAGAGCCCCTGGAACCTTCGGACATTTTTTAAATAAAAATAGCAGTAATTAAAAAAAATAAATATTTTATTATGGTCAACAATTCATTTTTTTTTAAAGGCTATTAACATTTTCTAAAAACGTTGTATTTTTCGCAATATCTTGTAAGATCTTTTTGAAACCGCTGATGGAATGAACAATTGATATTAAAAGAAGATGAACTTTACTTAATTTAGGATTCTTTAAAGCATTCTTAAGGTAATTAGGATAAATGGTTCTCGAGTTATGAAAAATATGTAGTTCAACCTCTATTTTTTAGATGTTTATCTTTGTTGTATATATTTATATTATAACGTTTGGCCCATCTAGTGGTTGCTTTTTGGACTAAGGCCGCCTCGCATATGCGATTTGACTCCGTTGGACTTTTTTGTGGGGAGAAGGGAAGGATAAGTGCTACACCAGGGCCACACAATCGAAAATGTGTAGAAAAATTGGGTCGACACAGAATGGGCCGGGACTGGCATTTCAATAAAGGCAAAATCATTGAAAAATATCGCCTTTGAGCTATTAAATCAAATGACATACGCTTTTTTTCGAGCAAATAATTTTAAAATAAAAACATAGCTTTTGACAAGAATGTGAAAACATTTTTTAATATCGCAAAAAAATTACAGATAAATATTTTTGAGATTTTTTTTATTTTTTATAAAAGTTTTTTTCAAAGGGCTATAGAAAACACTTTGGGCAAAATTTTCTAAATACAATAGGTAATTAGTTAGTTATATGGATGGAAAAAAGACCGCTGTCAAAATTCAACACCCTCCAACCGACCTGGTTGAAATTTTGTGTCAAAACTACTATTTAATAGGACTAAACTTGGAACAAGCTTCATCCTAATCAGAAGACGGTAGAAGATATTGAAAATTCGCTCAGTTGGCTTGAAATCCGCCATATGTATATGCAAACTAATAAATTACACCATTGCGTCACTCATTCAAATGGAACTTTGAATAATGAAAGTCACGATTGGCTGAACTATAAAAATACATTTGAATCAGTGACAGAAGGAGGACAAATACCACATTTTTGAAAAAGGAGGGAGGACAAAGGTAAAAAAGGAGGACATGTCCTCCGAAAGGAGGACGTATGGTAACCCTGAGTACAGGTAGCTTTTTTGGTACCGATTTAATTGTCCAAAACTTTATTGCCAGTCCACACGATTTGATGCCATTCTTTCATTTCGTTCTATTCTTCTGCTGTACCTACAGCTCAGTGAAAAATTTAAGCAATTAAACCACCTCCGTGGTGCTGCTCACACATTGTATACCCTATTTATTTTGAAAAAATACCCTATATGCCCATCACGGATGGGTGCTGTCACCCATCCGTGATGGGCATATAGGGTATGCCCATCAGACCTCAGGTTATGCCCCTCATTCGGCTGACCGAATGAGGGGCATAACCTGAGGTCTGCAAGGAAGATTGGAGGATCTCCATTATCCAGATTGCATCTGTTTTCTCAGTCACTAATTTTCTGACATCCCGGCAAAATTATCAGCCGACAGCGAAGCAGCAAGAATCACAGGTCTAAGAAAAACAGATCCAAAACGAAATCGCTGCGGATTAACATCAACATAAGTAGCAGATTCAGCAAACAAGTACAATACATTGAAGATGTTCAGCACTTCTGTTATTTGGGCAGTATCATCGATGTAAGAGGCCGTGCAGCTGCGGATATTTATGGCACATAAACAAAGTTGGGAAAGCATTTGCACAACTGAATTCTGTCTGGGAATCGTCCAGTATCTCAAGAAGAACCAAAATTAAGATATTTAATTCAAACGTCAAGTCCGCCTTACTATATGGATGCCGGACATGGAAATGGCCCCTTGCGATTTACAACGCATTCAAGTATTTATCAACTAATGCTTACGACGAATATTGCGCACTTTATGGCCTGCAACAATTAACTCTGGCTAAAACAAAAAAGGTTCTCATTGAAGCAGAAATGAGGAAAAAGAAATGGGGTGGGATCGGACACACTTCGCGAAAACAATCCGAATAGATTACCAGGAAAGCGATAGATTAGAATCAGCGGAAGATCCGCGCACACATGGAAGCGTCAAATAGCAATGTAACTATCCAGATTAAGTTTAAATCGGAACAATATTGTTATAATGGCCACAAGAGGAGTAAAAAACAATATATGGGCATTTCTCCAATGCCGAATGTGACATTCGTACGCTTTCAATGTACAAAAAACATATGCCAAAACATTACTTCGTTTTGACAAAAGGCGAAACTTAAAGCTCTTGATTAGCACTATAATTTTGGCCAATTGTTCTTTTTCAAGATAATTACAAGAAACAAAGACATTCGAATGCAACCAGAACCAGAAGTCGCTTTCAAAGAAAACACACGCAGATTTCAGCGAAACCTAAAGGAATATTTTAATGCGACTAATTTCAAATTAATATTTTTATTGTGCTTTTTTAACAAGCTTTTAGTAATTTTAATGTTGCTAAAATCGCTTTTGTTATACCTGAAATAATTTTGGAAAAACAATATTCCTTCTAGGGTTTTTATTTCTAAGCCATTTCTAACTTTAGTTTTATTTAGATTTACAATTCTTTCTACATTTGCAGACTGACAATTCTTTCTACATTTGCAGAAGAATTCGGCAAAGTCATTAAATTGTTAATAGACTCGCACAAATTTTTGAATGCTGGCTAATTATTATATAGCTTGACAGAAATAACGTAATTCCAAAAAATTCTTCAAAATTTAGGTGTCTTAATTGTCGAGCTTAATTTTCAATGATTTGATATTTGTCCTTAGGAATCAAATTGGGATAGTCTTTTGGCAGAGGAATTATATCAGTAGTTTTGTTTAAAATCACTGAAGTGTTAATTAAATTCAAAATTTTTAATAGTAGCATTGTAAAATCAAATTTCTTTTTTAAACTAAGACACAACTCAATATAAAAAGATATACAATTATCAACAAATGTATTGTAAGATTCAGAGTCAATTGTTATATGTGATAACTTTTCTTTTACTTATACGCCAAGGTACAATTTAAATTGAATAATTCAACAGATAACATAAAACGTCACAATAAAGGGGATTCTGAACCGGCGTCATTTTGCCAAATTTTAGTTAAAAAAACGTCAAAATGACGTAACATCGTCACGTCTGACAACACTGCTTGAAATTCAAAGGCACATATCCACTCTCAGTGATGCCAATTTGAAAGAGAATAATGCTTGGAAATAGCAGAAGAAGTGTTAGCATAGACTTTTAAAGACAAAGCCGTGAAATTCCTCTCTTTTGATTTAATGAAAAGAGCTGCGAGTAGGGTTTCGATAGTCTGCAAAGATTTTGACTGTAACGAAATATTTTTAACAATTTTAATAAATGTAAATGCAAGAACGTATTGATTTTTACAAAAGTTGATTCTACAAAAGTCAGCTATATGCTCAAAATAGGCTGCCTGCAAAGCGCCCTATCGACAGTCTTGGAAGCAGTGTTCCCAACTCTTCCGAGGTAAAAATTACTACGGAACAACTGTGCAGAAACCACCACAAAACCACTACCAACCAAGTATAAAAACACCAAAAATCGCTGTGAGAAAATAACAAAAAAATATTTTTGAATTCAAATAATTTTTTCAACATTTGTAGAATTTATATTTATAACATAAACGTAACAGTCTTTTTTGTTTTCCCTTCTCAGGATTAAAGTATTAATAAATGACTTGTTCCTGGTCAAATAAAAAAGTATAATTTCCCTCTATCTCTTCTGGCCATAAAATTGATTCTGTATAAAATTGTGATTTCTAAATGTTTCATTGACATTTATTTTTAAAAATAAATTATTGGGTATTTTATACTTCGAGCAGCAAACATTTTGAAACTTTAACACATATTTTATTTGTATTAAAGAATTTACAGTATTTAAAGACATTCGGTTCCTAAGTTCTGAATCACAAGAGGCAATTTTTTCCAAGCAAGTGTCAAAGTCTCTCTCCTACAAACTTTGACACTTGCTTGAATTCAGGACTATCATTGTTCTTAAAGAAATTCATAACGCTCAGTTGTGAATTACGGGCACAAATCACATAAGAACATATGGAGTGAATTCTTTTAATGTCGCCGTCATTTTGCATTCTTCGACGATGTACATATGTAAAAAATCACTAAAAGCGGTACAAAAAAATCACTACTTTTACAAAACAGAGGTATTTGGAGATCAAAAATCACCACAAGTAGCGGAAAAATCACCAAGTTGGCATCGCTGCTTGGAAGGCATTTCTGCTTAAGAGAGCCAAAAGAGAGAAATTTCACGTCTTTCTTGTTCAAATGTCTTTGGTGTTAGTATTTATGTTCACTGCTAATAACAGGGTGTATTGTTGTTGTTTGTGTACAACAACAAAACGATGACAATGACTTTTGGTTTGTATTTTTTTGTACGGGCGCTTGCCAACGAGACAGAGAACGTTCTCTTTCTAAGTACTCCTATATTGTTTAGCCGGTGGTTTTTGGAAATGCTATTTTTTCCTCCAGTTCTTTCTTGTTCTCCACAAATCCCAATAGGAACAGGGTTGCCAGAACTGGGGTTTTGACCCCAATACTGGGGTTTAGTCAATGCAATTTGGGATAAAAAAATATAATTTGGGGGTGGGGTTTTTGTTCGGGGATTTTTGTAAATTTTGTTGGGGTTTCTTGGGGTTTATTTTATGCAATACAAAGATTTCCTTTATCTTCTATGATATTAATCCAAAAATGAGATCGAGGTCTATCTATTATGGTTTTTTATGTGTTTCTTTTTTATATTCATTCAAAATTTCGTCTTTCATGGAAAGACATCATCAGGATCAGAAAATATAACTGCGAAAAACCTTAAAATTATCCGTAGAAAATTAGTATGGACTCCCTGTTGTTGTCTGTTGTCATACGCATGACAACACGAAACACTTTAATTTCTTAAACCATTTAAATTGCCATCAAATGAAAATCTGAAAAATTAATTATAATTTTTATATTCTGACCTCCTGTCACCACAAAAAGATACGTGAAGCGGTTAAGAAGATATGGCAATTTTAACAAATGGTATTTTAGAAAAAATCCAGAGATCTGTGCCATAAAAACTACAACAAATTTCTAAAAACTAAAAACGCGTCCATAGTAAAGAAATGTTTAAAGTTTATTAAAATCAAAAGAGTAATTTTTAAAATGTTTGGTTTTGAACTAATTTCGAGTTTTTTATATGTTTGACTTGTTTTCAACGAAATAAGTTTTATGTGGGGTTAAGTTGGGGATTTTCTTGTGATTATTTGGGGACAACAGCAATTTTTTTCTGGCATCCCTGAATAGGAATTGTGTATGCCAAATAAACCGCAAATAAATTGAGGTTTTAGTTTAGTTAGTTTAGATAGACCATCCTGTAATAATTTTAACTTGCCATCTGCCTGGGTAATGATACCAAATGTAAACTGTTCATTAACTTCAGCTTTTGCCCTTTAAATTTGTATACCCTTAAAAAAAGAATTTTGCAAGAAAGCACGTGCTTTTTCTCGTTCACTCAAACTATCCCTCTTTTATCCTGAGTTCAGAGTCCTTTTAAGGGTGTTTTTTTAACTCTCTTTTAATGGAGAACCACCACTACATTAAATGTCATCGTGTTGTACTTCTTTGGAATATTAACCGAGTTTACTTTATTTACTCTCTCTCTCAATTGGGACGAAATTGGAGTTTTCTGTTTCCCTTCTTTTGGAACTGTTGGGTTTTAGATTACATATTAGCTGATGCAAGTTTTAAAGTAGAATGTCATCACCAATTTTGCGGTAGCATTGTTTAAAACTCTTTCTTCTTCGTTTTCTTTTATTATACACTCTTTTCTCTGCCGGCATTTTTGTTGTTGTGAGTGTATTGGTGAGTAATGTTATGTTACTCTCTTGTAGTTTTTTTCACTTTTTTCTTCTCAAGCTAAAACTTAAAAAAAAAGCACATGTTGTTACGTTACAATGAACTTAGGCCTGTCTAGACATTGGGGATACCCTACAATCCACAATGCAGAAGTCCTGCGAATGATATTCCATTTATGTGACACACTATGTAACAGCAAATTTGTGCTAATGCTGTTCCCACCAAAACCAATATAGTATAAGAAGACATTCCTTCCCGTAGCGAGTAAGTATCAGTTACGAACGAATACACGGGGAAAAATCGCCTTTTTTGATATGCTTGAATCGAAAGAAAATATATTTGGAACACAAATTTTTAAATATTATATATAATATATAAAAAAATAAAATGTTGGTAATCATCGTATTTTATTGTGAATAATTATAAAAAATGAATACAAAATGTCTACATTTTTAAAATATAATGGTTTCATAGCATATCTCAGTTGTTTTCATGAGAAAATTTGCCTAAAAACTGAAAAAATGTATTTTTTCCATTTTCAGCTACTTTTATAGACATTTTTATATTTGATTATATCTATATATATAAAAATGGAAAAATGTTTGTATGTATGTATGTGTTTTATAGACGTTTAAACCACTGGACCGATTTTAAAATTTTTTCTTTTGTTTGAAAGCTATTTGGTCTGAGATGGTTTTGGAAAAAAAAATTGCAAATAGTGGGCGGGGAAAATGTGGGCGTGGCAAATCGTTTGTTTGTGTGTTTGTTCTAGGGATGTAGCGAATATTGAAATATATTTCTTGCGAATGCGAAAGCGAATAGTGAAATATGCATTTTTGCGAAAGCGAATGCGAATATTAGTTTGAGCCTTTAGTACCAACAAATTTAAGGAACTGAATTGATACTTTTCCAGGATATTCAAGTATTAAGACTTTTTTCCATAGTTTTACCTCCTGTTACCACAAGCACACACATATCTTAAAATTGTGTGAAGGGAATAAGGAGATTTAACACTTTAATAAATGGAAGCGAATACTGAAATATATTTTTGCGAAAGCGAATAATTCACAGATGGTTTTTGCGAATGCGAAAGCGAATTTTAAAATGATGCGAATAATTCGCGTTCGCATATGCGAATGCGAATATTCGTTACATCCCCACTTTGTTCCACTGCAGTTCTGCTGGCAGTCTACGTCAGTGGTCCAAAAATGGACGGGATCGGAAATATGGCGCAACGAAGTGGACCGGGTCCAGCTAGTTACATATAAAAAAAAACATGTTATGATTTAACACTTAATAAATGGAAGCGAATACTGAAATATATTTTTGCGAAAGCGAATAATTCACAGATGGTTTTTGCGAATGCGAAAGCGAATTTTAAAATGATGCGAATAATTCGCGTTCGCATATGCGAATGCGAATATTCGTTACATCCCCAGTTTGTTCCACTGCAGTTCTGCTGGCAGTCTACGTCAGTGGTCCAAAAATGGACGGGATCGGAAATATGGCGCAACGAAGTGGACCGGGTCCAGCTAGTTACATATAAAAACATGTTATGCTTGCACTCTTTCTACAAAATTTCGCTATTACAATCAATTAAGAAGAGAAAAATGCAAGGAGACCAAAAAAAAGTTCGATTAACGATTAATTTAACGCTTAAAACAGATGGAAAAATCGTACGTTCGCGACCGGTACCTAAGCCAATTAGAATAAAAACCAATGGAGTAATTTATTGTGTAAATATTCGATAGAAAGCTACATTAATCCTCTTTTAAAATAAATTAATAGCTTTAGAATATTCCGTTCCTTTTCGCAGATTTTTGCATGTTTCTAGATTCAGCCAAAGTCGACTTCTGTTTCGCGTACGTTCGTGACCACATGTTTATTGCTATCATTATGAAAACTAAAACTCGGTGAAACCCATCTTTTGCACCTAACATAGAGCTACTAATATGCTATCATATCACCAAAAAAATGCGGGGAAAATTTTTGTTTTCTATATTTTTTGTACATCAAAAACGTACGAACGTACGTTCGTGACCCGCGGAAATGCCCATATTTCTGAGCAAATAAATTTTATTTGAAAATCAATAAAATATATTTGGAACGCATATATTAATATATTACAACAAAGTATATTTGCAAACTAAATTTCTCAAATAAAGTATGTGTTTAAGTACAAATAAAATTATTGTTTAGGAATTTCTCCAAATATATTTTATTTAAAAAAGGTTTTCAAATCTTTTGCTCACTTTGCGAATTTCATTTTTATTTTTTCTTGGTTCCCAATTGTACCTCCCATATATGGTACCATATGCAGCATTGATTTCTGTTTCAAATCAATCATTTCAATATTCTGAGTATTCCAAGCCATCATTAGTTGTCAATCCACCATAAAATTTATTTTGATCCAAGATTATAGGATTTCAATTATTATTTTTTATTTTTACGAACATTAAAAATTTCTAAAAAATACTTTGCATTACTGAACAGTATAACACAACTTAGGTATTTTCTGAATACTTAAATGCAAATTTTTGGTTGATTCGGAAATAATAGTCCCAAATAAAAACATATTAGGAGTAAACAAAGATTTGTTTAGAACAGCATCTTCCCAAATATATTAACTTTGTGTGTACCAAATATTATATGTTTAGAGTGTACTCTAAACATATGTATGTTTCAAGCCGAATATGTTATACTACAGAAGCTATTTTTCAGCGTGTAGGAATTTGATTTCAACGAGTAAGGTTTTTCACGTATTTTCAGACCGAATTTCCTGATTACAAAATTAATATCAATCGATATGTGCAAAAAAAAGTTCAAGAAAAGACACCAGAAAACTATTTTTTCGCGGTTGAAAAATCATTTCTATTCGTTCGTCACTCGAGAAAATGTAAACAAACATGCGATGGCACATCTTCTATATTCATTGACTCTGGTTCCGACTCCTTTCAATCAATTTTTTACAATTATGTATGCAATGTACACAATGTTGCCTTATCTTATTTTTGATTTTTTTTATATATATGGCAACGTTGAATGTACATGATAACTGTACGGGTTATAAGTGGGGAACAACATCCCTATGGAAATGCCAAGATCTCGGGATCTTTGGGGATAGTAAAATGCCAAATTCATGGAAATTCCGTTTTATGCGGTAGAAGCGTTCCTCAGAGATCCGCATAAAAATACTCTACTTCCATACAAAACGAGTAAGGAGAGATACGTCGGGAACATCTTTCAAACTCGACTTTGAAAGACGTCGGACGATTTCACTGGTGTTTAAGGGATTCTCTTACACGTTCCATGTGAGAAATTGTTCTCACTGAGAGTTACAGAACAGCGGTACAAAATAAGCAAGCTATATAATTGGTCCAAATTTATTCGTAGAGGTTAAATCTACCCTGCTCTATGGAAGCGAACCCTGCAATCTTATATACCCTCCACCACGGATAACATGTGAATGGTTTCGGGCACAAATAAAGTCATATTACAAAATTTCAGCTCGATTCGTTGTTTTTGATTCGATTTGTTGTTTTTGTTGCGTGAAGAAGTAACATCTAGAGGGACCTTTGTATAGGGGCTATATCAAAACATGGACCTATGGCTACCGTTGTTTCCGGGTATAAATAAACCGCAGTAATACATTTTCAGCCCGATTCGTTGACATTTGTGGTCTCTATGACGATGTTAAGTCAAATCGGACAGACGCTATATATGGGGGCTATATCAAAATATGAACCGATGTTGCCCATTTTCAATCACACGTTACCTGCAGCTAAAGGAAGTATCTATACCAAATTTCAGCCACCTAGCTCAAGTATTACTCGTATAGATTGTGGATTGATTACAACAGACGGACGGACATGGTTAAATCGTCTTGGAATTTTAAGACGATTAAGAATATATATACTTTATGGGGTCTCAGAGCAATATTTAGATGTGTTACAAATGGAGTGACCAAATGAGTATATAAAGGGTTTTCCAACAAGAGGTGTTATTTTGGTATTCAAAGAAAAATGCCATTTTTTGAGATAAATGATCGGAAGTTAATTTCATAATAAAGAGGAAGGTATGCCGTTAATAATGAAAAACAACATCAGCCAAATGGCCACCACGACCACGCTTACAGGACCATATCCTTTTCATGAAATTTTCCATAACCAAATCGCAACGTGGCTGCCCTATGTCCTCGATAGCCTCACGAATTCTATCTTTGAGTTCTTGAATCGACACTGGGCTGTTGGCGTAGACCTTATCTTTCACGTGGCCCCAAAGGAAGAAGTCGCAAGGTGTTAAATCACAAGATCTCGGTGGCCAATTGTGATCACCTCTTCGAGAGATTACACGGTCCGGAAACTATTCTCGTAACAGAGCAATGGCTTCGTTGCTTGTGTGGCACGTAGCGCCGTCTTGTTGAAAGTAAACGTTGTCCAGATCAATACCATCCAACTCCGACCATAAAAAATCATTAATCATCTCTCGATAGCGCAAGCGAGAGATGATCGAAAATGAGCTGTTGATCCAACCTCATTTTCGAAAAAGTAAGGCCCAATGACCCCACCGGACCATAAACCGCACCAAACAGTCACACGTTGAGGATGGAGAGGCTTCTCAACAATAACTCTTTTCCGAGCCCCAGATGCGACAATTTTACTTGTTGACGTAGCCACCGAGGTTAAGATGATTTTTCGATGATTTTCAATTTTTCGAATTTTAATAATTTCAATGCGTTGTTGAATCGTGTATCGTTCCATTTTTAGCAACGGCGTAGTTTCTACTTGTCAAATGACGCTCCAAGGAAAAAATCAATTTTTTTGGAGCGTCATTTTATTGTGGATAACATTTAATGAAAATACCTTCAAATTTTATGAAAATATCTCCAGGCGATTTCGAGTTATGATCATTCAAAGTTTGTCTTTTTTACTAATAAATGCAAATAACATTGCAATGATACAATGCATATACTAAAATGCTTGTAGAATTCGCGTTTATTGGTGAAATGCGATAGGACTTGCAACATATAATAAGGTTATATTCATCTAAATTTTTGTGTATAAGACGTATTTTTAACGTCTTCCAGTGAAGAGATATTTCAAAGTAAAAAACTGTTTTTTTTTGTTTTTCAAAAAAAAATATCCACAGTAAATGGAATACAACTTTTTTGGATCACGTGGGATCACTACTATATAACATAGAGAAGAGAGGTGACTTAGAGATGAATCCAACGGTACCTAATTTATCTGCGACTTTTTGCGATTATGGCAGATTTTTTACTTTAAATATGTGCTTTTTTTCTTTAAATATAGGAAATATGTGAAAATTATCCACAGTAAATGGAATACAACTTTTTTGGATCACGTGGAATCACTACCATATAACATAGAGAAGAGAGGTGAATGGGATGAATCCAACGGTACCTAGTTTATCTGCGACTTTTTGCGATTATGGAAGATTTTTGTACTTTAAATATGTGCTTTTTTCCCTTTAAATATAGAAAATATGTGTGGGAGGTATATCAATCTATAACCAATTTTCCCGAAACATATGTACCGATTTTCTTGGTTTAAAAAAATAACATTTGCGAAATTTCGGCAAAATCGGATAATAATTACGAACAGTACTGAACGGACGAGGATTGATGGATTAACAGGAGGCTGCAAGTTTGATCAAGTACGATCAAAAATAGTAATTGTTATACTTCACTTTTTCTACAAAACCTATAAAAATAAAGTTACAATAAAATATATACGCTTCTGCAGTTTGTGTGTATTAGGGTGGACCAATTATTATTTGTTTTTAATTTAACTTTTCTTTTATTATCTGTCTACGACACATTGTGTAACGTGCATTAGTGCAAAATGTCAGCTTTCCAAAAAATTGCAGCCCACAATTTCATCCCATTTAAGTTGTCTTAGTTTCAAATTTAAAAACATGGCAGGTTTTGTAGACTTTTATCGCAATGTTGACAAAAATATTTTTGAACTTCAATGGTCGGCATATTTAAAACGCAGCAACACACAATCAAGCACCTGAAACAGATTTCAAACTAAATTTTGTCAGCTTTAATTTAAAGTCAAGATCACTGAAGTTGGCACGATATTCGGGGTTTTACACTAATTTCCACAAAGTCGCTTTTGAAGTCCCACTGTGCGATAAATGGTAACAGTAAGAAACATCTGGCTACACCAAATTATTCTCCAAAGAATTATCTTGAAGACGGTCCAAACCGTAGGACTCTATCTCTAACGGTATAGTCGTGAGATAGAAAATACTGCTATGCGCGCGTTTACCCATTTTTTCCCATTGTGCGTCGGTTGAAGTTTCGTGAGCTACCTGAAGTCATAGGCATTTCAAAAGGTGCTTTAAATCGCATATTGACAGAAAATTTGAGAAAGCTGTGCGCAAGATGGGCGCCGCGTTTTGCTCACTATCAAGAAAATAAACCAGTTCACACATCCACTATTGCGGTGGCCACATGCAATAAATTAAAGTTCGAATTGCTTCAGCTCCCTCGGATTATTTTTTGTTTCCAAACCTGAAAAAAAGGTTCAGCGGAAAAAGATTTCCCAACTATGAAGATGCGGAGGTTGCGGTTTGTGGCTATTTTCAGGAACTAGACAGTTCTTATTATAAACAGGAGATCTAACCTATTGAGAATCGCTGGAAAAAGTGTATCGAGCTAAAAGGAGATTATTTTGAGAAATAAAAGAAAAATGTTTCCAAATTTCTTGTTTTTTCTTTGGATTGGGGCTATATTTAAATCTGAGCCGATTTCCACTAAATTTAGTAGTCTTCATAAATGTTAAAAGAGACTTGTCGCTGCCAATTTTCACCTCGATATGGTATAGGCTTTAGAAGCAAAATCGGAAGGAACGTATATATGGGGGCTATATCTAAATCTGACCTGATTTCAACTAATTTAAGTAGTCGTTATTAATGGCTGAAGAGACTTCGGCTTTCAATTTATTCCTTGCTCTGATGCAAAATATAGCTTCTATAGCACTTAGATGTCAAATCGAATGGAACATACATATATGTATATAAGGGCTATATGTAAATCTAAACCGATTTCCACTAAATTTAGTAGTATTTATAAGTAGGTGAAGAGATTTGTCTCTGCCAATTTTTACCTCGATCTGGTGTAAAATACACTCGCTGTAGCCCTTAGAACCCAAATCGGGGGAAAAGATATATGGGCGCTATATATAAATCTAAACCGATTTTTCCCCATTTCAATAGGCATCGTCCCTGGGCTAAAAAAGTGCTAAATTTCATCACAATAAAACCATAATTACGACCTGCACTTTGATTACAACGATACATTTACAGACAGACGGACATGGTTAAATCGAATCGACGTGATTCCAAGTCGATAGGTACGAGGGTTGCTATTTATATTTCGGTCCTGGCAATGCTGGTGTTGTCAGATGAAAACTGGAACTTCCATTGGAAAGTATGACATTTTTTAGCATAACTTCACTCAGAACGTTTTGTCATTTGAGCGCGAATTGTTTAGGTTACAGTGTGTTGAAAATTCACCTCCAAATGGTTTTGAACGCTTCGAAATCTGCTTCAGGCGTCGAAAAACGTTGACCAAGCAGTTTTTTCTTGATGTGAGTGAATAAGAATAAGTCATTGGGTGTCAAATCAGGGCTGTACGGCGGATGACCCATCAATTCGACGTTTTGGCCGGTCAAAAAGGCGCTGGTTTGAGCCGATGTGTGAGAGCTCTCATTGTCATGGTGCACAATGATTCGTCTTCTCTTGTTCGTTTTTCGAATTTCTCCGAAGACTTCAGGCAAACAAATTGTGGTATACCACTAAGAATTGACCGTCCTACGTTGCTCAAGCGGAGCAGCCGCCATTTGCTTCGAAGTGCTTCTTCCACGAACAACTTTCGTTGGATTTGGCTCGTCTTCGAAGACCCACACGGTCGATTGCTGTTTTGTTTCGGGTTCATACGCATAGATCCAAGATTCGTCACCTGTGACGATCTTATAAACGTCTTTTGAAGCACCGCGATCGTATTTATTCAAAATTTCTTTGCACCAATCGACACGAGCCGTTTTTTGAGCGATTGTCAAATTGTGCGGGATCCAACGAGAACAAATCTTTTTTACGGCCAGGTGTTCATGCAATATCGAATGTATGCTGGTGGAAGAAATGCTCAAGGATGCCTCTATCTCACGGTATGTCACATGACGATCTTGCATTATCAGTTCACGCACGGCATCAATGTTCTCTGGCACAACGGCCGTTTTTGGACGTCCTTCGTCTTTGAGCGGGCGTCGGCCACGATTGAATTCATAAAACCAGTTTTTCACAGTGGTACAGGATAGTGCTTCATCGCCATACGAGGGCGGTTCGGAAACTTCTTAGCCTATCAATGAAAGAGAATAGTTAGTTTTTCAGAAATATTTTTATTTTTCAATATAATCTCCTGAAACTTCAATACACTTAGTCCAACGCTTATATAGCAATTCTATCCCTTGATTAAAATAGTTTTCTATCTATCCCTTGATTGATAGTTTTCCTCAAGGTCTTCAAAATAGTGGTTTACAACTGTAATTGCATCTTCATTTGAGGTAAAACGCTTGCCAGCAAGGAATTTTTTTAGATTTGGGAACAGGTAAAAGTCACTCGTACTATAATTCGTTGATTTTAGCCATTGTTAAAACACTCTTGTGCGCTGGTGCGTTTTCTTGATGAAAAATTATTTTTTTGTGTTGTAAGCCAGGACGTTTTTCTCGAATTTGTACATTTAATTGATCCAAAAGGTTGCAATAGTACTCTGAATTTATTGTTTTACCCTTTTGCAGATAGTCAATCAATAAAATACCTTTGAAGTCCCAAAAAACCGTTGCCATAACCTTACCAGCCGATTGAATTGTTTTTGCCTTCTTTGGGGCACTTCCTCCAGCTTCAGTCCATTGTTTGGATTGTTCTTTTGTCTCTGGAGTATAGTGGTGGATCCATGTCTCATCAACAGTTATGAAACGTCGCTTAAAATCCATTTTATTTCGCTTAAAACGATCCAAACAAGCTTGAGAAATGTTCATTCTTATGCGTTTTTGGTCGACTGTTAACAAGTGCGGCACCCATCTTGCAGAAAGCTTTTTCATCTGTAGTTCTTCATGCAAAATTAAATGGACTCGATCATTTGAGATGGCCATGATATTAGCTATTTCACGCACTTTTATTCGTCGATCATTTAATACCATATCATGCACTTTGGCTACAATTTCTGTTGTTGTTGCTGTTTTTGGACGTCCACTAGGTGGTTCATCATCAATGCTTGTACGACCACGTTTAAATTCAGCAACCCAATTTTTTACTGTTGCATATGAAGGAGCACTTTCACCTAACACATTCACCATATCATTATGAATTTCTTGTCCAGATAAACCTTTTTTATGTAAATATTTAATGACACCACGCATTTCTAATTTTTCCATTGTAAGGAGTTGAAGGAGTTGCCAGATCGAAACAAAATTTAACATGTGTTCATAGCAGAGATGGAAGTTTCCAAAACACTTAACTTTTTTCTGTTTATACCGCGCTTTTTGTGCTAGGCTAAGAAGTTTCCGAACCGCCCTCCTACAAAGATTTAACTTCGTCGATGCACTTTTGTCGTGATAATCCACGTCCAAAGTTGTGAAAAATTATCGCACGAAAATGTTCACGAGTTAATTCCATTTTTTTGCCAAATTGATTTTTTCTAGTCACTGTAAACGACACAAATCATGGTCGTACGTCAAAACGTTCTGAGTACGTTTATGCTAAAAAATGTCAAACTTTCCAATGGAAATGGCGCAAGGCAACACTTAGTGTAGGCCAGAAATATATATAGCAACCCTCGTATAATAAACGATGTGTCTATCTCTTCTCCTTTTGGGTGTTACAAACGAATGCACAAACTCGTAATACCCTGGAACACTGTATTTGGTTTTGGCAAATTTGGTTTTGCACAACCATTTGCAAACAAATGGCATGGTCTATTAGTGGGATGGGACTTGTACAGGGTTTTCCAATAAGAGTGATATGACTTCTTTGAAAAAAAAAACACACTTATTGTTAACGAAATTTAAAAGTTTTTTGTTTAATGTGAAGTACAATCGATACAATTAAGTTATAAATAAAACGTCATTCAAATGGCCTCCACGACTTGTTCTGCAGGAACGAATTCGATGAACCCAATTTATTTTAAACACATCGGTTAAAAAATGTGGCTTCAATAGCGCTTATACATATGTCAAATCGGTGGTTCATATATGTAAATAGACACTATATCTAAATCTGAACCGATTTTGACTAAATTCAAATTCAAAAATATGTGGTTCAACATCTGTTATCTTCATTTTGTTAGATATAAGGGGTTTTCCAATAGGGCTGATATGATTTTGAAGAGACGTTTCGGCCATTTGTAATATCGGTTTTAGATTAAGCCCTTCATATACCCATGTATGTTCTATCCCATTTGCCATGTAATCTTTATAGAAGCTGTACTTTACTTTATATCATCAAAAGTTTCCGGACAGTGTTATCTCTCGAAGAGGTGATCACAATTGGCCACCGAGATCTTGTGATTTAACACCTTGCGACATCTTTCATTGGGGCCACGTGAAAGATAAGGTCTACGCCAAAGTCCCAGCATCGATTCAAGACCTCAAAGATAGAATTCGTGAGGCTATCGAGGACATAGGGCAGCCACTTTGCGATTTGGTTATGGAAAATTTCAGGAAAAGGATATGGTCCTGTAAACGTGGTCGTGGTGGCCATTTGGCTGATGTTGGTTTTCATTATTAACGGCATACCTTCCTCTTTATTATAAAATAAACATCCGATCATTTATCTCAAAAAATTACATTTTTCTTTGAATACCAAAATAACACCTCTTGTTGGAAACCCCTTTAATTCGGAGAAAGTGCTTCTGGGAGTCGGATTAGACCAAATGTGCGTCAATGTGAAACTAAAGCAATGTTAACCATGTGCTCGAATGTACATTGTAAGTATGTATGTACATATGTATGTATGTACGAGTATATCCTACTATGTAAGTACGAGCATATACAAACAAAAGAAGTCTACGATATTTATTTAGAAAAATCTAATTCTAATGCAATCCAAACATACAATTGCATTATTTTATGAAATGACTTACCACCAGTTAGTTAGCTGATGTTTGGTTTTATCAATGGCAGAAAAGTGTGTATGACGTAGCAAAAATTTTATTTAATTTTATTTTATCTTATTTCTGCAAGTCATGGTACGCAAACATTTATTTTTGTGTGTATATTAAATGATTCATTTGATACGCTCGCGATGCATTTATTCTTAGATAACGTATCAAAATTCCTTTTAACGGAGCGGACAATGACGTCAGTTAAACACATTTTGTTGTTGTACTACATACTTTCGGTAGCGGTAATGTTTCTCAACATTTCTTTACGGTAATGTTTCTCAATATTTCTTTACTTGTTAACATACAAGTGGGAATGACACTAAACATGTTGGAACTCATCAAAACTCTTGCAACTAAAAATTCTTCATATTGAACAGTAGTTATAAACCTATTAAGTTGAAAATGATATTATTTGAAATATCATCTTTGCAGCCTTTTCTTATAGAAAATTATGTCGCTGATGACTTTTCTTATAGAAACGATCATCATCGATGACTTTTCCTACATACACATTCATTGTTGATGACTTTTCCTATATAAACAATCTTCGTTGATGACTTTTTTTATAGAAACTGTCATCGTTGATGACTTTATAGAAAAGTTCATCGTTGATGTCTTTTCTTATAGTAAAGTTCATCGTTGATGACTTTTCTTATAGAAAAGTTCATCGTTGATGACTTTTCTTATAGAAAAGTTCATCGTTGATGACTTTTCTTATAGAAAAGTTCATCGTTGATGACTTTTCTTATAGAAAAGTTCATCGTTGATGACTTTTCTTATAGAAAAGTTCATCGTTGATGACTTTTCTTATAGAACAGTTCATCGTTGATGACTTTTCTTATAGAAAAGTTCATCGTTGATGACTTTTCTTATAGAAAAGTTCATCGTTGATGACTTTTCTTATAGAAAAGTTCATCGTTGATGACTTTTCTTATAGAAAAGTTCATCGTTGATGACTTTTCTTATAGAAAAGTTCATCGTTGATGACTTTTCTTATAGAAAAGTTCATCGTTGATGACTTTTCTTATAGAAAAGTTCATCGTTGATGACTTATATTATAGAAAAGTTCATCGTTGATGACTTTTCTTATAGTAAAGTTCATCGTTGATGACTTTTCTTATAGAAAAGTTCATCAACGATGAACTTTTGATGACTTTTCTTATAGAAAAGTTCATCGTTGATGACTTTTCTTATAGAAAAGTTCATCGTTGATGACTTATATTATAGAAAAGTTCATCGTTGATGACTTATATTATAGAAAAGTTCATCGTTGATGACTTATATTATAGAAAAGTTCATCGTTGATGACTTTTCTTATAGAAAAGTTCATCGTTGATGACTTTTCTTATAGAAAAGTTCATCGTTGATGACTTTTCTTATAGAAAAGTTCATCGTTGATGACTTTTCTTATAGAAAAGTTCATCGTTGATGACTTTTCTTATAGAAAAGTCCATCGTTGATGACTTTTCTTATAGAAAAGTTCATCGTTGATGACTTATATTATAGAAAAGTTCATCGTTGATGACTTATATTATAGAAAAGTTCATCGTTGATGACTTATATTATAGAAAAGTTCATCGTTGATGACTTTTCCTATAGTAAAGTTCATCGTTGATGACTTTTCTTATAGAAAAGTTCATCAACGATGAACTTTTGATGACTTTTCTTATAGAAAAGTTCATCGTTGATGACTTTTCTTATAGAAAAGTTCATCGTTGATGACTTTTCTTATAGAAAAGTTCATCGTTGATGACTTTTCTTATAGAAAAGTTCATCGTTGATGACTTATATTATAGAAAAGTTCATCGTTGATGACTTATATTATAGAAAAGTTCATCGTTGATGACTTTTCTTATAGAAAAGTTCATCGTTGATGACTTTTCTTATAGAAAAGTTCATCGCTGATGACTTTTCTTATAGAAAAGTTCATCGTTGATGACTTTTCTTATAGAAAAGTTCATCGTTGATGACTTTTCTTATAGAAAAGTTCATCGTTGATGACTTTTCTTATAGAAAAGTTCATCGTTGATGACTTTTCTTATAGAAAAGTTCATTGTTGATGACTTTTCTTATAGAAAAGTTCATCGTTGATGACTTTTCTTATAGAAAAGTTCATCGTTGATGACTTTTCTTATAGAAAAGTTCATCGTTGATGACTTTTCTTATAGAAAAGTTCATCGTTGATGACTTTTCTTATAGAAAAGTTCATCGTTGATGACTTTTCTTATAGAAAAGTTCATCGTTGATGACTTTTCTTATAGAAAAGTTCATCGTTGATGACTTTTCTTATAGAAAAGTTCATCGTTGATGACTTTTCTTATAGAAAAGTTCATCGTTGATGACTTTTCTTATAGAAAAGTTCATCGTTGATGACTTATATTATAGAAAAGTATATCGTTGATGACTTTTCTTATAGAAAAGTTCATCGTTGATGACTTTTCTTATAGAAAAGTTCATCGTTGATGACTTTTTTTAATAAGTTTATAACAGTAGTTATAAACCTATTAAGGTGAAAATGATATTATTCTTTGCAGCCTTTTCTTATAGAAAATTTCGTCGCTGATGACTTTTCTTATAGGAACGATCATCATCGATGACTTTTCCTACATAAACAATCATTGTTGACTTTTCCTATATAAACAATCTTCGTTGATGCCCTTTTTTTATAGAAACTGTCATCGTTGATGACTTTGCTTATAGAAAAGTTCATCGTTGATGATTTTTCTTATAGAAATGTTCATCGTTGATGACTTTTCTTATTAAAAAGCTCATCGTTGATGACTTTTCTTATAGAAAAGTTCATCGTTGATGACTTTTCTTATAGAAAAGTTCATCGTTGATGACTTTTCTTATAGAAAAGTTCATCGTTGATGACTTTTCTTATAGAAAAGTTCATCGTTGATGACTTTTCTTATAGAAATGTTCATCGTTGATGACGTTTCTTATAGAAAAGTTCATCGTTGATGACTTTTCTGATAGAAAAGTTCATCATTGATGACTTTTCTTATAGAAAAGTTCATCGTTGATGACGTTTCTTATAGAAAAGTTTATCGTTGATGACGTTTCTTATAGAAAAGTTTATCGTTGATGACTTTTCTTATAGAAAAGTTTATCGTTGATGACTTTTCTTATAGAAAAGTTTATCGTTGATGACTTTTCTTATAGAAAAGTTTATCGTTGATGACTTTTCTTATAGAAAAGTTCATCGTTGATGACTTCTCTTAAAGAAAAGTTCATCGTTGATGACTTTTCTTATAGAA
Organism: Eudasyphora cyanicolor; assembly: GCA_963930755.1. Taxonomy (NCBI): domain Eukaryota; kingdom Metazoa; phylum Arthropoda; class Insecta; order Diptera; family Muscidae; genus Eudasyphora; species Eudasyphora cyanicolor. The sequence goes on along the minus strand of OZ005735.1, from coordinate 216,306,577 downwards.
AAGTTCATCGTTGATGACTTTTCTTATAGAAAAGTTCATCGTTGATGACTTTTCTTATAGAAAAGTTCATCGTTGATGACTTTTCTTATAGAAAAGTTCATCGTTGATGACTTTTCTTATAGAAAAGTTCATCGTTGATGACTTTTCTTATAGAAAAGTTCATCGTTGATGACTTTTCTTATAGAAAAGTTCATCGTTGATGACTTTTCTTTTAGAAAAGTTCATCGTTGATGACTTTTCTTATAGAAAAGTTCATCGTTGATGACTTTTCTTATAGAAAAGTTCATCGTTGATGACTTTTCTTATAGAAAAGTTCATCGTTGATGACTTTTCTTATAGAAAAGTTCATCGTTGATGACTTATATTATAGAAAAGTTCATCGTTGATGACTTTTCTTATAGTAAAGTTCATCGTTGATGACTTTTCTTATAGAAAAGTTCATCAACGATGAACTTTTGATGACTTTTCTTATAGAAAAGTTCATCGTTGATGACTTTTCTTATAGAAAAGTTCATCGTTGATGACTTATATTATAGAAAAGTTCATCGTTGATGACTTTTCTTAAAGTAAAGTTCATCAACGATGAACTTTTGATGACTTTTCTTATAGAAAAGTTCATCGTTGATGACTTTTCTTATAGAAAAGTTCATCGTTGATGACTTTTCTTATAGAAAAGTTCATCGTTGATGACTTTTCTTATAGAAAAGTTCATCGTTGATGACTTTTCTTATAGAAAAGTTCATCGTTGATGACTTTTCTTATAGAAAAGTTCATCGTTGATGACTTATATTATAGAAAAGTTCATCGTTGATGACTTATATTATAGAAAAGTTCATCGTTGATGACTTTTCTTATAGAAAAGTTCATCGTTGATGACTTTTCTTATAGAAAAGTTCATCGTTGATGACTTTTCTTATAGAAAAGTTCATCGTTGATGACTTTTCTTATAGAAAAGTTCATCGTTGATGACTTTTCTTATAGAAAAGTTCATCGTTGATGACTTTTCTTATAGAAAAGTTCATCGTTGATGACTTTTCTTATAGAAAAGTTCATCGTTGATGACTTTTCTTATAGAAAAGTTCATCGTTGATGAATTTTTTTTATAGAAAAGTTCATCGTTGATGACTTTTCTTATAGAAAAGTTCATCGTTGATGACTTTTCTTATAGAAAAGTTCATCGTTGATGACTTTTCTTATAGAAAAGTTCATCGTTGATGACTTTTCTTATAGAAAAGTTCATCGTTGATGACTTTTCTTATAGAAAAGTTCATCGTTGATGACTTTTCTTATAGAAAAGTTCATCGTTGATGACTTATATTATAGAAAAGTATATCGTTGATGACTTTTCTTATAGAAAAGTTCATCGTTGATGACTTTTCTTATAGAAAAGTTCATCGTTGATGACTTTTTTTAATAAGTTTATAACAGTAGTTATAAACCTATTAAGGTGAAAATGATATTATTCTTTGCAGCCTTTTCTTATAGAAAATTTCGTCGCTGATGACTTTTCTTATAGGAACGATCATCATCGATGACTTTTCCTACATAAACAATCATTGTTGACTTTTCCTATACAAACAATCTTCGTTGATGCCCTTTTTTTTATAGAAACTGTCATCGTTGATGACTTTGCTTATAGAAAAGTTCATCGTTGATGATTTTTCTTATAGAAATGTTCATCGTTGATGACTTTTCTTATTAAAAAGTTCATCGTTGATGACTTTTCTTATAGAAAAGTTCATCGTTGATGACTTTTCTTATAGAAAAGTTCATCGTTGATGACTTTTCTTATAGAAAAGTTCATCGTTGATGACGTTTCTTATAGAAAAGTTTATCGTTGATGACTTTTCTTATAGAAAAGTTCATCGTTGATGACTTTTCTTATAGAAAAGTTCATCGTTGATGACGTTTCTTATAGAAAAGTTTATCATTGATGACTTTTCTTATAGAAAAGTTTATCGTTGATGACTTTTCTTATAGAAAAGTTCATCGTTGATGACTTTTCTCATAGAAAAGTTCATCGTTGATGACATTTCTCATAGAAAAGTTCATCGTTGATGACTATTCTCATAGAAAAGTTCATTGTTGATGACTTTTCTCATAGAAAAGTTCATTGTTGATGACTTTTCTCATAGAAAAGTTCATCGTTGATGACTTTTCTCATAGAAAAGTTCATCGTTGATGACTTTTCTCATAGAAAAGTTCATCGTTGATGGCTTTTCTCATAAAAAAGTTCATCGTTGATGACTTTTCTCATAAAAAAGTTCATCGTTGATGACTTTTCTCATAAAAAAGTTCATCGTTGATGACTTTCCTCATAGAAGAGTCGTTGTTTATTTATTAATATTTGTTTTCAAGACAGCAAAAATAAAAAAAATTAACACAACTTTTATTAGTTTTAACTATAGCTTTGATTTAAATATATTCATATTAATTTAATATATAATCTGTAACATATTTTCAAAAAAGAAAAGTTAATTTTCAATAGTAATTTTAAATGTCCAGAAAAGTCATCAACGATGAACTTTTCTATAAGAAAAGTTCATCGTTGATGACTTATATTATAGAAAAGTTCATCGTTGATGACTTTTCTTATAGAAAAGTTCATCGTTGATGACTTTTCTTATAGAAAAGTTCATCGTTGATGACTTTTCTTATAGAAAAGTTCATCGTTGATGACTTTTCTTATAGAAAAGTTCATCGTTGATGACTTTTCTTATAGAAAAGTTCATCGTTGATGACTTTTCTTATAGAAAAGTTCATCGTTGATGACTTTTCTTATAGAAAAGTTCATCGTTGATGACTTTTCTTATAGAAAAGTTCATCGTTGATGACTTATATTATAGAAAAGTTCATCGTTGATGACTTATATTATAGAAAAGTTCATCGTTGATGACTTTTCTTATAGAAAAGTTCATCGTTGATGACTTTTCTTATAGAAAAGTTCATCGTTGATGACTTTTTTTAATAAGTTTATAACAGTAGTTATAAACCTAGTGAAAATGATATTATTCTTTGCAGCCTTTTCTTATAGAAAATTTCGTCGCTGATGACTTTTCTTATAGGAACGATCATCATCGATGACTTTTCCTATATAAACAATCTTCGTTGATGCCCTTTTTTTATAGAAACTGTCATCGTTGATGACTTTGCTTATAGAAAAGTTCATCGTTGATGATTTTTCTTATAGAAATGTTCATCGTTGATGACTTTTCTTATTAAAAAGTTCATCGTTGATGACTTTTCTTATAGAAAAGTTCATCGTTGATGACTTTTCTTATAGAAAAGTTCATCGTTGATGACTTTTCTTATAGAAAAGTTCATCGTTGATGACTTTTCTTAAAGAAAAGTTCATCGTTGATGACGTTTCTTATAGAAAAGTTCATCGTTGATGACGTTTCTTATAGAAAAGTTCATCGTTGATGACTTTTCTTATAGAAAAGTTCATCGTTGATGACGTTTCTTATAGAAAAGTTTATCGTTGATGACGTTTCTTATAGAAAAGTTTATCGTTGATGACTTTTCTTATAGAAAAGTTTATCGTTGATGACTTTTCTTATAGAAAAGTTTATCGTTGATGACTTTTCTTATAGAAAAGTTTATCGATGATGACTTTTCTTATAGAAAAGTTTATCGTTGATGACTTTTCTTATAGAAAAGTTCATCGTTGATGACTTCTCTTAAAGAAAAGTTCATCGTTGATGACTTTTCTTATAGAAAAGTTCATCGTTGATGACTTTTCTTATAGAAAAGTTCATCGTTGATGACTTTTCTTATAGAAAAGTTCATCGTTGATGACTTTTCTTATAGAAAAGTTCATCGTTGATGACTTTTCTTATAGAAAAGTTCATCGTTGATGACTTTTCTTATAGAAAAGTTCATCGTTGATGACTTTTCTTATAGAAAAGTTCATCGTTGATGACTTTTCTTTTAGAAAAGTTCATCGTTGATGACTTTTCTTATAGAAAAGTTCATCGTTGATGACTTTTCTTATGGAAAAGTTCATCGTTGATGACTTTTCTTATAGAAAAGTACATCGTTGATGACTTTTCTTATAGAAAAGTTCATCGTTGATGACTTATATTATAGAAAAGTTCATCGTTGATGACTTTTCTTATAGTAAAGTTCATCGTTGATGACTTTTCTTATAGAAAAGTTCATCAACGATGAACTTTTGATGACTTTTCTTATAGAAAAGTTCATCGTTGATGACTTTTCTTATAGAAAAGTTCATCGTTGATGACTTATATTATAGAAAAGTTCATCGTTGATGACTTTTCTTATAGTAAAGTTCATCGTTGATGACTTTTCTTATAGAAAAGTTCATCAACGATGAACTTTTGATGACTTTTCTTATAGAAAAGTTCATCGTTGATGACTTTTCTTATAGAAAAGTTCATCGTTGATGACTTTTCTTATAGAAAAGTTCATCGTTGATGACTTTTCTTATAGAAAAGTTCATCGTTGATGACTTTTCTTATAGAAAAGTTCATCGTTGATGACTTATATTATAGAAAAGTTCATCGTTGATGACTTATATTATAGAAAAGTTCATCGTTGATGACTTTTCTTATAGAAAAGTTCATCGTTGATGACTTTTCTTATAGAAAAGTTCATCGTTGATGACTTTTCTTATAGAAAAGTTTATCGTTGATGACTTTTCTTATAGAAAAGTTCATCGTTGATGACTTTTCTTATAGAAAAGTTCATCGTTGATGACTTTTCTTATAGAAAAGTTCATCGTTGATGACTTTTCTTATAGAAAAGTTCATCGTTGATGACTTTTCTTATAGAAAAGTTCATCGTTGATGACTTTTCTTATAGAAAAGTTCATCGTTGATGACTTTTCTTATAGAAAAGTTCATCGTTGATGACTTATATTATAGAAAAGTTCATCGTTGATGACTTTTCTTATAGAAAAGTTCATCGTTGATGACTTATATTATAGAAAAGTTCATCGTTGATGACTTATATTATAGAAAAGTTCATCGTTGATGACTTTTCTTATAGAAAAGTTCATCGTTGATGACTTTTCTTATAGAAAAGTTCATCGTTGATGACTTTTTTTAATAAGTTTATAACAGTAGTTATAAACCTATTAAGGTGAAAATGATATTATTCTTTGCAGCCTTTTCTTATAGAAAATTTCGTCGCTGATGACTTTTCTTATAGGAACGATCATCATCGATGACTTTTCCTACATAAACAATCATTGTTGACTTTTCCTATATAAACAATCTTCGTTGATGCCCTTTTTTTTATAGAAACTGTCATCGTTGATGACTTTGCTTATAGAAAAGTTCATCGTTGATGATTTTTCTTATAGAAATGTTCATCGTTGATGACTTTTCTTATTAAAAAGTTCATCGTTGATGACTTTTCTTATAGAAAAGTTCATCGTTGATGACTTTTCTTATAGAAAAGTTCATCGTTGATGACTTTTCTTATAGAAAAGTTCATCGTTGATGACGTTTCTTATAGAAAAGTTTATCGTTGATGACTTTTCTTATAGAAAAGTTCATCGTTGATGACTTTTCTTATAGAAAAGTTCATCGTTGATGACGTTTCTTATAGAAAAGTTTATCGTTGATGACTTTTCTTATAGAAAAGTTTATCGTTGATGACTTTTCTTATAGAAAAGTTTATCGTTGATGACTTTTCTTATAGAAAAGTTTATCGTTGATGACTTTTCTTATAGAAAAGTTTATCGTTGATGACTTTTCTTATAGAAAAGTTCATCGTTGATGACTTCTCTTAAAGAAAAGTTCATCGTTGATGACTTTTCTCATCGAAAAGTTCATCGTTGATGACTTTTCTCATAGAAAAGTTCATCGTTGATGACTTTTCTCATAGAAAAGTTCATCGTTGATGACTTTTCTCATAGAAAAGTTCATCGTTGATGACTATTCTCATAGAAAAGTTCATTGTTGATGACTTTTCTCATAGAAAAGTTCATTGTTGATGACTTTTCTCATAGAAAAGTTCATCGTTGATGACTTTTCTCATAGAAAAGTTCATCGTTGATGACTTTTCTCATAGAAAAGTTCATCGTTGATGACTTTTCTCATAAAAAAGTTCATCGTTGATGACTTTTCTCATAAAAAAGTTCATCGTTGATGACTTTTCTCATAAAAAAGTTCATCGTTGATGACTTTCCTCATAGAAGAGTCGTTGTTTATTTATTAATATTTGTTTTCAAGACAGCAAAAATAAAAAAAATTAACACAACTTTTATTAGTTTTAACTATAGCTTTGATTTAAATATATTCATATTAATTTAATATATAATCTGTAACATATTTTCAAAAAAGAAAAGTTAATTTTCAATAGTAATTTTAAATGTCCAGGCGAATTTCAGACCTCTTCGATCAATATGATGTTTGGGTGGAAATTGGATGCTGATAGCAGGTCCATTTAACTGCCACTGGAACGAAACAAATACAACAACTCATATCACATTTTTTAAAATCACCAATATTTAATATAAACCTTACCTTAATATCCGTATCCTCCATGCCCAGCATAACAATTGAATTAACGTTCGAATCCAATAACTCCAAACCGACCAAAGTCACAGTCGGCGAATCCCCAAGTTCTTTGCCCCAAGGATATATATCCAGTGTATTCGTATCATAGGGATATTCCAAAACCATGGCATATATGACAACTTTTCCTTGCGCCAGAGCAGCATTACTCGTGGTATACCACACACCAGGTGTAACACTATCATTTTGTTGTGACCAGGGTTTCGAAGCATAAATCGCTTCACCATTTACCTTTAGCCACTGGCCCATATCACGTAATCGTTCCTCAAATATGGGTAAAATTGTACCATATTTTGTGGGACCCACATTGATTAAAACATTACCATTGCAACTTATTGTAGAGATAAGTTCATGTATCACCTCCTCACTTGTCATAAAGTCACTTAGGGTCAAATCGAAACGTTGACCCCAACTACTTTTGTCCAAAGTAAAAGCATTTTCCCATTTATGTTTCTGCAAAACTCCGGGATTGTAGCGATCCTTACAGTTATAGAAATCGCCATGTAGACAAGCGGTTCCAAAACCCCAGCGATCATTGGTCACAACGGTATCACGTACGGGACTGTCGTTGTAGAGCCTAGATGAAAGGTATAGATAATTATATTATTTAAAAAATCTTTAATATTTAAGGCCTTCCTAAAGTTATGGAAGGTTTATTGAACTGATTTTCTACGTTAAAATGAATTTTAAACTTTTCATAACCTTTTAAGAATACGACCCATAGACTTTATAATTTTGGATTAGGTAAGAGTGCTCGTTATTTATTTTATATGTATTTAAAATAAAGGTACAAACAAAGTGTATATCCCACAAAAATTTGATTTCGGCCATAACTTTTCCCATAAAAAATATCACAAATACATAATGACTTGGATTTGGGAAGAAATACCAATATTTTTAAATGAAATGGAAGATAAACAGATTTGGAAACGAAATTCAATGTTCGACCCATAAGATCCCAAGATAACATCCCTTTTCCCACAGGACTCGTATTTAAGTATTCAAAGAAAATTAAAATTTTATGTCAAAAAATCACAGGAGCAGTGGACCTAATTCGTCCAGATATATACCAACCGATTAGGCTGAAATTCGACTATTTGCATTGTACTCTATCCAGAACCAGTTCAAGAAACAATTGACCTTATAGGTGATCATTTCGATTTCGCACCATACAAAGGTCCGAGGAATATTTGACTTCTTGTCGCAATTGAAAATACAATTTCCTACCAATTAAGAAGAACATTTGGCATTAATTTCACCTGTAACCAGTCGTATGACTAGTTCCAAATCTCTACATAGCTCCTGGTTTACTTAGGGTTGTTTATTATAATTGTTGTTCCCGATTTTGCAGTTTAACGTTATTCCAGAGTTTTTTTTCCCGGTGGGACCATTAATGCCATCAACGTTAATCTTCCCATATTACCAACGATTTTTTTACATTTCTAATTTTCATCCGCAAAAGATGGCGGAAACGTGAAGTAAATGGGAATGTCCCGAAGGAACTAGGAAAATCGTTAAAATAAAAAATATATTTTTTTCGTATTATTCAAAATCACCATTTTAGTAAAAAAATCTTCAAATTGACATTTCCTATTTTTGCCATTCACTGCAACGGTATAACATTTAATTTGGTACAGAGTATTATAACATTGTGCATTTGTTTGTAGCAACCAAAAAAAGATGAGATAAACCCATCGTTTATTATACCGATCAACTTAAAATCACTTTCTGAGTCGTTTTAGCTATGTCCGTCAGTCTGTCCATGTATCCTTGTATCCAAAGTTTGTTGAAATATTTTTTGGGTTGACAGATTAACGCCAAATTTTGATTGATATTATTTTGATTTGAATAATACAATTTCTCTTAAACCGTGGTAAGTCGACTTTGCATCCTTTAGAATGGAGTTATCGATATATATTTATGTATCTACAAATTGTAAATTTATCTTACCATAAATTGTTGGATGTTTAATTAATTGACCTCGAGCTCAATTAATTAAACATTCAATAATTTTACAAATAGAAAGGTCGAATTTAAAAACAAAAATATCGAAATTATCTTACCATGCTATAAACTCCTCCGATTTCCAGTACTTGGCGGGAGCTTCCCAATCACCATCCGACCAAATTATTTCCGGTAAATATTCCTCAACCAAAGACATTTGTTCCGGTCTAGCCTTTTGGTTCACATAGTCCTGTGTTAGAAATATATGCAACTTGTCATTGATATACAAACGATTAAACCATTCGAATAAGGAATAATATAAACCAAATTTCAATTCGGAATGCTGGCGTATTGCTGAAGACAATTCTCCTGAAATATGTACGAAATTTTTTACAAAACATAAATAAATAACATAGCACAAATCACTTACTGATTATATCCCTCTTAGGTCCAACATCCATGGAATTCCAACCAAATGAATGCGGCGAAGGCCACAAACAATAGCCGTCGTGATGTTTGCTGGTCACTACCACGTACCTTAAAGAAAAAGAACAACGAGTTGAACAAAAACTCTCATTAATTTTGTATTCTTCTCTGGACTATAAATTTTGGATTTATTTACATGGCTACTCACTTTGCTCCACTATCTTTGAACAAGAGAGCCCAACGAGTGGCATTAAACAGCTCTGCAGTAAATTCGGGAGCAAAATCTTGATAAGAAAATCCGGGTTTATAATTGTTCTCCATGAAAGTCACATAATTTTCATACTTTAAATCTGCAATGCCCCAACAAAGCGTTTAATACTCTTCTGTTTTTTGTTATTTGTATTTCTATTATTTCTACACTTACTTTTCCAATCTGTCCAAAACCATTCTGAGCCCATACTCGGCACAGAATATACACCCCAATGTATGAAAATCCCCACCTTGGCCTCATCATACCAGTCGGGCAATGGACGTTTGTCTAAACTTGTCCAATTTGGCTCATATTTGGTGTGGTACTCTCCAGCGCTGCAACCACAATAAAATGAACTAAATGAAATTATCAAAAATGCAATTAATTTTAATTTTTCCATGGAGCAGTGTATTGTTTTTCGGCAATGCAATGGGATGTTTACTTTCCGGCGATTTTCTCTATACTAAATAAATGACTTTTAGCTCCATTAATCAAAGCTTAGCTTATTTGAGAGTTTGTTTTGATTTTAATTGTCTTCTCTCTCTCTTGCATTGGTTGTGGAGGGCGGTGGGAGATTTTCTTTGGCGAGAGTGGCGCACATATGTTTGTTTGTGATAACAGAATGTACATTAGGCTGTAGTAGTAGACAATTCTAATGATGCAAAGTATTTTCCATTAGAATGTCTGAGTACTTAACTTATTAACAAATAAACTATTTTTTATATCAAAGAACACAAATATGACAATTTGTCTATTGAGAATAATGTTTCTCTTTTTCATTATTTTGATGAAAACAACAAATATGCGAAAACAAATATTTCATATTCATTATCCATAATTTGTCCCTATATAGGCGATATTCACACTTGCAATTTTCCCCCGCATAATTGCAGTGTTTGTAGGAGAGTGACGCAGTCGGTTACCGGTTACCCACCTACTGACTGCGTCCCTCTCCCACAAACACTGCATTTCTGCGTTGGGAAAATTGTAAGTGTGAATATGGACAAAGAGACTGACGGTTTTTCAAATAACGGATCATCCTACTGAAGATTTTAACAACGCTGTGGCAAATTTGAACTTCAATGTGGCATCCCATTAAAGTCCATATTTGATTCAGATCTGGCAATGCCATAGTAATATCAGGTGGTTAACGATATTGACGTTTGATTGCTTTTGTGTAAAATACTTCGCGCGTGTGTATATTAAATGGAAGAAAACTTGTGAATAAATAATAAAATGTTTGTGCGTTCCCAACAAAAATCCTATTTAGATGACAACAAAATTAGTTATGGAAATGAAGGATCCTCAATCAATTAGCATAAATGGAAAACAAATATGTATGTATATTTTTCAAGAAAACAAAAAATTGTGAGTGATATGTACCACAAAACAAATCTTTAGGAATTGAAATTTATGGATCGTTCTTCAACTGTCATTGCTTTAGCGCCAATTTGTGCCTTTCGGTGAGTGTAACATTGTATAATATTTGTATATTTAACCTACCGAAAATTTCACAGGTGCAATACCAAGGTCCCATGATATGGAACGGTCCTCAGGTTGTCCTTTTAAATTTAACGTGTGTTTGACATTGGAGGTGGTTAATTAATACCGTGTATCACATCCCAGTATGTACCACATCGCAATTTATTGCTTAACGCCAATTAATAAGCACCATAAATCACAAAGGTAGGTATAAATCAAAGGAACGGTAGTAGATCCTGCTTAATCCGGTTTTTTTCTGGATCTGTACGCTTATGTATGTAAATTAACTCCCCATTTACCGCAGAATGCAGAATGAGGTCCACTTTGCGAAAGCTGTGTATTGGTACAGAAAGTGATCCATCGTTTCGATGCTTCCCCTACATTCCCTGCATTCATCGTTATCTGCTTGTAACCTGTTTTTGAACTTTAGATATTAGTTTCTTATTTGTTGTTGCTAAGCCATGAAAGTTCCTATGGGATAACAATTCCTAAGGCATAATAATAACAATATTTCTTTAATTTAATTTTTATAGAAAATTTCAATAAAATTGCATCTTTATATAAAAATTTCATTAAATTGCATTTTTATGGAAAATTCCATTAAAATTGCATTTTCCTATAAAAATCTCCTAGGAAATTTCGTCGATATTGCCAAAATAATTTTTGAGGAAATTTAATTTTAAACATTAAATTTTATTTTTATTTTAGTTTTAATAAAATAAAATTGTAATTAATTCGGAGTCATTGGCTTTTAATCTGCGGTGTTGTATGCTTTGTATCTCTTACATGAGCCCCAGCAGTTAAGTCCACCATGTTTCAAGAAAATTATCTGAGCCGTTTAGGCATAATGGATTTGCCATATCTGTGGAATATGATGGTTCTTCATTCTGCCCTTCTCATAGTCAAAAGAAATGTAAGTTAATACTTTTTCAAAGGGGTTTATTTCATAAAACTTAAATTTAATAATAAAATTGATATCAATAAAATGGTCGGTGATTGATTCGCTTAGAAAATATACGAATAAGTATTTCACAAATAAGATAAGACAATATTAAAAAACGTAGAGTACTTAAAAACTATAAATGAGTAGTCCAATAAAATATAATTTAAAGATGAAAGCATATTATATATTCTATTATGTATTATATTATTTATTCAACATAAGTTAACAAAAAAGAAAACACCATAAATCATTTCATTTTAATGATGCAAGTAAATGTTAAATGTAAAAATATTTGGTGATAAGTGAAGTGGCAACGGATTCAATATAATTCTCTTATATAAAAAAATTTAATTTGAAAAAGTGGATTTGTATAAGTAGTCTCTTGTGTTTTAATTACTGTATATATTTAGTTATAACTATTGTTCTGAGATAGCTTCAAAAGTTGCAATAGTAGTTAGTTTAGCATTTTTCACAGTTAGTGTTATACTTAGAGTATAACACTTTCCATGTGCCCGTGTGTCTGTTGTGTGAGAGTTTGTATGTATGCTATGAGATAAAGCGAAATAAAAAGGAGGTGGTAATTGTGATTACTATTTTAGTATTGTATGGAACTATTGTTGTTGTAAATGTATTTATCAAGTGTTTTTTGTTTCTTTGTTATTAGGTAGAAGGATAATCGATCAGAATGAGTGAGTGATAAGTGTGGTGTAGAATATCAAAAATCGCCAACAGATTCGGCAATGATTTTTCTTTAATATTTCCTATGTTGTTCTTGAAGTTGTTGTCAAATAACTTTGTTGTTAACTTTTGTTGATGATCAATGAATGATTAGAGATTGTTGTTGTTTAGCAATTACAAAATACTAGAATGGACGTTAAACGTACATTTGAAAAAAATGTTATGTTTTTTTTTAGATTGATGACTTAGTTTCGAATTTTAAGTCTTGCTACAATTAATGGCAGTAATGATCTCTCGTTTTATTTTGCAATGTTTTGTTTTGTGAATGAATGAATGTACTATGTATATAAAAACTCTTTTTTTGTGAAACTTTACAAACTTTTTTCTTTGGTTAAATATAAGCTAATATAAAAAGGGGTTTTAATGTTCAAGATTTGTATACGATTTCAAAATATAATTTTCATAGTCAATTTGTTGGGATAATTATTTTCCAAAATGCCAAAAGTCTACAACTCTATTTGAAGCCATCTAACGTCGTCGAGAGTTTATCACAGATAAACTTCGATCGCCTTTCAAATACACCAGAGACCCGCGCAGCTTAAAAAGCAAACGCAATCTCTTATGGCTTCAAATAGATAAACCGTCAGTGTTCCTCTGGTGGTGTACGAAATTGAGTGATCCAATCGGTTACACGTAAGCGAAATATTTCAGTTTTGGTTACAATCCAATCGCGGTACTGATGCGGTATTGCCTCTACCAGTTTTTCAGCAATTTCAGGATTTTTAAACATAATCATATAGATAAGTACAACATTGAATGTCATCATCAGTAAGAATATGATGAGCGATGTTAAAGCCGTGCTCGATGATAATGGAGTATTGCCTTTAATCGATCCATTAGCAGATTTTTTCGATTTGCTGGCCTTGGCTATGGTAATATTGTCATTTGTTCCCAGCGAAGGAGTTGGTGTAGAGTTTTTGCTTGCCCCATCTGCATTATTGCTGCTGGATTTCTTTTTCGATTTGGATTTCTTTGACTTTTTTGATATCTGTTGCTCACTATTGGAAGCGGATGAAGGTTCTTCACTCGCATTTGAAATTTGTTTCTGCAAAATTTCTTGTTTATATTGTTCCTTGGCTTTGATGGCCTCAATTTGCATAGTAGACATAAATTTAACCTAGGGGATTATATGAATGACTCTTTAATAATTTCGAACATAAATTTTAGTTAATTCTACTAACCGTTCTCTTTGCAGATTCTTGACAATCTTTCATTGTTAAATTGATGCCGACTATTTTCGCCAATGCTGGCGTCAAGGGATTACCCTTCAAGTCCAAATAACGCAAATTTGTTAGATCACCAAAACTCAAAGGTAAGTGTTCCAATTGATTGTTATATAAATCCAAATGACGTAGATTTCTTAGCAGACCAAAGTCATCGGGTAAAAACTTGATTTGATTTTTACTTAAATCCAGTTTTACCAGACGCGTGAGAGTGGTAAAGTTTTTCTGCAATATGGCAGAGAATAAATTATAAATAAGATTTAAGTAATATGTAGAGCAAAGATGAAGTAAAATAAGGAGAAGAAAATTTAAAAATGTTATTGTTGTAAAACGTTTTATTGATAAACATTTTTGGTATAATTCCTCCGTTTCATTGACACCATAATACTTACACCCAATGACATCAACAGGTTACTGGACAAATCCAAGACATTTACACGCTTTAGAGAAGCCTGAAAAGAAATAAATAACATTATTACACATACAAAAATTACTAAGGAATACAATTTTATGATGAACTGTATTGAAAGATCTCAGGTATTCACCATTATAGAGAAAGACTTTCGAGGTCGACTATGATAAAGAGAACGACTTCAGAGGACGAATCTAGTACAGAAAAAAACATCAAAGGCCGAATCTACTCGTACTATAGCGAAAAACCTCACAGGTAGACTCAAGTACAGAGAAAGTTGCCAGAGGTCAACCCTAGTATAGAGAAATACCGCATAGGTCGACTCTTTTATAGAGAAAGACCTCAGATGACGACTCTAGTTTATAGAAAGACTTCAGGTCGGGCCTGGTATAGATAAAGACCTAGAAGACCCAGAATTCCACCCTATTATCGATAAACAACTCGTAGGTCGACTCAAGTATAGAGAAAGATCTCAGAGGTCTCAAGCATAGAAAAAGACTTCAGAGGTCGCCTCTGGTATAGGGTTTTCCATTAAGGATATAATATTAACTTTGCCAAAGCCCAATCGGAGAAGTTTCGGCGTATCAAATGATCAAGTGGCTTTAGTTCTTGAGTCAGTTTGATCTTATAAGTATGGAGGCCAAGATCTTTTCGCGAAATACGCCACAGTGTGGTTTGAGAGATGCCCAATTCCTGAGAACGACGTGATTTACGGGAAATCATTTTGATATTTTTGTTCTATGTCTCCACTTTTCTATGTTTGTGGTCCATGTAATACATATACGAAAAAATATTAAAACAAAAGTGGATACGGACCGTAATGCCATGTACAAAAATTGTTATAACTTGCTTATTTTTAAATGTAATGGCATAGAAATGCATGAGAATCATACAAACACTGTTGGGAACCCTATGGAATAAAAAGTTCAGTCCCGTTTTTACTCTTACAAAAAATTGCGTTTTTTCCGATCATACAAAATGTCGTATGGTATTTTGTTCCATGCATTAAGCTGACGATATGTAAATTATATATATATTCTCCTCCACAAAATTTAGGGTATAATTAATGAACCCAATTATTACACCACTCCTCATAAAACCGCAAAAATTACAACCCTGCACAGAAAAAATGTAAATAAACAAACCGCAAACTCTCTCTTCGAACACACAACCAATGCATTTAGCCAACGCAAGGAATGAAATATTTGTTCAACAACAAATGAGAAATCAAGTTGAAGTGGAAATAAGAAGGAGCGAAAGGAAAACAAACAACTCAGAGAAATGCGAGAAAGTGCACTTTTGTCAGAGTTTATTGAGGCCAAATCTCAAACTCCATAAAACTCGAATGCACCTATGATATGACCCACAGCAAATGGTGTCGGGCAGGCAGAACAGGGGGAGGCAGTCAACCACACAAAACAGGAAACACCAGCGAAAGTGTTATAATTGTTGGGGGGTTAAAAACTGAATGTGTGAATAAATGGATGGATACACAACAAAGCTGCTGCAGCTGTCGTCGTGGCGTTAATCTGTCCTTCACAGTAACTGCCATTGCATTTTCACTTCCATCACAAAAAAGGGTGTGTTTCTTTTTGACACACCAGCAAAATCACAATTGGGGGAAAACTTTCATTTTTCATTAGATAATTTGTTTTACTTTTATCGCGTCCCTGTTTAATAAACTTTCACTTTCGTTCGTTGTTGGAGGGTTTCTTCACCACCACCGAGCGAGTGTCCTGTTTGCTGTATCCGTCCGTCCATCTCACTTTTCACTTACTATTTCTCGCACTGGTATATCTTTTAATTCGCACAAACTTAAATCACAAATATTATCGTCCACCACTTTTTCTTTAACATTGATTTTCGGAGCTTTTGGCATTTTTGCTAAAGGAAAATTTTGGATAATTTTCAAACCCAATTTTATTGCTATCAAATTTTTATTTTTAAGCCGAAAGGAAAAGTGCAGCGGCGAAGCCCACTATGAAACCCGAAACCGAAAAGATGAGAAATGCAAATGAGAAGTTCAAGGTTTTTTCATGGTTACCAACCTAGCAAATACATAGATATTGTTTTGTGGGATTTATGCCACGGCAAAGCCGATTAAAAATGCAGATGAATAGATAACTAAATTGTTTATTTACCAACTTAAAAATAAGGGTTTACATAGCGTTTTTAGGTTCATATTTTTGTTAGGTTTGCATATTTTTAAATTGGCTCTGATATAACAAGAAACATACTTTTAAATTATATCCACAAGGAATTTTTGGAAATCACTTTCAGCAGTTTGACAGGATAGTATTTGGCAACACACCGAAGAATTTTATGCTCACTGCCTCACCTCATTTTCTTTCAATTGAACAACAGCTGTTTTTTGTATACTCATTTCCATGCGTTAGAGCGAGAGAAGCCTACTACACTCTTTTGAAACACAATGGAATGAAACGCTTTGTGTTGCCACCTTGTTACAATATTTCATCTTGTTCCTTTTTTACATTTAACATGTTTGTTTTTATGCATGCATGTTTTTATACAAATCTTATTTGAATTTTAATTACAGTTGAAAATGGTGTGGGGTACAATAAGTCTGTCCCCACCGATTGTTATCTTTCCTTACTTACTAGTTCATTGATGTTAATCCTACACTGAGGGAAAAAAGACGTTGCAAAATAAACACCGTTTGGTACCAATTTATAAACGTAACGTGCATGAAAAATCGCCACCGATTCGTTCATTAATTATCAACGAAAAGGGGGTGATTTTTTGACCGGCGTTGCGTTATGTATTGTCGCCGTAAGATTGATGATTATTTGTTCGGCTTTGTGTTGTTCATTGGATTTGTTATTGTTTGTTCTTAGAAGAAGAAACCACGAGGATTTATAAAGACGTGAAAAATTAAAATTATTGACGAAGAAATATAATTTAATGACCTGTTTGATATTGTGGATGATTCTCTGGGCTATGGAATGAGAAGGATAAGGTAATTGCAAAATCCAGTGACATCTTCCTATTGCAGAAATTTCTAGAATCAATAGAAATGGTGTCGGCCTACGAATATTTTACAACCTAAGCTTATAAAAATTTCAATTTGAAAAGTTAATAATGAGTGTGTATGTTTTTTATAGAGCACAGGAATTAAATTTTGCAGTACATAAAGGCGAATGATACGAAGGAGGCTGCCACAATTAGGGTTACGAGCCGAATTCCGAGAAAAAACAGAGGTAATACTGTGTTTCTGCACATTCGAATGTGTTTTGTTTAGACGTGATTTGCTTAGTGATAAATATGCAAATTTACAATTATATGTTTGTTGTGTTAACGTTTTATTTACTTATAACGTTAATAAATGTATTGAAACGCTAATGCTGTTTAAATAGTTTTAAATGGGGAGTGGGTAGGGGGGTGGGGGATTTAGAATGGAAAGTTATCCCAACGCGTACTTTATTCGTCCTCAGCAAGTGCTTAAGTCGTCCCCCACACGTTCTATAGTTGTCCCCAACACTTGATTTAAATTATCCCCAGTTGGTATTCATTTTGCAACGAAGCGTTGTTGATTTTTGATGCTTTATTCATGCACCGCCTTGCTTAAATTCGTAACATACGGGGTTGGTTCATTATCATAAACGAATTTGCAAAGATTAAGCACGTATGTGCTTGGTTTTTCGCTGGGTGTACATACACATGTATGTTATTTTCTTTTAATTTTTCTGTTCATGCTAGAAGTTCCACATAAATTGAAGTTTGGAATTTCTTTAATGCTGTTCAAAAAAGTTACATACTAAAAAAATAATTTCCCTAAACTATTTATATTCAAAGATGTACTTTATTGGTCCACTCCTTCGCGTACCTTCCCCACAAAGGGTTAAAATTTATTGAAATATTGATCGCTATCACCTTCAGGAAATTGGTGACTGCCAAGCCTATTTGATACCTATCACACAAAGGGACGATTTTGCATAAAGTTAAAGGTTTATAACTTTGGTTCCAATGTATGTAAAAAATCGCCGTTATTGCCACGCCCCTTTGGTACGCAAAATGGCCAAAATAAAAAATATTAAAGATTTGTAACATGATTTTGGTTTTTTTTTTTTTTTGGTTTATGCTAGTTTTTTGAAAAAAACATTTTTTTACTTTTTAACTACTGCTACTAATTTGTACCCATAAACCTTTACACTAACAACAGTCGACATATCGTCGGCTCAATGCTATTTTGTTCCATACGCCATTTTGTATGATCGGAGATAAACTCAATTTATTGTTAGAGTAAAAACGGGACTGAAGAGTTACACACTTTTTATTTCATAGTGTTCCCAACACTGTTTGTATGATTCTCTTGCATTTCTATGCCATTACATTCAAAAATAGTTATAACAAGTTATAACAAGTTATAACAAGTTATAACAATTTTTGTACATGGCATTTTGGTCCATATCCACTTTTATTTTAATATTTTTTCGTATTTGTATGTATTACATGGACCACAAAGAGGGTCGGTATGGAAGGACAGTAATTTACATATTGTGATCGAAAGAACGTAAAATACTGAGTCAAAAATATAGGGCGATAGAATAATGGAGACATAGAGCAAAAATATCAAAAATATAGCGTGATCCTATTTTTTAAAGAAAAAAAACACAGAAAATTCAAATTGAATGGGGAACGTCACAGATGGTCCATCCGTTGAGTCCAATTTTCGATGTTCGAGCATTTCGACTGGTAACTGGCGAATGATGTTTTGCTCCAAGGCCTGAACCGAAGCGGGTTTGTCCGCATAAACTTTAGACTTTACATATCCCCACAGGAAAAAGTCTAACGGTGTGATATCACACGATCTTGGTGGCCAATCGACCGGCCCAAAACGTGAAATTATCTGCTCACCGAAGTGTTCTCTCAATAAATCCATTGATTGATGCGATGTGTGGGATCTAAAATATTGCTCATGGGTTTCAAGGTCGTGGGTCGACTGGAAAGTGTTTTTTGGATTTAAAAAAAAATGGACTTAGCGCAATTGGCGAACGATTATTTTGAAAATAAAACTGAATAATTTGTAAACGTTGTTCAGGCGTAAGCCTTTGCATGATGAAATGCCAAACAATACTTAACAAAAATAACATGACAGCATGACACGGCTCACACGTGATCTGTCTGTATATTTCCCGTTATTCAGAGTTAAATAAATTTACCTTACCAATATCTCGAAAACTAGACGAGATAGGAAAAAAATGATTGCAGATTCTGAAAGAGCAAGCTTGAAGCCAATATTATCAACTCCTAACTCAAAAAACACAAAAATGGCGTATGGACCAAAATAGCATTAAGCCGACGATATCTCTTTTAAATTTGAACTACCGATAACATTGACTTGTGATTTAAGCCCTTTGGATTATTTTCTTTGGGGAGCCATTAAGGATAAATGTTACGCAAAGTATCCAGACACAATTGAAACGTTGAAACATGAAATCGAAGTTGCCATTGAAGATATTAATGACGGAAACTAGAAATATTAGCATTTTCATTAATAAAGTCGAAAAGTCGACTTTAATGGACTTTTTTCATACCAAAAAGTCAAATAGTCGACTTCTTGATTTTTTCAAAAAGTCGAAATTTTGCCGTAACTATATAACCCATAAGAATGATAGTGTGTTCCATTATTAAATGGCAAAGTTCAACCTTTCCAACAAAACCAGAAATTTGAAAAAATGATCAGTCCTTTTTTCTAGCCGATAATCTTTTACAGGGTTTTTCAAAATGAGTGATATGATTTCTTTGAAAACACACTTATTGTTAAGGAAATTCAAAAGTTTTTTATTTAATGTGAGTACAATCGATACAATTAATTTCTAAATAAAGCGTCATTCAAATGGCCTCCACGACTTCTTCTGCAAGAACGAATTCGATTAACCCAATTTTCGAGCACGTTTTCCACTAAATCAAGTCGTATGTCATAAATGGCACGTTCAATATTGACTTGTAAATCACAACTTCTTGGAGGCCATTCAATATCAAAATTTCTTGAAGTAATCGAATCTCCAAACTTTTCTCGCAACAATTCAATTGTTTCATTTGCTGTGTGGCACGTAGCCACAATCGGTCGATGGCAAAAAGAAAGCTCTTAACGAGAGCTAAAATATAGCTCATGGATGTCAAGGTCGTAGGTCGACTGGAATGTGTTTTTTTTTTCGGATTTAAAAAAATGGACTTAGCGCACGAAAAGTTGCAATTGGAGAACGAATATTTTGATAATAAACCTGAATAATCTGTAAACGTTGTTCTTGCGTATATCTCTCCATGATGAAATTGTAAACACTACTGAATACAATGAAAACCAAATGACAGATCATGACATATTAGAAATGGCCGAAACGTCACTTCAAAATCATATCATCCCTATTGGAAACCCCTTTATTTAATAGCTCCCAAAGAATGGTCGCTCTTAATTAACGCCACAGAAACCACAAATTTCAATTAATCGGGCGGACAATTCATTCACACAAACAATGCATAGTGGGAGGAATTAGAAAAAGTAAATAATTTTGCGGGTAACGTCCGGTTCAACAAATCTTTTTTGTATTCATTCTACTAACCAAGACCTACAAAAGTACGTACCTAAGAGTTCATATACGCCCCTGTTCCGTATTCCGAATTTGGCTTGAATCGAAAATTTCCGCTCGGAATCGCGTTTCTAAATCTTTTTCTTTGGATCCAAATATATTTCTAATGTATTAATTATGTTCTAATGGGCATCTTTAAAATTCTTCAAACAAAAATTATGGACAATTTTGTGAATAAGAAATTCGGATTCAATCCGCTCTCGGAATACAGAACAGGGGGGATAGTTACCGAGATATGTATTTGCAATTTTTCATTTTAATTTTTTCCCCGACCCTGTCCTAGTATTTTGTGAATATCATAGCATAATATACACTGATTTCTCTCACATAAACTTTTCTGAATTGGCAACAAAAATCCTAAATATATCCGATGTACCCAATACGATCAGTGCGAAATTCGACAGAAAGAGGTTTCTTATTACATGAAATAATACCGCCAAATTCGGGGAAAATCGGTTAAGATTTAGGCTCTTATTCATAAAAATGTAATGAAGGTTTGAAGAACGTTTTAACACTGCTAAAACGATCCTCAAACCTTTATTAACTTTTTATGTATAAGGCCCTTAGATATAGCCCCCATACATATCGCACCTGTTCCACAAAAGGGTAACAACTCAAAATTTTTAAATTTTGCTTTTTTGCAAGAAAACAACGTACAATGGCAATTTCTACCCACTGCAAAAAATGTCCGTTGATTTTTCTTCATTTTAATAATATAAAACCGTTATGACTCTCTCTGAGTTTACAGAATAACGTCTTTAGGTTCAACTAAAGAGTTACATTTTGAATTGTCTCCAAGTGTTTAAGCAAATGGGACCGTTGATTTATCATGTAAAGAGTAATATTTTTAGTTGTGCCCTTTTCAACTTATAATCCGAGTAAGATTTTTCAGTTAAAAAGGTACAACTCAAAATAATACCACTATTTATATACAAACTTTTTTCATGAAAGAGTAACAACTCAAAAAAGTTTTTTTTAAATCAATAAAAAAATAGCGTTATTATTTTTTTCTATGGTATTTTATTGCAACGACATATTCTTTTTTTTGTAATATACCATTAATATTAACGGAAACAGTTTTTGGCCTCTACTGCAATTCTTTAAATTTTGAGTTGTTACCCTTTTGTGGAACAGGTGCGATATGTATGTTACACCCGATTTGGCATGTAAGCGGTGTAGAAACCGTATTACATATCAGATCAGTACGAAATTTGGCAGAGAGAGTTCTCTTATTACATAAATGAACTCTGCCAAATTCGGGGAAAATCCTTTCAGATTTAGATATAGTCCCCATATACATATATGTTACACCCGATTTGACATGTAAGCGCTATAGAAACCGTATTTTTTATCCGATCAGTACGAAATTCGGCAGAGAGAATTTCTTTACATGAATGAACACTACCAAATTCGGGGAAAATCCTTTCAGATTTAGATATAGCCCCCATATATACATATGTTTCATCCGATATGACATGTAAGCGCTATATGAAACGTATTTTATATCCGATCAGTACGATTCGGCAGAGTTTTCTTATTACATGAATGAAATCTACCATATTCGGGGAAATTCAGTTCAGATTTAGCTCTCATATATATATATATATGTTTCATCCGATTTGACATATAAGCGCTGTAGAAACCGTATTTATATCCGATCAGTACCAAATTCGGCAGAGTTTTCTTATTACATGTATGGAGAATGCCAAATTCTTATCGCAGTGCTCATTTTCGCATTGTTAGGGAGGTGTAGGGTATTATATAGTCGGCCCCGCCCGGCTTTCGTTCTTTTCTTACTGGTTTTTTCCTGACCCTGTCCAAACAATTAGTTAATATCAGTGCAGATTTCTGGGGTCTAGACGTACATATTGTCATTGTCTTTTCTGGATAAACACAAAATTTGCTATTTGACGAAAAAAAAAGTTGCTGTTAGATACATATACCCACTGACAAGTTATGGCTATTTGATGTTAGTATTCAAAAAAAATTTTTTTTTGCTGTATTTTTAATTTCAATTGATATACGGGCCTGTTCTGAAATCACGCGATTTGATATCACGGTGATTTAGTATTATCATCGATTTTCAAATCACTCTTGGAGGGTTCGAAAATAGTCCAATTTTGGTATAGTTGGTTTAAATTGATTGTTGTTTACTTTAAACAATAAATCCTACCATTTCCGAGCACCAATAATGATTTTAAAATCGATGGTGTTTGGAAATCACCGTGATATCAAATCGCGTGATTACAGAACAGGCCCGATACTTTGAATTTCAAATCAAAAATTTAAAATTAGAAATAATTTTTTGAATTTTATTGATGTATTTGGAAATTGAACTTGTTTTTTGAATTTAACATGATTTTTTTAGAATTACGGTATTAATTCAAGATAACCAGAGAAATACACGCCTGATATTCCCAATAAACAACCTTAAAATTAACACTCCCTCCCCAAACCATTTCGGGGAAAAAAATATAAACTCAAAATGTTCAGAAATTATTAAGTTCTAATTTATTTGCAGATCACTAATATCCAAAAAAACAAATGAACTTTGTTTAAATCTTTAAACGAAAAGACGAAGACAACATTACAGTTTAATCTTCTTCTTCTTCGGCAGCACCGGAACCACCAGTGTTCTTCTTCATGTTCTTCCTCTTCACGCGACCGGGGCGGCCACCACCGAAGGGAGACTTCAAAGAGAAATCGATGTGTTTCTGGGAATCCAAACGGACCACAAATGAGGGAATGTTGACCACTTGTTTGCGGACGCTGTTAAAGGGAAGAGACAAAAAAAATTAAACATTAAAAACATATCCTCAGGAAACAATGTTGAAAAGGAGGTTCTTTAAGAGCTTCTTTTCTTGCAGTTCAGTTGTGTTTTTGGTTTTTTTTTCTTTTCTTCTTCGAAATCCAACTTACTCGGCTGAGTGTTTAGGCTGGACCTAAACTCAATTGGTTTTTGTTTTGCTTGTTTCCAAAAACCAATACCAAAAGACGTTGAGAGCCGGTGCAAAATACCCCATACCTCCTTAAAACTACTCAGGGTAAATTGTTCGACTCCCAAGTGGTCTTACTGAACATTTTCTTTGCGTGGCAAATAACAACCAAGACACAAGGGCAAATTGATTAGCAATCCAGAAAAGCCGTTAAGCTTTTCTTATCAGGGTTTTGGTCAGAAACGAATATTTACCGAATGTGACGTTGACGGATCAAGACGCGGGCATGATGGATGGATTTGGCCAATCCCAATTTGAAGACTTGGGTTTGGAGACGACGTTCCAAGAAATCTTCGATTTTCAAGCCCAAAACGTAATCGAGCTTCATGCGGGACTCATCCAAGACACCGATACGGACCAAACGACGCAACAAAGCGTTACCTGGAATAGAAAGATAATTTGGAGACAAATTAGCAAAGATCCACTAAATATAAAGCACTTGGGGATTTTTATAAGATTTTTCAGCGTTTTAATATCTTCAATGCATTTTTTTAAATACTCAGACAAGAAGTGTCAGAAATTAATTAAATACTAAATCATCATTTACAACTAGAACTAAACAATAGTCCGTGAAAACAGAACTCAATTCTTACCTTGGAACAATCTCTTTTCGTCCTTCTCGTCCAAAGTCAACAATTCACGGGCAGCTTTACGGATTTTAGCCAAAGCATACTTTACACGCCAGACCTCACGCTTGTTGCGGAGACCATATTCACCAATGATCTTCAATTCCTGGTCCAAGCGTGCCTTTTCATAAGGACGACGAGGAGTCACATAGGTCTTTGAGAAGACCGAGGGTATACGTCCGTTCACCATGTTGTTACCAACTCAAGCCGACAACTGTAGAAATGAGAAAAATACACCAAAGATTATTTTTGAGGTTAGAGGTGAGGTCACAAAATCCATAAGAATCTTCAACATCTTAAAAGATTTACTAATAATAGTTGGTAAACACTAAAGTTTATTTAATAAACTTTGATATTTAATAACAATTTATAAGAAATGTTTTACATGTTCACTATATTTTTTAGGATTTTTTGAGAACTCGAGAAATTATACGTACATTCGGTTTGAAGATTCAACAAAGAAAGAAAGAAAATGACAAAACGTCAATTGACATTTCGTAGCTGACAGCTGCGTTGTGTTGCCATATCTTTCATTTGTAGGAAACGTCATATCTGCGTTCCTACTGATAACACCTGTACTTAAATCGTATGTCCATACTGAATGATTTATCGTACAACGTAGTTGTTGCTTTTGATGGGGAATTTTTTATGGGGTATTTTTAATTTAGCAGTATTGGAAATTTTTTTTAGCGGAGAATAGTTATTTGACATATTTTTTACACTCAGATTTATACAGATATTACAAAATTCTTTAAATTTTATTTTTATTTGGTAATTTATGCTTGAAGATTTTTCGTATGAGTGGAACAACGTAGCCCATCTTTATACCCGACACCACACTGTGGTACAGGGTATTACGACTTTGTGCATTTGTTTGTAACGCCTAAAGAACAAAGAGATAGGCCCATCGATTATTATGACACTTGCTTGAAAAAATTGTCTCGTGTGAATCGCCAAGATTTGTTTGGTATTTAATTTTGATGTGGAAAAACGTCGTTTCTAAGTCCTGCTTCACACTAGACATTTTTTTCCAAGCAAGTGTCAAAGTTTGTAGGAGAGAGAGAGGCAGGCGGTAAGAGCTCTCTGCCTCTGTCTCCCTCAAACATTGACACTTGCTTGGAAAAAATTGCCTCATATGATATGAACGAAGCTGAAGCTGAGTTTAGACGATTGCCAGATCGGCAACCGTTATCAACCCTGTCAAAGTGTTGCAAATATACGGGCAATGTCAGATTGTTAGGCAAAGGTGAATTGACAGTTCAGACGATTGCAAGAAAACATTACAATTTCATATATTTACAATATATTTTGTAAAAATTTATATACAGGATTGCCAATAAAAATACATTATAGACAGTGTTGCAAATAAAATGATTTTCTGGCAATGGCGCCGTTGTCACATGCATAAACTTCGAACATATAACAATGAGCAAATTATCTCGCAATGACTTTTCTGCTAACGTTGCAAAACAAAAATTGTATGTTCACACGGTTGTAAATTCACAGGGTTGCATTTTTCCGCCATTTTTCTGGCAATGTTGTCCGATCTGCAAATCGTCTGCACTAAGTCCAGATTTACACTAGGATATTTTTTTCAGCAGCTTATCCGCTAATTCTCTTTTAAACTTGCCTCTGCGTTTAGACACATAATTTTGTCAAAGGCCGAGTGAAAAACACAAAACGTTCAGACCGATAAGCCTGAGTACGGGAGAATTTTTTTCCCCCTCTTGCCGACTGCCTCTCCTACAAAACGCCGATAATCCGCTGAACATTCAGCCAATGTAAATAGGGACTTACCTTTAGGACCAACCAGATAAAAAAATATTGTAAGATGGAGCTTAGTACTGATTCACACGAGGCAATTTTTTCCAAGCAAGTGTCAAAGTTTGTAGGAGAGAGAGGCAGGCGTAAATAACTCTCTCTCCTGCAAATTTGCTTGGAAATTTCCTCGTGTGAAGCAGGACTTTATATGTGAATAATTCGTAACCCTCGGGAACAATCAATAATGTTGTGCAGCTGTCTGTAATCAATATTTGCCAATGCCTTTTTTTCATAAAAACGTAATTTTATCAAAAATTTCAGCAAACTTGTGTATTGTAGAAGATGTTTCCAAAATTGGTATTTGTAACAAATTTTGTCAAAATTGCATTTGTACGAAATTTCATCAAAATTGCATTTTTAACAAACTTCATCAACATTTAATATTTCTAAAAATTTCTTAAAAACTACATTTAGCTGGAAAACTTTTTTTAAACAATCTTTGCTGAAATTGGATTTTTCTAAAAAAACTACGTTAGAATAACATTATCTACAAAATCTTGTCGAACTTAAAATTGTCAAAAAATTTCAATTTTATTAAATTACGAAATATAAAAAAAATCGTTGAAATTGAATTTTTGTAGGAAAATATAATTTTTATGGGGATTTTGATTTTTGAAAAATGATGAATTAATCGATTCTAATGGAGATTGTGCAACATTTAAGACAACATAAGGGATTATTTTGAAGCATAGTTTTAATAGGAAATTTCAGCAAAATTACATTTTTTAGAAAATAGAAAATTTGTGTTTTAAAAAAATTTATCAAAATTTAATTTTTCTAAAAAAAATGTTAAAAATTTAGTTTTTCTATAACATTTTTTCAAAATTCAGGCTGTACTGATGATGATGGTTTGAGACCATATGAGTATGTTTCAGTTACATTCTGTCTATTGCAAAATGTAATAGAAACAAATACAAAAAATTGTAGCGAGCTTCAATTGCTTGGTAGAATTGACTGTAGTTTCAATAGACAACACTCTATCATCGTCAGAATTTAATACCAATAATGTATGTCATTAACTTAAAATTACTTCAAAAATTACATTTTGTTATAATATTTCGTCAAAATGGCATTTTTTGAAAAATTTGGCGAAATTTCATTTATAGTAATTTTTTAATTATATAGGGTGATCCATTTCGAGGTTTCCTACTTTTTTAAAGAAAAAACAAAGACAATTCAAATTGAATGGGGAATGTTTATTATCATTTGAAAGAACATTCTTTGGCATTTATTTTTTGAAGATTATGTCTATCAAATGTTGGCCGCGGCTACGTCTCAGATGGTCTATCCGTTGAGTCCAATTTTCGATGACTCGTTCGAGCATTTCGACTGGTAACTGGCGAATGACACGCGTGATGTTTTGCTCCAAGGCCTGAATCGAAGCGGGTTTGTCCGCATAACCTTTAGACTTTACATATCCCCACAGGAAAAAGTCTAACGGTGTGATATCACACGATCTTGTTGGCCAATTGACCGGCCCAAAATGTGAAATTATCTGCTCTTCGAAGTGTTCTCTCAATAAATCCATTGATTGATGCGTTGTGTGGGAAGTGGCCGCCGTCTTGTTGAAACCAAATGTCGCCGAGATCACGAGCTTCAATTTCAGGCATCAAATAGTCGGTTATCATGGCACGACGGTTACGGTCGCCATTGACGGTTACGTTCTCACCGGCATAATTTTTGAAGAAATATGGACCGATGATTCCGGTACGTCGGATCGGGAATCGGTCAATGGCAAAAATATAGCTCTTAAGGAGAGCTAAAATATTGCTCATGGATGTCAAGGTCGTGGGTCGACTGGTAAGTGTTTTTTTGGATTTAAAAAAATGGACTTAGCGCTATTGGCGAACGATAATTTTGATAATAAAACTGAATAATTTGTAAACGTTGTTCAGGCGTAAGTCTTTCCATGATGAAATGCCAAACAATACATAACAAAAATAACATGGCAGCATGACACGACTCACACGTGATCTGTCAAAAAAACGCTATTGAAAAAAGTATCTCTACTTAGATCACCCATTATATTTTTTCCTAGAAAATGTCCAAATTCCATTAGTTTTTTGAAGAAAATTTCGTTGAAATTGATATTTTAAGAATTCTACAAAATAATTCCACAAAATTGAGTTTTTTTTGTTGAAAATTTCGTCGAAGATTGATTTGCATTTAATAAAATAATTTAATAAAACCCGCTGTATTACAGAAAATGTTGTCAAAGGGTATTTTTAAAAAATTCATTAAAATTAAATTTTTATAAAAATGTCTTCAAATATTTCTTTTTGCTAAAAAAACATTTATGCATATTGAAAATTTATTTTTTCGCAGAAAATGTCAATATTCCTGTTTTCTAAAAAAGTAGAAATGAAATTGCATTTTTCAAGAAAATTTCGTTGAACTTAGATTTTTCCAGAAAATCTTCTTCATCGGCCTTTAATAATATCAAAACTTTAATCCGCTCATCGACATTTAAATCGTTCAAGGACTCAAAAACCGATAAAGAAAAAAATTTTCTTTATCGACCGATAATCGATCTTAAATCCTGCCAAAGATCCATTGAAAATTTAATAAAAATCCCAGTATGTATAGTAAATTTTTGTCAAAATTAATATTTTTATAAACATTTTTCAAGTCTGAATTTTTTTCAAAAATTTCGTTGAAAATTTAATTTTTCTCTACAATTTCTTTAAAACTGCTTTTTACCACAAAATTTCGATGAAATTGAATTTATATTGTAAATTAAATTTTTCCCGTAGATAATGTCAACATGCCAATTTTCTAGAAAATCTAGAAATTTAATTTTTCAAGAAAATTTCGTTGATATTGCATTTTTTCAATTAAACTGAGATACTCTCTCGGGAAATGACCAACCTGCTTCAATACAATGGTAATCCAGATTTACACTAGGCAAGTTTTTCAGCAGCTAATCATCAAATTCTCTTTTGAACTTGCACGAAACGTTCAGGGAGATTTTTTTCCTCCCTCTTGCCGACAGCCTCTCTCCAACAAAACGCCGATAATCTGCTGAACATTCAGCCAGTGTAAACCGGGTGATAGAAAGCAAGTATTTTTACATGGCAACATGTATATTAGGGCGGGTCGATTTAAAAATCGCCCATTGCTCAGTGAAAATCGTATTCTAGGGATCAAAATAAGAAACTTTGCCGAAGGAACCATACCTCTAAAACGAATTCTGATGTCCCGGAAAAAATCCCACTTTGACCCATTTAGAGTGCTCCAATCGAGTCCCAATGTATGACCGACCCCCACTCAGTGAAGTGCTCAGTGAAAATCGTATTCTAGGGATCAAAATAAGACTTTGTCGAAGGAACCATACCTCTAAAACGAATTCTGATGACCCGGAAAAAATCCCACTTTGACTCGATTGGAGCACTCTAAATGGGTCAAAGTGGGATTTTTCAAAATTTGCCCCTTCCCAAAAGTTCGACCCAAATTCCGGGACATCAGAATTCGTTTTAGAGGTATGGTTCCTTCGGCAAAGTTTCTTATTTTGATCCCTAGAATACGATTTTCACTGAGCAATGGCGACTATTTTGAATTCGTCGACCTTGAATCCGTTCATCAACCTTTAATCCGGTCGGTGGGTTTTAATCCCCTCATCGAGCTTTAAGGGTATTACCGGAAATTTTCTAGAAAAGTGCAATTTCAATAAAATTTTGTAAAAAAGTGAAATTTTGATAGACATTTCAAGAAAAATCAAAGTTTAACGAAATTTTGTAGAAAAATTAAATTACAATGTAAAGAAGTTGAAAAAAATTTTCTTAAAAAAAGTGAAATTTACGAATTTTTTTTTAGAAAAATGCAATTTTGACGAAATAGTCAAGATATTCAAACATTTGCAAAAATTCAACATTTTCAAGAAAAATTTAATAATTTCATTAAATATTTTCAACAAAAAATTGATTTCGGTTTGCCTCCTGTGAGGATTGAACTCACGACCCCTGGTTTACAAGACCAGTGCTCTGCCACTGAGCTAAAGAGGCCTTGTCGCACTCCTGCGCTGTTGTAAGCCTTACTCTACAGGTTTTATGAGTACATAGTTTCAAATGTGTAGTACGACAAATTACATACATTGTTTAAACCACTTTTTTTTAATCAAAAAATGTTATTATATTAGAAAAACATTGTTCATTGATAAAGAAAATCTTTGAAGTCAGTATTTTTTCGCGTTTCGTTGCGCATTGGGGATATTTCGACAAGAAACGGGACATTTGTCTGCAGATTTCCTTTTACAATAAACCGATTTTTATGAAATTTGCCAAACTTTTAGAAGAGCTTAAATTTAATTTAATCACATATGGAAGTATGTTCTGTATTGCCGAAACACGGAAGCTACAAAATTCCAGTTAAAATGTTTAGAAAATATGGCATTTATGCCTTAAGCTAAAGAGAAACCTCTATATGATAACTTTATCAAAACGTTGCGCGATGTGTTCAATTTGCATTGTGCAGAATGCAATTTCATCAAATTTTTTTGCAATGAAAAATGCGATTTTAACGAAATGTTCTAGAATATGTTAATTATGTATATGATTATTATATAGCGTGATCCAACTCGAGCTTCCCTACATTTTTAAAGAAAAAAAAACACAGAAAATTCAAATTGAATGGGGAACAGTGATGCCAACTTTTTCCGAAGCAAAAGCGTAATGAAAAATTGAAAAAGCGTAAAAAGGCACTAAACTTCCGTATGGCTTTTGTCGGGAGAGAAGACAACATTATATCCGCCCCCATCAGAGCGGAATAAAAAGAAATATGTATTGTCAATTGTATCAAAGTTCTTTTCTTAATGAGAATAATATGTTAAAAACAATTATATTATGGCGCTTAGATTTAAAATCAGGATATAGAAATATACAGGGGACATACCTAAATCTGTACCTATTTTCGCCAAATTTTTAAACGATAGTTGACAAATTTAAAGCGTCTACATTCAACATTGAGAAATATATGTTGTGGTGTCTATACATATCGGAATCTATATCTGAATTTGAACCAATTTTCTTTAAATTTGATGTGTCCATTTCTGGTTGGAGGAACCGTTATATACTAAATTGTAGTTACTTATAGATCTAATGAGAAACGGGTATTCTATGGCGCTTAGACCCAAAATTGGTATATCAGTATATATGACGGATACACCTAAACCTGCCACAAATGTCATAAAATTTTCCAGAGTTTATTATTGGCTCCATCAACTTTTCTATGCCAAATTTCGTAAAGATTTGATGCAAATTGAGACGTATGATGGCAAATCTTGAAGTACATATGTACATATGGTGTAGCAAAATAGTCTAATTTCTTGATGTTACCAGATTTGTTCTGACAAATGTACGAAAAGCGTCAAAAGCACTAACGAAAAATGTGAAAAGCGTACAGTTAGTGCTTCTCTTCATGTGGCACTAACTGACAACTTTTCGCGTATTGAGTGGTCTGAAAAGCACTAAATCTAGTGCGAAAAGCACTAAGTTGGCATCCCTGATGGGCAATGTTTATTATCATTTGAAAGAATATTCTTTGGCATTTATTTTTTGAAGATTACGTCTATCAAATGTTGGCCGCGGCTACGTCTCAGATGGTCCATCCGTTGAGTTCAATTTTCGATGACTCGTTCGAGCATTTCGACTTGTAACTGGCGAATGACACGCGTGATGTTTTGCTCCAAAGCCTGAATCGAAGCGGGTTTTTCCGCATATACTTTAGACGTTAACATATCCCCACAGGAAAAAGTCTAACGGTGTGATATCACACGGTCTTGGTGTCCAATCGACCGGCCCAAAATGTGAAATTATCTGCTCACCGAAGTGTTCTCTCAATAAATCCATTGATTGATGCGATGTGTGGGAAGTGGCGCCGTCTTGTTGAAACCAACTCGCCGAGATCACGAGTTTCAATTTCAGGCATCAAATAGTCGGTTATCATGGCACGATAACGGTCGCCATTGACGGTTACGTTCTCACCGGCATTATTTTTGAAGAAATATGGACCGATGATTCCGGTACATCGGATGAGGAATCAGTCAATGGCAAAAAGATAGCTCTTAATGAGAGCTAAAATATTGCTCATGGGTATCAAGGTCGTGGGTCGACTGGAAAGTGTTTTTTGGATTTAAAAAAAAATGGACTTAGCGCAATTGGCGAACGATTATTTTGATCATAAAACTGAATAATTTGTAAACGTGGTTCAGGTGTAAGTCTTTCCATGATGAAATGCCAAACAATACTTAAGAAAAATAACATGACAGCATTACACGACTCGCACGTGATCTGTCAAAAAAGGATATTGAAAAAAGTATCTCTACTTGGATCACCCTATATTATGTTAATTATATTTTCTATAGAATAGCAATGTTTCGACGATGTTAAGTTAGAAGAAATTTCGTAGAAAAAATTTTCAGAGATATGCAATTTCAACAATATTTTCCCAAACATGATTTTCTAAAAAAAAATCGAATTTCAATGAAATTTTGTAGAAAAAAAAATAAAGAGCAACATAATTTCATCGAAATTCTATTTTATTGATCATTTTATAAAAAATAATATATTATTTTGCGAAAAGTGACATGAAGGTTGTTGGGACCATGGTTGTGGTGAGCCGTATGATTCAAAGGGTTCGGAAGCATAGGTATATATCGTTTGCTACGGCCTACAAGTGTAACACATCGCAGGAGCGACCCAAGACCCTAATTATGTCCGTTTTAGGCCAATTTAAGTTATTTGAGCAATGTTTGTTCGTCTGTCTGTTTGATGCGCATGATAACCCGAAAGGAGTGACTTCAAATTTGGTATGTTTTAATATTTTTTCAAATAATATTATTCAAAAATTCGACGAATTTAAAAAAAAAATAATTTCGCAGAACAATTTTATTAACCTTATAAAACAAGGAAATATATAAGTATAAATATAATATTTATATAAAATATTTTGTTTCTAGCTCAGTCTTAGTTAGAAGATTGACCACATTGATCCACTACTTCTGGCACCTCGCACACAAAGGCTTAAAATTTAGTGAAATGTTGATTGTCTAACATCACCTTGAGAAAAATGGGCAAAGTGGTCAAGCACCGTTTGGTACCTCCCACACAAATGGGCCATTTTGTACAAAAAGTAAAATATATTGCAAAATATGCATCCTCATTTTTTTTGTAATTTTTTTCTAGGCAATATCTGTATCTGGATGAAAAATAAAGGTACTAAAATTCTATACAATGCAATTGTTCTACATTAGCTTAAATTAATCTTCTCGGATTTATTTGGCCTAATATATACATACAATTACCCATTATTGTTGGTGTAAAATTTATGATTTTCTGATCGCTTGTTTTGTCACAATGCCACCGACATTACATATTCGTAGTTTTTTAACTTGTAAAGCGTTTCAGTTATTTTTGCACATGGCAACATTTCCGTTAACACCACAACGCATAGTTGTATTTCATAAATTAAAATTTGAACATTGTGGCAATTCCGTTACTCTACCAGTCATTAGTTGGCAACGCGACCGCGTTTGGCTTTCGTTCAAAAAACATTTTCTGCGCTAACAATTTGGTGTTGGGGTATCAAATAGTCGGCTCCACATCGAATTTAACGTTCCTTCATCTGTTTATTTAATTATAAAAAATATCTTTTAAAATGTTTTTCGCTGTAACTAGACGTGTAAATGTAAAAATTCCGTTATTCTAGAAAATCTAAAAATTTAATTTTTTAAGAAAATTTCGATGAAATTGCATTTTTCCAGAAAATTTTCTTGATAATGTCAAATACCTTTAATCCGCTCGTCGACCTTGTAACCGGTCAAGTACTCTAAAACCTGGGTCAGTGGGCTTTATTCAAGCTCATCACCTCGTCGAGCTTTAATCCGAAGTAAGGTACCAGATTAAATGCCGATGGCATCGACAATCTTTTGAAGAAACATCCAAGTTTACAGAAATTTTGTAGAATGTAAATTTTTTAGAGAAAATAAAAATGGCACTTTAACGAAATTTTGTAGAAAAATGCAAGTTCGACGAAATTTTCAAGAAACACACAACTTAAAGAAAATTTCCGAGAAATATTCCTTTGCGACGAAACTTTTGAATAATATTCAATTTTCACGAAATGTTCTAACAAAAAAATCGATTCCAACGAAATCTTATACGAAAATTTAATTGTTTAGATCATATCGCATTTATGGATTAACCAAAAATATTTAATAGAACTTTATCAAAACCGAATGTTAAATTTTCGTTCTGCAGAAATTTAAAACAAATTTCGTGAAAAATTCGATTTCAACGAAATTTTCTAGAAAAATTCAATTTCAACGAAATTTTCTAGAAAAATTCAATTTCAACGAAATTTTCTAGAAAAATTCAATTTCAACGAAATTTTCTAGAAAAATTCAATTTCAACGAAATTTTCTAGAAAAATTCAATTTCAACGAAATTTTCTAGAAAAATTAAATTTCAACGAAATTTTCTAGAAAAATTTTATATATGAAATATATACTTTTCGATGACTTCAATTTCGCGAAAGGAAAAATGGAAATCCAACGTAAATTTCTTCGAGAAATGCAGTTTCAACATAATTTTCTATTCAACAAAATTCGATTTAATCAAAAATTTCTAGAAAAATTCGATTTCAACATAATTTTTTAGAAAAATCGATTTCAACAAAATTTACTTAAAAAAATCAATTTTAACGAAATTTACTAGAAAAATTCAATTTGACGAAATTTTCTAGAAAAATTAGATTTTGAAGAAATTTTGTAGAGAAATTCGATTTCAACGAAATTTTGTAGAAAAATTCAATTTCAAAGATATTTTCTAGAAAAATTCAATTTCAACGAAATTTTCTAGAAAAATTCAATTACAACGAAATTTTCTAGAAAAATTCAATTACAACGAAATTTTCTAGAAAAATTTGATTTCAACGAAATTTTGTAGAAAATCGATTTTAATGAAATTTTCTAGATAAAAATCGAATTCATTGAAATTTTCTAGCAAAATTCGATTTTAATGATTTTTTAAAAAAATCGATTTCAATAAAAATTAGATTTTAATGAAATTTTCTAGAAAAACTTAGCTTCATTGAAATTTTCTAGAAAAAGACGCTTTCATTGAAATTTTCTAGCAAAATTCGATTTCAATGAAATATAATACAGCGAATTTTATTAAATTTTCATGCCATTTTCGAAAGGGTTTTCTAAAAAACTAAACTTTGCTGAAATATTCTATGAAACTACGCTTTAAATAAGTCCTTATTTTGTCTTAAAAATTGATTAAATTCCATTAGAATCGATAAAATCGCATTTTTCATTTTTTTTCTAATACAATTTTTGTAGAGAATTTCTTTGAAGTATAATTTTTCTAGAAAATTTCGTTGAAATCGAATTTTTCTAGAAAATTTCGTTGAAATCGAATTTTTCTAGAAAATTTCGTTGAAATTGAATTTTTCTAGACAATTTCGTTGAAATTGAATTTTTCTAGAAAATTTCGTTGAAATTGAATTTTTCTAGAAAATTTCGTTGAAATTGAATTTTTCTAGAAAATTTCGTTGAAATTGACTTTTTCTAGAAAATTTCGTTAAAATTGAATTTTTCTAGAAAATTTCGATGAAATTGATTTTTTCCAGAAAATTTTGTTGAAATTTAATTTTTCTAGAAAATTTCGTTAAAATAGAATTTTTCTAGAAAACTCGTTGAAATAGAATTTTTCTAGAAAATTTCGTTGAAATAGTATTTTTCTAGAAAATTTCGTTGAAATATAATTTTTCTAGAAAATTTCGTTGAAATTGATTTGTTTTTAGAAAATTTCGTTGAAATCAAATTTTTCTAAAAAATTTCTTTGAAGTCAAATTTTTCTAAAAAATTTCTTTGAAGTCAAATTTTTCTAAAAAATTTCATAGAAATCGAATTTTTTCTAGAAAATTTCATAGAAATTGAATTTTTTTCTAGAAAATTTCGTTGAAATCCAATTTTTCCAGAAAATTTCGTTAAAATTGCATTTTTCCAAAAAGTTTCGTCGCAGTGGAATTTGTATCGAAACTTTTGTTGAAATTGCTTTCTGCACAACGTTAATTTAACATTTGGTTTTGATAAAGTTCTGAAATAGAGGACACTATTAAATGTTTTTGGTTAATCCATAAATTATATATTTTCTAAACAATTCGACCGACATTTTGCGGCTATCGTTTTATTGTACCTTCACTTCAAATAAAATTATTCTAGAAAATTCCGCTAAAATTACAATTTACCAAAAAAAAAGTTTCCTTGTAATCGCATTTTCCTCAAAATATTTGTCGAAATTGCGTTTTTCTTGAAAATTTTGACGAAATTACGAAAATTTTGCGGTTAACACCCATTACTCAATTACGTCGGTATCGCTTAATTCATTGATTTTGGCCATTGTTATGGATGTGTGAACTGGTGCATTGTCTTGATTGAGAGCAAACGCGGCACAATTTATAAAATTATATATATCACATGGAAATCTAAAGTGGTTTTATTCTGAAATAAAAATCAACAAAAAAGGTTTTCTACAGAAGCCAAATTTGGATTTCATTCCAATTCCGAACGGAATTGAACTCTGTAACAGGGCCCTTCAGTTCTCCTGAATCATCTAAGGTGTAGTTCCTAGCCTAGCAAGCTTATCCGCACTACAGTTACCTGGAATGTGCCATACATATGGCCTTCCGGCACAAATGTCTAGTGGATTTTGAAATGTGCAACCATTACGTTAAGAGATTTGCGGCAGTTGAGTGAGGGCTGTTCTTGAATACAGAGTACAAAGATTTAATGGCTGTCTATCGGAAAATATATTTATTTCAAATTTTCTGGGAACATTATCTCTCAGCCATTCCACTACCTAATTTATAGCCAACATTTCATTCTGTTAATCACTGCCGTGAACAGGGAGTCTTCGAGCTAGTAGAGTAGACCTCGAGCCCAACCATACCATTAAATTTGGAGCAATAAGTTTAGAGAAGTCTCCCTACACAAATCATAAATTCTTCTTCACAAAAAAAATATTATCGCCGAACGATTCCAATGTGCAGTGCAGCATCTAACAGCCGAACCAAAAGTTAGTTTTATTGAAATTCAAATTACAGTAATTTAGATATTATAAGATAAATTTTTCTCATTATATATGTATAAATTATTCTACATACTGGGAGTCTAAAAATAATGTTTATATTAGTTTTTCTTTTCTAATCTATTCACTAAATATTTATAAATCGTAATTTGTGACACCATGTCTGTTATGATTATATTGTATGACCTTTATACAGAATAATCATTAATCATTAAGGTTAACATTACCATAAGTACGATTCTAATCTAAAATACTGAAAAAGTATTTAACTTCAGCTTTCCAATCATTATAGGCAGCCACCATTAAACGAAACATGTATTCGCCACTGGCCAATGGCAGAAGGTTGAACATGTTTTTATCCAGCACCAAATTAGTTACTATAATATCATGCTAAAATCAAATAGAACAAATGATAAATAAAAATAGAAATTCCAGAATTATCCATACAAATTTTCCGCTTCAAATCTACTCACGTCAAAGGGACACGGGTGATTGATGTTGGATTCACGCAGCAAATAATCAGCCATAATCTTAAATATTGGAAATTTTTGACGATTTTGCAGAAACTTGCAAAAATCACCGGTAGTATTATACAAAAATGGATGATAGCCATTGGATTTTTTAAAAAATGATATATTGAGCTGAAATTTTAAGAAAGAAGGGTTAAATTGGTTTATATTTTCCCTTGCTCTCATATAAATCGCATTCGATATATAAAATCTTAAGATTTCCTAGGTGAGGGAAGCAAAGCCGACAGGTAATGAGCTACTAGCGGGATGCTATGCTTACTCTGACCATATTGCTTGGGGAAGTATTAACAATAATCGAAAAGGATAAGCCCTAATATATTTTTTGAATACAACTCCTAAAATTGGGAACGTGGAAACCTGTGTTATTTTATAACGGTATGTTCAGAAAACCTTATTGCTGAGATGCAAGAGTGGAGAGTTTCGTATGAACACTTCTTTTGGGATCACCGTCCTGTCCTACTACTTTGCGAAATAAGTCTAAAAGAAACATTCAAAGAAAGTTGCCCATTTCGGGAAACGCAGTCAGACCATGAGAAACTAGGAAGATAGGATAAATGCACTTGATCAGGAAGAATGCCCGCTGAATTTCCAACAGAGCTTGCCCTAAAAAATAATATTGGAACGATTATCACAAAAAAACTCAAGACATACAACAAAACCATTAGAACACCGAAGAATAACTCATGTAAGCTTTTCAACAGGTGAATAGCGTTAAACAGTGTATCCAAAATAAATTGAAAATTTGGTGGATGATACTGGCAAAAAGATGGAAACAACAGATGAGGCCATAAGAATACTGATTAAAACTAATTTAGCGAATTGAATGCTAGAGCAACAGCAACTTAACCAAAATATGCTGAACTCTGTAAAGATACGGGTGGCTGATGAATATTGATACATCAAGAAACTCAAATAAATGTTTTTTCACTGTATGGCATTCAGTTTTATTTTATTCATGTTAAAGCTCATTAAATTTAATAATCGAAATGGGCCTCGTCAGACATGAAAAGACACTTCAACATGTTTCCGTCCTCTTCCACCATTTGAAGCATTTTCTGGCAAAATTCCAAGCGAATCGGGAAGTCTACTGAGTTCACTTTGTTGGCCATTTGAATTTTATATGGGAATAACTCCAAATCTTTGTGCATAATTGACTGCAATGACTGTCTGCTTATACCCATTTGAGCAGATAAGATTCTTGTCGAAACTCTTGGATTGTTTTGTATAGCATCAGCTACAGCAGTGATTATTTCCTCCGTCCGAACTGAAGGGTTTCGATGGTAAGGTCTTCTGTTGACTGTCCCATGCTCGGAAAATTTTTTAACAAGTCTCTTTATGGTCCATCTGCTCGGAGGATTGCCGCCAAACGTGCCCCTATACTCTCTTTGAACTGAAACTACGGACTTCAGTGCGTAATAGCGGCGGACAATCCAAATTCTTGTTTCAGTATCCCAGTTAACCAGATTCCATTAACCAGATAGAAAAAAAGTTATTAATTTTTTTTTGGTAGCAGCTTTCATCAGCCACCCTGTAGTATGGTTAATGCCGCGATAAAAAGCTTATCTGCGGGAACCGTTGGAATCTTTCCAGCGCTACTTGTTGTAGATCTGGTATCTAGCTTCAGATCTGGTATTTAGCTGGTATCTAGTACGTATAATTTTGTTACAGTAGGGACCTAAACTGGTCTATGTGAGCTTGTAAAAAAAATACGACTGTAACCCTAACCTAGTATGTATACCCCCATAAAATTGGCAGGAATCAAGGGTGGCTTCTGAACCAGAAGCAGTGGTTTGAGCGTTAAACCAAACTATTCCACATGAATGGAACTTAGCTAGTTTTTTCTAAAAGTGAATAATTTCTAGATAAAATCCTAGACAGCAAATTATTGATCAGACGGAACGGGCAAGGAGGGTCAACTCCGCCCTATATTCCTGTAGGAAAGCTGTGGGTCACGTTGGGGCCTCTTTCCTAAAATAGTCCATATACATAGCAGAAGTTCGTCCAATACTACTATAAGGAATTGTGGTGTGGTGGACGCCAACTGATAAGCGATCCATCACCAGTCAATTAATGAAGGTTCTGAGAACTGCCTGCTACAAGTCAAGAACTACGAACCCATGAGGATATCACACTGTATTGCAAAGTTAACCGATAGGAATGGGTTGGCAGACATTTCTCAATTTCAGACTAACTCAATATGAACCATGGAA
The DNA here is from genome assembly GCA_963930755.1 of Eudasyphora cyanicolor. Classification (NCBI taxonomy): domain Eukaryota; kingdom Metazoa; phylum Arthropoda; class Insecta; order Diptera; family Muscidae; genus Eudasyphora; species Eudasyphora cyanicolor. The sequence goes on along the minus strand of OZ005735.1, from coordinate 216,266,736 downwards.
AGATACACAATCGAGCAACGCATTCAAATTTTTTAAGCCTTTTACGAAAATGGGCTTTCAAATCAACATGCACTTCGTGATGTTTTTTCTTCAGCATAATCTACCGAATGTGTCCACAATCGGGAGAATTTTGCGCAAATTTCAGCAAACCGGGTCTATACACTGATAGAAGAAGCTTCGTCATTCGTTAAAAGTCAGCTAACGTACGGATAATCCTATCTATGAATTTGTTCGTCGCCATGACGAATCTCTGTTTAAGTATACTAGAACAAGAACTATTTAGTGGAATAAAAAAAACCCACAGGGTGATTACATATCATCCCTACGATGAATCGTGCTCATAAATAAAAAATGATATATACCCTCCTCTCTAAGGTGAGGGGATAAATATGGCGATTTATTTGATTTATAATACAAATATCAATAAGTGTATATATAACATATAGCAAAAGGGTAACGCATCAAAGGAGTGGCCTAAGACCCTAAGTTTATGCGGAGGAAATCCGTTTTAGAACACTTAAGTCATTTTACTTATGTCCGTCCATCCGTAAGCCTGACTGTAGCGAACGATAACCCTCGAAACTATAGTTTCCAGAGATTAAACAGAGATTCGTCAGGGCGACGAACAAATTCATCAATAGGATTATCCGTACGTTAGCTGACTTTTGACGAATGACGAAGTTTTTCTATCAGTGTAGGAGATGTGAAAACACCTGTGTATGCTCGCCCAGTTCGTTTGGTGCGGCTTATGGGCTGGCGACGTCATCGGGCCATACTTCTTCAAATGGGGCCGGTCAGACAGTTACTGTGAATGGTGTTCGCTATCGTGAGATGATAACGAACTTTTTATGACCCGAATTGGAAGATATGGATGTGGACACTATGTGGTTTCAACAGGACGGTGCCACTTGCCACACAGCTAACGAAACAATGGCCCTTTTGCGCAACAAAATCAATGGCCGTGTTATCTCACGTCGTGGCGATGTCAATTGCCCGCCAAGATCATGTGATTTGACACCGTTGGACTTCTTTCTTTGGGGTTATTTGAAAGAAAAGGTGTACGTCGATAAGCCAGCAACAATTCAAGAGCTAAAGGATGAGATAATTTGGCACATTACCGGCATAGCACCTCAATTATGCCTCAGCGTCATCAAAAATTTGGACTATCGGTTGGAGGTGTGCCGCAGAGCTCGCAGCGGCCATTTGGCCGATATTTTGTTCCATACTTAATTGAACCATACCATCATATTATCATAATAAAAAGAAATGACAATTATTTCCTAAATAATTTGTGTTTTATTCAAAATCAACATCGGCCCTTAAAATTTAACCACCCTTTAGATGATTCGAAGCTTGATGAGAAGGTTGGTTTTGGATTACACTGTAAATCCGAATGTAGCTCACAGACTACCAGATACTTGGAGTATCTATCAAGCCCAAATAATGGCAATAAGGGAAGTCGCCAAGTTGCAACACAGTAACCAATGCTGACGTTGTCATTAACTCGGACATCCAGGATGAAATTTAATCTCTGGAGGCTACATCCCTAATTCCCAAATAGTCCTCGACTGCCGCAGACCTCTCAATGAGATTGCTGAGCTGAACACATATCTCATATGGTTACCTGGCCATAGGAATATTCCAGGGAACTGCAAGGCCCATGAACTTGCTAGAAAAAGGACGACATTACAAATTCTGGAAAAATTTGAATATATTGGTACCGATGTCCACATGCAAGATTTGGCTTAGGCATGTGGCAATCAGTCAGTCCAATGAGAGATGTGTAGAAATCGATACCAGTGAGTAGCTGGACAAAGCTGGACTAAATACGACCTGGAAGCTTCATCTTCGGCGTTTGGTTTGGGCAATATGACATCTACATTGGACAGTATATCATTTGAACAGTAGGTAATTGTTTTTTTTTTGCCCAAAAAAAAGTTATGTCAAAACGACCAAAGTATACATACATACCAATTTATTCTCAAACGTCCATCACGCTAATAAAAGTAAAATGTATCATGAGCATTTTGAAGTAAAACAACTTTCGAATCGTCGGGATAATGTCAAAAGGCGCGGCAATGGGTGATTCGCGGTAGGTGGCCATTGGCCGTATTTTTTGTTTGGGCGGCCTTCGGTCGGGATTAAAGATTTTCTCCTCTGGGGTATGTTAAAAGGCCCGCTCCCTAGTAAGAGGAAGTTAATAATAGAAGCTTATAAGAATGTCCTAATCTGGGGAATCGAAATATCGTCCATACGCTAGGAACGAATCGCAGAGCAAAAACACTACTGTCAGTACAGAGGACGTCCGCATTAAAAGTTTCATCCGTATACTGGTACCTGCGGGTGATGTCGCTGGTCCGAAAGAGGAACTAGGGACATATTGGCGCACTCATGGTCTCAAATATGACAGAAAAAAATTAATGTAATGAAGAATGTAGCAAAGAAAAGAAGAAGATTTTAGAGTATGATCTCAGAAACAAGAAGAAAGATCTCGATTTGAAGAAATTTGAAATTCGAAGAAATTAATGGAAGTGGGGGCCTGGACGCAGGTCCGACACAAGTGATGGTGTACAAAACAAGAACAAACCTCGAAATTGGTGTTTAGACGGTAACCAATAGCAGCCTAACACGCCTTTATAATGCAGGGGAATTAAATGTGGGGAATTTTTTATGTAAAATTATTTGCCTAATCTGTTTGCAGGGCTTCAAAAGGGTAAATCTATCATAATAACTCCAATTTGTGAAGCTATGAGCACACTTTGACTTGTAGAACTCAAATTCCTGCAGATGTTTTTTTCCTTATTATAGAAACATATTATAGAAACGAGACTACTGAATGAGATCACTAAGTATCATTTGATATATTCCCCCCAACCGGGTTTAGGTCTTACCGATACATTCGTCACGGGTACTTGATGCAAATTGACGGTACAATTTAAACCCACCACACCGCGACGTATCATTTTCAGATTACACTTTTCGAAAGTTGAAAAATTTGAATCTAATGATTTACACTGTAAATTTGTAAATTTCACATTTCGCGCAGCAAACGCTACAGTAATGCAGAAAAGCAAAATAATACAATTGTCTACAAAGGCCATGATGCGACTGCCTTTGCTACGAATCACGACGAACTGACATTAAATGACATCAGTCCACTATATATTTAAGCCGGATTCTATTTTCTCCATTATCCGCTATTACATTTTATATCGCAAAGTGATCAGAAAAATTATTATTTACAGTTGCGCTTGAGTGGGAAATATGTATTTCATGGATATATTATTGAATAAAGTTTGAGGAGTACTGATGATAACTGTAGATGCAGAGGGTGCTGGAAGGGTTTGGAGGGCAGTAACTTCACCAGTGACAAAGAGCGTAGTGGACTGTATATTTGAGAAGTGGAGACAACGTTGGGAACTGGAGGAATTGCAGTTGCTACAAACACAGAGAGTTTAATTAATTGCTAAGCACAAATAGAGAGCAAATAATGATGCGAGGAATAAAAAATAAAAGAACCCAAAAATGTTAGTATTAGGAGAATAGGGTTTTATTATTAGGGTTGCGAGTGCTCACCAGTTGGAGTGTGCTGAGAAAGTGAACGAGTTAAACTTCACAAACCCGCCAAGAAGTTTTTAAACTTATCTTCAAGATAAATATTAGTTTTTGTAATTCACAATAGCGATAAATTCAAGTATTCAGTAACTTCGTTGGGATTTACAATGATATTCAAACTATACAAAATTCAATAAATAGTTTTATTTCAAAAATATGTATAAACTAAATAAGTCTAAACGTTTGAGTTTAGACAATTATGTTAAATAGGATTAACAGTATTGACACACCGCTCACAATGCCAATTATAGTCAACAATGTCGACAGGTTACTCATTTCTTGATTGATGGATGTACAAAGAAATCGCAATGAGCTTATAAATGTACTAGCTACTCGTATATGTATAAACCTTTGAGTATCGCTACCCCAAATGGTATTGTATCAAAATAAGAGGAAGTTACCGACCGTTATCTACACCCTGGATATCACCGATTTTATATTAGATCTCGGATATAGCTATCAAAACATTCACAACACATTTCAAGACGTTTGGTTCAATGGTTTCCTTTGTAATAATCGAGTCATTTGGTCTTGCCCACGCCAAAAAGTATAACGAAGCGGACTATGTTAAAGCGTGTCGTAATCCCCACAATCTGCGCAATAACAACATCAGACTCAGCACTACGTAAGGAACATCCCAGGAACGCAGGGCTTGATTTCATAATACACCACTCTGTGCAATACATACCTATCCTTTCCTGAGCTTGACTCTAGATACCAATACATTGCATATATGGGGGTAGCAGATAATTATGGGATTACCGTAATGGAGCCAAATAACGTATATACTGTACACTGTCGGTTGATAGCTGTGTATCTCCGTATTATATGCCGAACATCAGTCCATTGGTACACGGGGTTATACGCGTGGTCCTAGGAGATTTCGATGCCCACCACGAACTATGGAATTCTTTACTATGTAGATAATGATCAAAGAGGCATTGCTTAGGCTGAGCTAATAAATACGAGGGTTGCTATATATATGTCTGCCTAGGCAACACTAAGTGTTGCTTAGCGCCATCTGACATTTCCATTGGAAAGTTTGACATTTTTTAGCATAAACGTACTCAGAACGTACGACCATCATTTGTGTTGTTTATAGTGACTTGAAAAAATCAATTTGGCAAAAAATGGAATAACTCGTGAACATTTTCGTGCGATAATTTTTCACAACTTTCGACGTGGATTATCACGACAAGAGTGCATCGATGAACTTAAATCTTTTTATGGCGACGAAGCACCATCCTATAGCACTGTGAAAAACAGGTTTATTGAATTCAATCGTGGCCGACGCTCCCTCAAAGACGAAGGTCGTCCAAAAACGGCCGTTGTGCCAGAGAACATTGATGCCGTGCGTGAACTGATAATGCAAGATCGTCATGGGACATACCGTGAGATAGAGGCATCCTTGGTCATTTCTTCTCGTTGAATCCCGCACAATTTGAAAATCGCTCAAAAAAAGGCTCGTGTCGATTGGCGCAAAGAAATTTTACGTTTATAAGATCGTCACAGGTGACGAATTTCGGATCTATGCTTATGAGCCCGAAACAAAACAGCAATCGACCGTGTGGGTCTTCGAAGACGAGCCAAATCCAACGAAAGTTGTTCGTGGAAGAAGCACTTCGAAGCAAATGGTCGCCTGTTTCTTCGGCAAAACTGATCATGTGGCGACTGTTCCGCTTGAGCAACGTAGGACGGTCAATTCTGAGTGGTACACCACAATTTGTTTGCCTGAAGTCTTCGGAAAAATTTGAAAAACGAACAAGAGAAGACGAATCATTGTGCACCATGACAATGCGAGCTCTCACACATCGGCTCAAACCAGCGCCTTATTGGCCGGCCAAAACGTCGAATTGATGGGCCATCCGCCGTACAGCCCTGACTTGGCACCCACTACTTCTTTTTATTCCCGCACATCAAGAAAAAAATGCGTGGTCAACGATTTTCGTCGCCAAAAAATGCTGTTGAAGCGTTCAAAAACCATGTTTTGAAGGTGTCTCAATCGGAGTGGAAAAAGTGTTCAACAATTGGTTTGAGCGCATGCAAAAGTGTATAAATCATGCTGGAGAATACTTTGAAAAATAATAAAACCATTTTTGATGATAAATATTCGCATTTTCATTATTAGGCCAGAAATATATAAAGCAGCCCTCGTAGCTATACGTTTTGAATAATGAAGCCATATAAATCAATATCCTGGCAAACTGAACGCCGTTTTTTTCTCAACCAGAGGAAAGCTAAGCAGGATGTGTTCAGAGAAATCATCATACACAGTGTTCGGGTAGGTAAAAACAATTATGAGCCCTCTTTAACACAGCAGCCGCTCGCTTTATTCCTGCTGGTCGAATATCCAAATTTTCCAGAGGGGGTCTCGCAGAAGAAAGTGATGATTTTCTTCGTTTTAATCTTGTTGTCAGTTAATCCGGACAGCTAACCGGGATGGGATCAGATAAATCACCAAACATCGATTAAATAAACTACTATTCCCATATATTTTCGGTTAGGTAAAAACAATTCCGTGACCTCATTAACGCAGTAGCCGTTCGTTTTTTTTGTGCGGGTCGAATACCCGAATAACATCCTAATTTCCCAGAGAGAGACTCTCAGACGTTTTAATCCTGCTGATCGCAGAATGAAGTAAGCGCTGAAGTCAATTTCGAATTTTGCCAAGAAAGGTCAATCAGACCGTAGTCACATTCTGCAATTCATGGAGAACCCAGAGAGTGACAAAGGCGAAAATGAGAGTCATGGGTCGTATTCATTCTCTCCGAGCCGCGAATGCACCAACACAATTTACAGTTGGCAAAATTGCTGATGTCATCCGTAGCGCCCTAGCCACTCTAATAGTTCCTGAAGTCTTGGTGCCGACCATGAAACCTAGCAAAGATGAACCACGAAGACTTAATGCACTTTTCCTCTCGAGACGTACAGGACATTTTACAGTTGCCGCTCATCAGCACGGTTTCCCGAAGATGCATAGTACGACTACTATTTTGCATATCATACTGCATATATGTATTAGCCATTGTCTTAACCAGACCAAGCCATGTGACAGGATGGTCTTCGTGGCCCTTGACCTGTCGAAGACCTTCGATACGGCCAACTACGCCAATTTGTTTGAGGATAACCCCAACTCGCTCAACCCGATTCATTTCAAATGTTGTATATTCGTAAGCGCCAGTCGTATGTGTAATTCTCAAACAGGAAGACGAAACCTGAAAGAGGAACCTACAAAGAAACCTTGTTGAGATATTACAGAGCGAACGGCCAGTCCGTGACCAACTATGCAGAGCCAGTATAGTCACTGAATGTGAGCGAGACGCATGTGAGAAATATATATACATACCTACCAAAATGCCACCTAAGAAATACGGCAGTGTGATTGACCACTTATGTCGTCAGAGCTCATGATATAGAGCGATATATCAACATGCCTACCATAATAACTGAACTTGAACGTATCGGCCAAGAAAAATTTACAATTGAATTGAGAATTGTTGCGTTATCTACAAAAAATAACCAACGTCACTTTTAACATCAGGAATGCGTGTAGTTTATCAGCTAAATTGACAGTACAGGTTCGCTTCGAACCAAAACACAACAGAGAACAACAACACGACTGCAAACCAAGCACGTTATTTTAACAAATTTGATTGGTCGTCACTTTCGAACTAACCGCTAACTTACTGCTGCATACAGCCAGACAGAGAGTGTGTAAACAAAACAGAAAATATGGGAGAACTTTGCAGACTGCATGTGGAATGAATATTGTATGAGAGTGAAAATGTTATTGCCAACTAAACAATGAAACTATAAGCGGTTTTCGAATTAGGGCAGGTTAGAACTTTTCGAGACAAAATGCATCTCTTAGTTAAACCGTTGAAATTCGTTTACGAACATTTATTATCACAAGAACATTTTGAATTTATCGGATATGTTGGGAGTATTTCAAACACACCAGCTCTTCGTGTATTGGTATGGTGCGTTATTTAGCGAAGTAGTTTTAAGAACAGGGTTGCCAAAGAGGTCAGATTGAAAAATGATGAATAAAGGTTGTTACGTTTTCATGTTTTTTTTTATTAAAACATGAAAATATACATGTATATGTAACTAACAGTGAAAATTAAGCCCGTTATTGACAGACAACTTTTAAAGTTATTGTCATAAATAGCGTTATCTTTAAATTTAATTTAGTATGCTATAATGAATTGTAAACTTTGAAAAGATAATAAACTAACTAACTAATAAACTAACTAGTCCCGCATGAGTGGTTAACCGATTTAAAATACGAAAATTCAAAAATATTTTTTTAAGAAAAATCCCCAGGTTTCACAATTGCGCAGTTTTTATAACTTACATACGAAAAATAATTTACAAAAATCTAATTTATAATACAATCTAAACAAAATTATGTTATAACTGGAAATCTGCTTACATCTCAAAAAATATTTCGCGAATAATTTTGTCAAAGGCAACAAAAAACCTAATTTGTATGAATTTTGACAGAATTTTTAATATTAAAATGAATTTTATATTTAATTAAAAGGTTTAGAAGAAGTAGCTAAGTGGTAAAACAAGATACCGTTATATTTTTTCCATAATTTTATGTTTATTTGAAATTATAAACAATTCTTTTTTTAGTTTTACGTAATTTTTAGTTGCTAAGCCGAATTTTACAAAGTTTACGTCGTTTGAAAGGGAATATTAAGGGCCATTAGTCTGATTTAAGAAAGACATACATACATTATTGCATTGAATTCTGACGATGATAGAGTGGTGTCTATCGAAACTGACAGCGCATTCTACCCAGAAATTTTTGAAACTCGCTACCAAGTTTGTATTTGTTTCTATTACATTTTTGCAATAGACAGAATGTGAATGAAACACATGCTATTCAAACAAATAAATTCTGGTGAATAATTTCTAAAATTTTCTTTTCGCATTTTTTTTTAAATTTAATTTAAACAAATAAAAGAGTTAAGTTCGGCCATGCCGAATCTTATATACCCTACACCATGGATTGCATTCAGTTTTATTACTGGACAAATCTTTGGATATGGAGTAAATCATGAAACGATCCTTTTAGTTTAAGTAAATTATTAAAAAACGAACGCTGCAATTTTTAGGCTGAAAATTCTTTAGCCAAACTCTTCACCTGAAAAATGTGGTGTTTATGGCTTGAAATAGCTTTTTTGAGAGCTACATCTACACAGGGACTACAAAAAAATAAAATTGTATTTTTATAAATTTTATTAAGATGAATTCTTGCCAAAAATTTCTTAGAAAATGTGGTGTTAATGGCTTAAATAAGCCTTTTTTGGAGCGACATCTATAAGTGCACTACAACAAAATATGAAATGATTTAAAAAATTTTTACTACGATGAACTCTTGTCTTAATTAAATACAAACTGCAAAGATTCAGTTAAAATGCTTAGAAAATATGGTATTTATGACATAAATACGTATATTTTGGAACGATCCCTAAAGGGCGACTATAACAAAATATGATCCGATTTGTAAAATGTTTGCTGTGGTAAATTCTTCTCAAAACAGAATACAAACTGCAAAGTTTCTGCTAAATTACTTTAAAAATGTGTATCTATGGCTAAAAAACCGTATTTTGGAGCGACCTCTGTAGGGGAGCTATATCAAAACATTGACCGATATGGCCCACTTGCAACTATAAGAAATATTTCTTCCAAATTTGATTAACCTAGCTTTATTATTACGGACTGTAGCGTGATTACAACAGACGGACTTGGCTGAATCGTCTTAGAATTTTACGACGATTAAGAATATATTCTCGTATACTTTATGGGGTCTAAGGTCAATATTTAGAGGTGTTACAAACGGAGTGACAAAATGAATATACCCCCCATCCTATGGTAGAGGGTATAAAAGTTTCCTTCAAAAAATTATTGTTTCACAGGTAGCGCCGAACCAAAGGTCGTCCACATCAACATCTTCCAATTAAGGCACAAAAAAGTCATTAATCATGGCTCTACAGCGATCCCCAATGACTGTAACATTATGGCCGGCTTCAATTTTTGAAGAAATATGGGCCAGTGATTCCCTCTGCCCATAGAGCGCACCAAACAGTGACTTTTTGTGGAAGTAACGACGTCTGAACAATTACTTGCGGACAAGGATGCCAACTTAGTGCTTTTCGCACTAGATTTAGTGCTTTTTAGACCCCCCAATACGCGAAAAGTATTCAGTTAGTGCCAAAGGAAAAATAACACTAACTGTACGCTTTTCATATTTTTTGTTAGTGCTTTTAGTACATTTGTCAGATCGAAACTGGCAACATAAATAAATTGTACCATTTTGTTACTGCATGTCAACATCTTAATTCTATGCACCTACATTTGTCTCCTCATTTCAATCTGCGTTTTAAATGTCGTTGGAATTAAGAATTGTGTATAACCAATAAAAACAATCGGTATTTTTAATGCCTTTTAAGGCACTGGATGTACTTTTTATACCCTACACCACACTGTGGTACAGGGTATTATAAGTTTGTTTCACGGCAGATGTTTGTAACACCTGAAAATAACACAGCTAGACCCACCGATCGACTCAGAATCCATAGCTGAGTCGACTTAATCATGTCTGTCCGCGGTCCGTTCGTCCGTCTGTCCATGTAAAGTTGTTCGTCGACTACAGGTCGCAATTTCACTCCGATCGTATTGAATTTGGTTGAAATCGGTTCAGATTTAGATATAGCTCCCATATATATCTTTCGTCCGATTTGGCCCATTAGTCCTATAGAAGCTGTATTTTTCATCCAATCGTTTTGAAATTTAGAAGGGTAGAGTTTCTTGATCCATGAACCAACATTGCCAAATTTGAAGAAAATCGGTTAAGATTTAGCTATAGCACCCATATATATGTTTCGTCCAATTTTGCTCTTTAGTCCTGTAGAAGCTGTATTTTACATCCAATCATTTTGAAATTTAGAATGGTAGAGTTTCTTGATCCATGAAGCAACACTACCGAATTTGAAGAAAATCGGTTAAGATTCAGCTATATCTCCCATATATATGTTTCGTCCGATTTGGCCCTTTAGTTCTATAGAAGCTGTATTTTACATCCAATCGTTTTGAAATTTAGAATAAAAAATTTATACTTGAATTACAAAATGTATATATCAGAGTTATTCAATATTACGAGAGTGGTGTAGGGTATTATATAGTCGGCCCCGCCCGACTTTAGCCTTTCCTTACTGGTTTCGGATAGATTTTTTTTGGCATTTTTTTTCTAGTATTCAATACCTTGCTTCAGACACAAAAGAGATATTCCGTACGGTATACCGATAACAAAATATAGAAAATGTGCGAAAAATCCTCCTTGATCCAAAAAATTCGTATGGCCATTTAATTATTAATTGAGCCAACTTGACTTGATATGTATATGTATATATATATATACAATATATTATAAATATGTATACTATAAATATTTTGTTATGTGGACTATCAATTTTTGTTTATTGTTATACCAAAGGGCCTTGAATAAAGCAATTTTTACATTAAAATAAAAAGTTTTCTAATTAAAAAAAAATTTAGTGCTTTTTTACGCTTTTTAAATTTTTCATTACGCTTTTGCTTCAGAAAAAGTTGGCATCCCTGCTTGCGGATTATCATTACTCCAAATGCGATAATTTTGTCTATTAACGTACTCATTTATCCAAAAGTGAGCTTCGACAGCGCGCGATGGTTCGCGCGAACCGAACCATTATTTTGGTAATAAATTTCGATTTTCAAACGTTGTTCCGGAGTAAGTCTATTCATTATGAAACGGCAAACCAAACTAAACATAAATCAAGTGACAGCTCTCAAAAAGACCAACACCGAAAAAAGTATTGCTAGATTGAAAACCACACGTCTAAAAAGAACACCCTGTATAACATATTGAACTTGAATATAAGTAAATAATACATATGTGTAAATATTTCCGTTGACAAATTTTCAGTCGTACGAGTAATTATCTTAAAAATATCACCAACGAATTTTATATTGAAGTTACAAGATTTTTGTCATATTTTGCATTAACACATGTTAAGAAGAAAATTAACTTCTTTCTATAATTCGGAAAAAATCGGTAACTCATTAAAGTTTTTTTTTGATAAAGGATATATGTAAACATTTTTGCTTTGTATGTAAGTAGGGGATAGTATGACATCCGAGATCTGAGTATGATATCCATATTAGAGCACCTTTAAATTGAAAAATAAAGGGCAAGTTATCGACATCTTGTTTAGTTACCGAGGTTTCGTAGGCTAAAGTATGAAAAATCAAGGGCTCAAATAGGAAAGTAGAATAAAAATTGTTTTAATTTTCGATATCTGCCTTAGTAATCGACAATTGTAATAGTTAGATTGGTAGGTTTGTCCTGCTTTGTTTTCTCCTATTCAATATCTACAACTTTGCTTCAGAAACAAAAGAGATATTCCGTGCGGTATACTGAAAAAAAAACAAGTAAGAAAGTTTCAGTCGGGTAAACCGACTAAGGTATACCCTCACTTTGTGAGTAATGTAATATTGAATATTACACAAATTATTCTCTCAATTTTTGTGGGAGGTACCAGAAGGGGTTTAAGAAATACACCAATATTTCGCTGAACAGTAGATACTATAAATACATTGCACTGTGCCGAATTGTAACCGTTTATATGGACTGGTATATTAACGTTGAGATATTAAATTGTGGTATAATTTGGCCATTTTGTGTGGGAGGTACAAAAAGGGGCGTGGTGATAACGCTCATTTTTCACTGGACTATAGGCATTATAAAAGCATTACACTGTACAAAATTTCAAGTAATTCTATACACTGATATTAATGTTATAAACTGTTAACTTTTGGTGCAAAATGGTGCCTTTGTGGGAGAGGTAACAAAAGGGGCGTGACAATAACGCCCATTTTTCACTGGACTGTAGGCACTATAAAATCATTACACTGTACAAAATTTCAAGTATTTCTAAACACTGGTATTAATGTTATAAGCTTTTAACTTTTAGTGCAAAATGGTGCATTTGTGTGGGAGATACCAAAACGGGCGTGGCAATTTCGCCCATTTTCCTCGAGTTGATAGTGACTAACAAACTAATACTATGTGTGGAATTTCAGAAGATTCGAATACGTATAATAGCAGTTATTAAAGAATCAATATTTCACAACATTTTAACCCTTTGTGGGGGAGGTACCTGAAGGAGTGGACCAATATGGCCCATCTTCGAACTTAGCCGGAGATAGAAAAAAATATTACCACATACGAAATTTGAAGTCAATCGGTTACTCCTTTCGAGAGTTATCGTGCGCACCAGCCAGCAGACACACAGACAGACAGACAGACAGACAGACAGACGGACGGACATTGCTCATTCGACTTAAAATGACCCAAAACGGATTTCCGCCGAACATACTTGGGGTCTTAGGTCACTCCTTCGATGTGTTACACTTTTTTCCGTAGCAAATGATATATACCCTCGTCACACTAAAGTGAGGGTATAAATATAGAAAAAGTGCAAAAACAATCCACATTGAAGAAACAAAATCGTATGGCCATTAAATTATTAATTGGGGCTACTTTCACATCCAATTTTCAGAATTGAGTCCCAAAATTTGTATTTGACCACACAAATATCTTATTTATATTTAGCACTGAAATATTTCTTATCAAAGGTTTTTCTCCGTGTACTATAGAAATGATTTTTTTCATCGTGTATGTTTACTGGGAATCCTTATAACAAAATGTTTTCCATTAATTTTTTCAGATACGAAAAGAAATACTGAAATCCAATCAGAAAATATGATAGCCATGGCAACCCTACAACTCTGTATATGCCGCCGCCGCTTCTCTCAGCACAATAATGTGTTTGCTGCTGTCGGCTTCATTGGTGGAGCCGTCGTCGTTGTTGTTGAGGTTGCGTCTCCCCACCAAGCATTGTTTGGGTTGTTTGACTGTTCGTTGTGTGCAGAACCAACAGTTGTTATTCATTCGTTCGTCGGTCAAAACGAAATAAGCCCGGAAAGTGAGCGCACGCACCTCGTCCTCCGTTTCACCATATAGCCGTGCTTCCGTCCGTATATTCGCTTAACAACGTTATTTATTTATTTAACGCTTCTCGACGTTAGCAAACGAATTTGAAAACAAAAACGACAACAAATTTAATCGCGTAAAACAAAAATCGTTGTGATTTTTCCGTTGGAAATATTTTTTTAAGCGGTATAAAAGAAGAGTGTGTTGTTGTATGTATAGTGCAACATTAATTTAAATATGTATATCGGAAAAAATACATATCTTCTTTGTCTATTTTAAATCCATCGCCATCATCATCATGTATACAAAAAATAAATAAATAAAAAAAGAGGAAAAAATCGAGAAAATAAGTGTAGTACGAATATCCATCCAAAAGTGATTTCAGATTTTTGTCTGGCGTTGCGGTGTTGGCCTGCGTGTGTGAGAGAGTGAATGAATGATCACTACATGTGTTTCTGTGTGTTTTTTGGTAGAACAAAGCCAACAATAACAACAAAACCAGAAAGGCAGCAGCCAATCGACAAGTACTAATAACAAAAACAACCATCCAACATAACATATCGGTGTATTTGTTTAGATTCTTTAGTGGCCATTCTTCTTCTTAACGTGTCTTTTAATTTTTGCTGCTTGGCTTGATTGCGTGAGTGTGTGTCGGTGGCGCGGCGGCGATGAGTGAGCATTGTTCGTTTTCATTTGAATGAACTCCTCCGGTCTCGAGAGAAGAAACTCGTTTGGGAGTTCTAAACAAAACCAACACAACCATCGAAACAAATAAATTGGATTTTCGGAGAAAAATCTTATAAGAAAAATGTTTATGTTTTACGAATCTATTGGAATTTCAATGTAAAAGTGTTTTAAAATAACCAATTGTTTAAATTAACACCAACGAGGAGCTAATACCTCAATCAAACTTCGCTGCACTCACTCCCCTCCAAATTAAATTCTTTGTTGTGTGTGGCCAAACGGCGGCGCTTGAATTAATGTGCAACTCATGTTTACTTCCCAGAATTTTGTCAGTTGTGTAAATTTAAATTAAACAAAGCCATAACGACGCGACGATAGTGCGAGAGAGAATAACCAAAATCAAAACAAAGAAGAGAATAAAAACCGTCAAGAGAAAAAAACAGTTGCATTGACCGGCTTGGCAACAAGTTGTTTGTTAGTGCGGCGCATTTATTGTGTTCCCTGTCGTCGGACATCAATGCCTGCGAATGTGTGAGTATAGTTAATAAAAAAATAACAAATGGCTATAACAAATACCAACAGCAGCAGCAGCAACTCCATAGAAAATAATTAATTTAAAACGAACAAACCCACGAAAATAATCTCCCTCTCCAAATTATTTCATAACATTAAAAAAGTGGTATTGAATTTGAAACCGTCATCACCCCAACAAACAATAACAAAAACGCCGTCTTCACCAACATTCGTTGAGTTAACTGTTCCAAACCTTCAGCAGCAGCAGCAACATTTATCAAAACGTTTTATTGTGAATATAAGGTAAGTGCAGCTTAAAATAGAATAATAAATAGAGAAATGGTAAAAAATAACATTGACTTGTGCCTTTTGAAATACCTGATAAAGGGTGTGATTAGTGAGACCAACGTTATGCTTTACGTTCAATGTCACTTACCGCTTCAATATAGGTTAGAGTTTTTTCCCGGCAACATGATCCCGGAAAAAAGTAATATTTTGCAATCCCGGGAAATCTGTGCGGGAATTCCCGGTATTTTTTTTGCTAATATATAAATATACTTTTCCTTCATATGTTGGCAAAACAGCAGTTTTTATTCTAACTTTTCGGCTGTATGTTTTGCGTAGTGCAATTTTTTTTCATTAAAAAATGCAGAAAAGAGATATTCATTTTAATATTTGCTAATACACTTATCAGCCTTTAAGGCAGTTTCCTTGGATAAGCTGTAGTTCTCGCCATAAACGGTGATATGCATAAATACACGGAGAAAAATCGCCATTTTTGATATGTTTGAATTGAAGGAAAATATATTTGGAAACGAATTTTTTGAATATTATGTACTTGTTAGCAAATAAATTTTATTTAAAAATCATGAAATTTTGTTTGGAACGCATATATTAATATATTAGAACAAAATATATTTGCGCACTGACTTTCACAAATGAAATATGTGTTTACCCACAAACAAAGTTATTGTTTAAGATGTTTTCCAAATATATTTTAATTAATTTTTTTTTTAAACTTTGCTGAATTTTTCGAATTTTTTAGTTTTTCTAGATTTCGTGTTGAACTTTGTAGTTAAAAATGTCTTTAGCAGCAATAGGCTTTGTTTTACACCAATAAATTTTAATTTATAAGTATTCCAATTCATCACTTTTTGTCAATCCATCAGTGCAATTTATAGTTACGAAAGATTATGCGATTTAAGTGTTAACTGAATTTTACAAACATAAAATTTATAAAAAAATTTTGCTTTGAACTTCTGAAAAATAGAAAACTTGTCTTTAAATTAAGGAACTGGTACATTGCTAAAATGCTTAAATACAAAATAATCTTTATTTCCAAATAAAAAAATATTAGCATGGGAACATATTTTTGTTTAGAACAATATCCTCCCAAACATATACAATTTGTGTGCGTCAACTATTATATATTTAGGGTGTACCCTAAGCATATGTATATTTCAAGCAGAATATGTTTGAGTCAATATACTACAGAAGCGATTTTTTTTCAGCGTGTAGAGAGTTTGAACCATATATAAATCGAGTACGCTTATACGAATTGGTTCAGGATTGGTTAGATTATCAATATTAAGTAGCCTCCATTTTGTTCGTATATAATTTTTTCATCCGTTCAGCGGTTTCGATGACACCTAGTCAGATACACGCAAAGAAAAAATTCGTTTCTGCGAAACGATATATTAGACAACTACAATTCTCGTTTGCCGGAACTGAAATTTCGTTTGTTGTTACAGAAACTTATTTCGCGTAAGCGAAAGCCTGAATCGAAGCGGGTTTGTCCGCATAAACTTTAGACTTTACATATCCCCACAGGAAAAAGTCTAATGGTGTGATATCACACTATCTTGGTGGCCAATCGACCGGCCCAAAACGTGAAATTATCTGCTCACCGAAGTGTTCTCTCAAATAAATCCATTGATTGATGCGATGTGTGGGAAGTGGCGCCGTCTTGTTGAAACCAAATGTCGCCGAGATCACGAGCTTCAATTTAAGGCATCAAATAGTCGGTTATCATGGCACGATAACAGTCGCCATTGACGGTTACGTTCTCACCGGCATCAATTTTGAAGAAATATGGACCGATGATTCCGGTACATCGGATCGGGAATCGGTCAATGGCAAATGCTCTTAACGAGAGCTAAAATATTGCTCATGGGTGTCAAGGTCGTGGGTCGTCGGGAAAATGTTTTTTTGGGATTTAAAAAAAATGGCGAACGATTATTTTGATAATAAAACTGAATAATTTGTAAACGTTGTCCAGGCGTAAGTCTTTCCATGATGACTATTGAAAATCCAAAAAAAGGCTATTGAAAAAAGTATCTCTACTTAGATCACCCTATATAAACATTTTAAAAAATCGAATAATATAAACAAAATTGTTCGCATACACATTAATACATATTTGACTATGCATTTATTTATTAAGTCCAAATTAATAATTTTTATAGGTTAACTGATCACAATTTAGAATGTCCGCTACAAAACAATCAAAATGAAAGATAAGAAATTTGCGTTTTCTGCCAGTACAGGTTGGATGACAGGTTTTCTGCGAAGACTTTTGCTTCATAATATTAAAATTGAGGGCGAAATAGCATCTGCTGATGAGTCGACTGCTTAAGAATTTTCAGCGAAACTGGCTAAAATAATTGAAGACGGCCAGCTTTTTTCTGAAAACGAATACCGAGTCGAGCATATGTAGTTAAAACTCAGACAATCGCTAGTGGGTTGAAAGTAGCCGAAGATAGTGTAACCTTTTTATTCTTCTCCAATGCTTCAGGATATTAAATCGAGCTCTAAAACCACTGTTGATGAAAGGCGTAAATATGGACCTATTACCCGTTCACTGGGCAGCTAGTTAAGGGGAATGGATAAGGACTGAGCCTTTTTCGAATGGTTTCTTAAAAAATTAAAGGAATCAACGTTAAACTGATGTTGGACAGCAGTTTGGCCAGAAGGCGTTAAAAACATAAGCCCATTGTCTTCTAATACGGTTGAGTATTCCAACATCAAATTTTTAGCTTTAAGGCAACTCACAACTAAATTCACAAACAGCCCTCGACTGCCGCAGATCTTTTAACGAGATGGCTGAGCAGTTTAATATACACCTGATATGGTTGCCTGGGCATAGGGATATCCCGGGGAACTGCAAAGCCGATGAACTTGCTAGGAACGACATTACAAATTCTCGAAGAATTTGCATATATTGGTGCGCCACTATCCACGTGCAAGCTTTGGCTTAGGCAAGAGGCAATCAGGCAGTCCACCGAAAGATGGACAGAAATCAAAGTAGCTAGACAAATCTGGCCAAGGTATTACCTGATAAGATCAAAATATCTCCTCGCACTAGAGAGGCAAAGATTGTCTACGTTAGTATCAGTTCTGACGGGACACTGCTTGATCGGCGAACATGCCAAAAGATTGGGTATTGACTCTAATGACTTCTGCAGAAGCTGTGGAGATGAGGAAGAGGTGGAGAGCATTGAGCACTTGCTATGCGACTGCCCCGCTCTGAGTAAACGACGACTGGACATACTGTGGTCGGCTTTTCTATGCAGCCTAACAGATCTTTCCAGTACCGATATTCAGACTATCGATAAATTTGTATAGCAAACAGGTTGGTTTCGTTGAGGGGCATTTCAGCCCGTGGTAACACTAGGGACCTAAACTGGTCTATGTGAGCTTGTATAAAAAATACGGCTGCCACCCTAACCTAAACCTAAACCTAAGGCAACTCAATGATTTACGCAGAGTTTGATGAACTATCGACTATTATTTATTATTTATTTATTTATTATTTTTATTATAATTATCGCCAATTGAGCATGAATTTGAAGATATATTTCTGGCGATGAAAGTGATGTTGAAGACTACGTAAAAGAATGCGTTTATCAGAAAGTAATAATGATTAAAAATTTATGTTAATAATTTTTTTTTAGTTTTATGATTGTTTGTCTAAATAAACTGTTTTTTCCTATTATTTTTTGTTAAAATAAGATATGTACATGGTGTTTTTTGTAGACGTGTGGGTTTCAATTTGGCAATACTTTTTTCGGAGCTGGTCTTTTTGACAGACAATAGGAGCTGGTCTTTTTGAGTTTACAATAAGAACAGTGTTTTTCAAATTTTTTCAGTGTTTTTCTAATGCTTGAATAAATTGGTTGATATGCACTATTTTTCAAACAACAAAATCAAGTTGTAAAATTATTGATAAGCGGAAAAGGCTGATGAACAGTGTCGGCCATTAATGTGTTATAATAGGACAGCCTATAAGGGGTAGACACTAAAATTGTTACGAATAGAAAGCTATAATTTTGTAAATTTTTAATTTTTTTTTAAAACCTTCTTCTTTCTTCTTATGTGCGATCCAGAAAGGTGGAAACATTTTACTCAGTCAATGCAAATATAGTCTAAAATATAGAATATGCCAACATTTAGGTGACTGCTACAGATGTTATGGGGAAGTTGAGTTCTAATGAATCTGTAAATTTGTGTGGGGTACCAGAAGGGGTTTGAAAAATACTCATATTTTGCGCTGAACAGCGTATACGAGGAATACTTGATAAACGAGAAAACAACAAATTTAGGAAATGTGTCTTTATTTCTCAACATAATCTCCTTTTAGCTCGACAAACTTTTTCCAGCGAAATTTAATAGCTTCGATAACCTGTTTGTAGGTTAAAACTGCAAACTGAACAAAATTATGCAAAATCTCATATTTAGGACTCTCTCAAGCTTTTTTTATAACTTTAAAACATTAAACTATTTATAACAGTGATATGTGGAAGGATGTTTTTGTTACCAGTTTTTTTCCTCATAGAAAGGACTGTACCACGAAAACATGTGGTTAATGATGGTCATTATAATGATACCAAAAAGGATGCTTTTTGAACGTGTATGTATAGCATTTCATAATAAAACGTTTGGTAATAATGACCAGCTGAAAAAGTGGCAGATGTTTTTGGGAAGACAAAACAAGTTTAAA
The DNA here is from genome assembly GCA_963930755.1 of Eudasyphora cyanicolor. Taxonomy (NCBI): domain Eukaryota; kingdom Metazoa; phylum Arthropoda; class Insecta; order Diptera; family Muscidae; genus Eudasyphora; species Eudasyphora cyanicolor. Next base: position 216,246,880 of record OZ005735.1, on the reverse strand, counting down.
GGAATTTCAAGCAAAATTATCAAAAATTAACAACGCTGAAACGCAGAGGAGGGTAAAATGAAGGCAAGAAAAAACTTAATTCTTCAAAACAAAAATAGGTTTGCTTTATTTATGAAACCTTTTTCTCAACTGATAACACTAGTTTACAAAAAATCATGATTTTATAATGACCAGCACATGATATTTTCCTGTAGATTTCCATGAGTTATAATATATTTTCTTCCTTACGATACAAGCTACTGCAAATTGTTGTATTTATAAAGCTTAAGAAAGTATCTAGGGTATGTAGAGTATCTAGGGCCCTGCTACAAAATAACTTAGCTAATCACTGAAATTTCAACACTAAAATCCCTAGCATATTTAATTTTTATCATATTTATTGTTCTTCTTTTATAGCTAAGCTTAGAATAGATTGCCCTATCCATCCATCGGTTAGTCTTTCTTATCTTCAAAATGATTGATTTGATTATAGACTATATCTAATTTCAACGCATCACCAATCAATTCTGAGAATACATTATATTCTTGGCTTAAAATTGGAGAAGGTCTGTCTGTATCTCATTCAAATAAAATGTTGTGTTTTTGTTGTTTTACGTTAAATAATCCGTTTAAACGAAAAAATGTCTTTCAAACATGTTGTTGTTTTTTTGTTGTCGTTCCGAAAAAAAACCAACACCAAAATAACATGGACAACAACCCCCCCCTAAACGATTAATCTTAATTTTGGACATATTTCTTTTTTTATACATAATTTTTGTGAGGAGGTTTTATGTGTTGGTTGGTTATGAGTGTGACCCAATCTTGGATTGGAGCATATGTTTCTTTGTCTGGCATGAAAATGGTTCAGAGGAATGGAAGACTGAAAGAAAAAACTTGACCAAAGACCAGCAATATTAACAAAGAAGTCATCAGAAAGCCCCCCACCTTCACATACAGTATATAGGAAAGTAACTGGAGATGGAGACAATAATAACCCGACGAATTTGTTCAGATTTCAAGGAATAAAAAGTGTCAATTTGAGATGAATAAGAAGTGATTGGAACGGTGTTTCTTTTTTTCTTTGGTAGAAAAGAATTTGTTCTCCCAAAGAAAGTGAATCATAAAAAGAAATCTGGGCTAAGACTATTGTGACCTTAGAAATTCTAATGATGAAAAACAATATACATGTTTTTTTTTATGTAATTGTTGGATTTTTAAAGTAATTGTATACCCTTCACCATAGGATAATGGTGTTATATTAACTTCATTCCGTTAGCAACACCTTGTACTATTGATGAAGCATGAATACTCGTAGTTGCAGGGTTGCCAGACGGTCGGGATTTTCCCGACTTTTCGCGTTTTTCCAGAGTCTCGATTATTGATGTTATTTAGTGGGGAAATCCCGACTTTTTTCAATCTACACTCTACACTATGGAAAATAATAGCGCATTAACAAAATAATAAAGAAAGTACAACAAAAATGTTATTCTCATATGTTCTTTTTATTTACATTTGTAATTTTTCCGTCACTAATGTTTATTTCTTTCCCCATCAATAGCAATCGTTTAACATCTTTCAAGAAATGTAAATTTTGAACGAATTGCAGCAATTAATCTAAAATAATAGCCATTAACGTGGGAGAACTTGGTGGAAATTCCAAAAGTTCTACAAATTTCAAATGCAGTGGACAATGACATGTTGTACACCAACTACTGCAATCTTCGAGCTGTTTGTGAAGAATTGGCCACGTATATATTTTTTTTATATTTTACTTAATGAAGTTATAATAGTTATAAGTAAGTCATTCCAATGGAAGCTTCTGGCAACAAATCCAAAGATATACCAAATGACAAAATATGGTCATATGTGATAAAGACAATCACTTTGATTTATTTAAATTGATTTAATTTATATTTTCTTCTACAAGCTCATTGTACACAATTATTTAGTATTTTAAACAATTTCCATATATACGAAATATATAAACGGAATGTATTTTGACCTTATAAGGGCTGAACTAATCATAAGATTGAATATACTCACAGAAAACAGTTTTGTTGGCTTAACCGAATTTTGGTAGTTCTGGTAGTACTATCATGCGATACCATCAGGACAACCAACATTTTGGTTGTGGTATAATTCTGCATCCATGTTGACAACAATCATTTATTTATGTAGAATTTTTCCATTTTATGTTTGTCATGTATCAACAAAAAGACATTAACCAAGCTTTCGGTTGTGTTTCCCAAATATATATTTACCAAAAAACGATTAGTTATTAATATTTTTCGGTTATAGTAACCAATTATTCGTTGCAAGAATAATCTTTGGTCTATTGATACAATTTCTGTTGTCAAGAATAAAACATTCGTTGTCGCTACCAAATATCGATCGTATGGTACTATAACGAAAATTTAAAAGTAGTTACCACAACTAACCGAGTGTCAATGAAAAAACAATCTTAAATCGATTGATACAAGCTTCGATTTAGTTGCAAGCATTTTCATGTGATCGTATCCATGTTATTATTGTTGTTTTAACTATTTATATATAAATACAACCGGCATACGGTGTATGCAATAGACTTTTTGTTGCTAGTAAAATGTTTTTATTGTTACTATCGAATTCCAACCAATTATTTTCCTGGGTGTAGATAAAAGTTGTCAGGAATTCTAGTCATTTTTCGTGAAGAATAACACAAAGTATTTGTGGCAAAAACAATGTTGACCTATAGTGTATATAAGTTATGTTTGAATATTCTTACATAACTCAAAGTTAATAAAATATGATCCTTTCATTTGTCCCGATAAATCCCGCATTTTAGTCTCAGTTTTCCCGACATTTCGAACTCGGTGCCTGGCAACTCTAGTTGCAGGTCGTTTGGGATTGAAAATTAGACGTATCGATTAATTATTATAGCTCCTCTATAGAGGTCTCTGCAAATATATTTCTTTAAGCAATAAAACCCACCTGTTAACCGATTAAAGCTTAGTAGTTTGTACTTTATTTTTACAGAATTCACCGCAATAAAAAATTAAAAAATCGGTTAATATTTCGGTATAGCCCAATAACCCAGAAGATTAGGCTGAAATTTTGTATTTTTAAAATTTCGAAAATTTTGAAATTTTAAAATACGTAAAAATTAACCGACCTGACATATAGATGGCGGTTTTAGTTTGAAAACAACGAATTTCGTGAAAAGTGGCAATATCTAAGACATTGTTTTTTGGATCACTTGTTTAGTTTTTTTGTGAGCACTCAAAAGTGAACGTTGTCAGTGAATTTGTAAACATTGAAAAAATTGGTCACCAATATTAAAACCGAGACAGATTCTTCTTTCGGGGAGTCTGCTCTACATTGACAACTATAAAATATTGGATGGTAGAGTATAAATGGGGCCGTACGAGCTGCCAAGACGAACACCGTAGTGGTCGACCAGGTGTCCAAGCCAGAAATGGTTAAAATATCCACAAAATGGTATTGGATGACCGTCGCTGGAAGTTTCGGGAGCTAGCTGAAGTCGTAGCCATTTCAAAAAGTGCTATACATCGCATATTGACGAAAAATTTGATGATGAGAAAGCAGTGCGCAAGATGGCTGCCGCGTTTGCTCACAATCAAGACAATGAACCAGTTCACACATCAACTTTTGCCATGGCCAAAATCTATGAATTAAAGTTGGAATTTCTTCAGCACGCACCTCATTCGCCAGGTTTAGCTCCTTTGTATTACCTTTTGTTTCCAACCTTGGAAAAATCGCTCGGCGGTTGCGGTTGATGGCTGTTTTCAGAAGCTAGACAGTTCTTACTATATACAGGGTATCGAAGCTACCGCAAATTGTTGGAGCTAAAAGGAGATTATGTTAAGAAATAAAGAACAATTTTGACAAATTTGGTTTTTTTTTTAGGTCGGCTTATTTTGTTACCGCCCTCGTAACTTCGAGAGCCTGCTTAGCACCGTAAAATAGCCATCAACCGCAGACTCCGCCTCTTCATGTTGGCATTGTGAGCAAAAGCTGCACTCATCATGACAACAGCTTCCTCATTTTATTATACCCTCCACCGTAGGATGGGGGGTATATTCATTTTGTCACTCCGTTTGTAACACCTCTAAATATTAATCTGAGACCCCATAAAGTATATATATTCTTAATCGTCGTAATATTCTAAGACGATTTAGCCATGTCCGTCTGTCCGTCCGTCCGTCCGTCTGTGGTAATCACGCTACAGTCCGCAATAATAGAGCTAGGTTGATCAAATTTGGTACAAATACTTCTTATAGTTGCAGGTTGTTTGGGATTGCAAATGGGCGATATCGGTCCATATTTAGATATAGCTCCCATATATATCATCTAACTTGTTGTTATTCCTACTGTTCTCATCTATTATATGTTTTCTACTGTTCTCATCTACTATATTTTTTTGTGTGCTTTCGGTGTTATTTTCTTTAGGTTTGAGTTATTTTGTAGGTTTGAGTTTTCATGCTATCCATGGTGGAGGGTATATAAGATTCGGCATGGCCGAACTTAACGCTTTTACTTGTTTTTGTCTCAATATATAAGACGTATAGCTCTTTTTGAAATGCCTGCCATTTCAGTTAGCTCACATATACTCCTTATATTTACTTGAAGGTATGTTGCTATTGAAAATGGGCAATATCGGCCCACCTTTATAACGGGTTTTCCAATAGGGATGATATGATTTTGAAGTGACGTTTCGGCCATTTGTAATATGTCATGATCTGTCTTTTATTTTTCATTGTATTCAGTAGTGTTTACAATTTCATCATGGAGAGATATACGCAAGAACAACGTTTACAAATTATTCAGTTTTATTATCAACATAATCGTTCTCCAATTGCAATTTTCGTGCTCTAAGTCCATTTTTTTTAAATCCAAAAATAAACACTTTCCAGTCGTCCTACGACCTTGACACCCATGAGCAATATTTTAGCCCTCGTTAAGAGCTATAACGGTACGTCGGATCGATTCCCGATCCGACTTACTGTTAAGGAGCTAGAGCAAAAATAAACTTTCCGTTCACATTTGAAAATGATGCTAAGTAAATTTTTTTTTAAATCCAAAAAAAAAAAACACTTTTCAGTCGTCCTAAGACCTTGACACCCATGAGCAATATTTTAGCTCTCGTTAAGAGCTATCTTTTTGCCATTGACCGATTGTGGCTACGTGCCACACAGCAAATGAAACAATTGAATTTTTGCGAGAAAAGTTTTGAGATTCTATTATTTCAAGAAATTGTGATATTGTATGGCCTCAAAGAAGTTGTGATTTAACACCATTAGACTATTTCTTGTGGGATTATTTGAAGTCATTGGTCTTTCGAAATAAACCAGATTCTCTTCAAGCTTTACAAGTCAATATTGAACGTGCCATTCATGACATACGACATGATTTAGTGGAAAAAGTGCTCGAAAATTGGGTTCATCGAATTCGTTCCTGCAGAATAAGTCGTGGAGGTCATTTGAATGACGTTTTATTTAGAACTTAATTGTATCGATTGTACTTCCCATTAAATAAAAAACTGTTGAATTTCCTTAACAATAAGTGTGTTTTTTTTTTTAAAGAAATCATATCACACTTATTGGAAAACCCGTACATAGCCCCCATAGAGCATCTCTCCGATTTGACGTCTTTATGTCATAGAGACCATATATTTCAACTTGTCGGACTGAAAATTTATAACATAAGTAAACTTATACCCAGGTCCATGTTTTGATAAAGATCCCTCTAGATTTGACTTTTTAACGCAACAAGCACCATACATTTCAACGATTTGCGCTGAAATTTGGTAATATAAATTTATTTGTACCAGAAACCATTCACATGTTACCCATGGTGGAGGGTATATAATAGGCCGGGTCGATTTGTGGGGAGGCAAAAAAAAGTCGCCATTGCTCAGTGAAAATCGTATTCTAGGGATCAAAATAAGAAACTTTGCCGAAGGAACCATACCTCTAAAACGAATTCTGATGTCCCGGAATTTGGGTCGAACTTTTGGGTAGGGACAAATTTTGAAAAATCCCACTTTGACCCATTTAGAGTGCTCCAATCGAGTCCAAATGTATGACCGACCCCCACTAACTTTAGAGGCCCGACCCACCCATGCCAGTGGCACACCCCATGGAACCCCCTGGGGGTTCCCTACATTTGGACTCGATTGGAGCACTCAAAATGGGTCAAAGTGGGATTTTTTCCGGGACATCAGGATTCGTTTTAGAGGTATGGTTCCTTCGGCAAAGTTTCTTATTTTGATCCCTAGAATGCGATTTTCACTGAGCACTTCACTGAGTGGGGGTCGGTCATACATTTGGACTCGATTGGAGCACTCTAAATGGGTCAAAGTGGGATTTTTTCCGGGACATCAGAATTCGTTTTAGAGATATGGTTCCTTCGGCAAAGTTTCTTATTTTGATCCCTAGAATACGATTTTCACTGAGCAATGGGCGATTTTTAAATCGATCCGCCCTAGTATATAAGATTCGGCATGATCTTAAGGCCGCTTTAACTTGTTTCAAACAACTGCCGCCATTTATACTTCAGATCGGCTAATATTGGAACCGCCCTCATATGTTAATATTTTTGAAAAAGAAAATTTAAGTAATGACCTCAATTGTCCGATTGTTGTATTTCTTAAAAAAAATATTATGAATTTAAATTTATTTTCGGGGAGTCCATCCTCCCCAACTGACGTCTAAGCATAATAATATTATTACATTAAATGTGTGTCGTATATGGACCCCTAAGTATGTGAGCCAAATAATTCTAGAAAAACAAGATCACCTCAAATGAACAAAAACAAAATGCAAACCAAATGACACAGAAAACACACAGTTTTTTTTGTAAAAAAGAAAACAAAAAGCATGAAAAAACTACTTTCGTTTTTCACTCTATTTTTTCGCTCAAATAAAAATGATGTGTCTGACTGCAATTTTAGATTTATAATGAATGTGAAATACAGCCAGACCTGTCCGCACAGCTAAGATCCACATATGGACACCTTCATGACAAAGTATGCCAAATAAAAAATTATAACTTTTTAGGAGAAGAAATTGTTTTATAAGTATGAAATTCCTTTAGAATGTAAATCGTATGTAGTCTTCTATCTGCTGTAGAACTTTTGATGAATAAACCGATTAGCACCAAACATTGACATAGTATAATAGAAATATTTGGGGCCTTGTTCACAAAATTGGTTAGAGGTTTGTACAACAGCATTTCAGTGTAAAAACGTTTCTCAAACCTTCCATCAATTATTATGAATAAGTTCCTTGTAAATTAAATTTCCCACAAAACCTGGTAAGTCGACTTAGTATATTTTAGAATGAAGCAATCGATATGTGAGACGTGACTTTTTTCTTCATTTTCTTTTGGGCATCTCTTTTTGGGAGGAAAACAAATCAAATTGTCTGCAAAGAATTGCTATAAAAACGAAAAATGAATAAATGTTTTCCAGCCAAAAATAGTGCATTTTATTCTTCATTCACAATGTGTAGACGCCAAAATTGTTTCCGTTCAAGTGCTAACCGACTGACAATAGCCAACTACTCGTAATTTGAAATATGGCTATAATTTAGCAGACGAAAACCATATATATATATTTTTGTTTTTCTCCTATTTCAATCATAAATTGTGGAAATTCTAAGATTTTGTGTTTACCAAAATTTTTTGGCAATTTGAATTCAAATAGGATTTTATATAAAAGTTAAATTAAAATTCTGTTGCAATTCCTTAAAAAAATTATCGGAGCCATGCTTTCTAACAGAATGAGTTATATTTTAATGAAAAGGTTAAATGGAGTTAATTTTTCTAATGGGGAATATGTATGGAGTCGACTCTTTTAATATAGGCTTTGATCAAAGTCAAATATTTATTGGAACCATTTTCGGATTAAACTATTCTAAGACTTGTTTGTTCGGAGTAACTTTTTCTGAAAGTTAAGTTATGATCTGATAGAAAAGTTGTAAGGAATCATCTTCAGAGTTGTTCAGAGTCATTATTTGGGGTAAGCTTTTCGTAAAGGGAACTTCTTTGAAGTAAACTTTTCTAATATAAGCATTATTCGGAGTAGAATTCTTTAAAACAATTGTTGTTCGGAGCCAACTTTTGTAAGAGAATATTTTTCGGGTTCAACTTTTCCAACAGAATAATTGTTTACAGTTACTTTTTGTAGTCGAATAATTTTTGAGGTCAAATTTTCTAAAATATTAGGTTGGAATCCATGTTTCTAAGAAAAAAAGCCTTTCGAAGTCTACTTTTATTATAGAAAAGTTGTTCGGAGTCAACTTTTCTTATAGAAAAGTTGTTCGGAGTCTACTTTTCTTATAGAAAAGTTGTTCGGAGTCAATTTTTTTGTTGTAGAAAAATTATTCGGAGTCAACATTTCTTAAAGAAAAGCTGTTCGGAGTCCACTTTTCTTTTAGAAAAGATGTTTGCAGTCAAAATGTCTTTTAGAGAAATGGTTTGGAGGCAACTTTTGTTATAGAAAAGTTGTTCGGTGTCAACTTTTCTTATAGAAAAGTGGTTCGGAGTCAACATTTCCTGTAGAAAAGTTGTTCGGAGACAACTTATCTTATAGAAAGTTGTTCGGAGTCAACTTTTCTTGTAGAAAAGTTGTTCGGAGTCAACTTTTCATACAGAAAAATTGCTCGGAGTTAACTTTTCTTATAGAAAAGTGGTTCGGAGTCAACTTATCTTATAGAAAAGTTGTTCGGAGCCAACTTTTCTTTTAGAAGAATTGTTCGGAGTCAAATTTTCTTTTAGATGGGTGTTTCGGATTCATCCCTTCTTCTAGAAAAGTTGTTCGGAGTCAACTTTTCTTCTAGAAAAGTTGTTCGTAGTCAACCTTTCTTACTGAAAAGTTGCTCGGAGTTAACTTTTCTTATAGAAAAGTGGTTCGGAGTCAACTTATCTTGTAGAAAAGTTGCACGGAGTTAACTTTTCTTATAGAAAAGTGGTTCGGAGTCAACTTATCTTATAGAAAAGTTGTTCGGAGCCAACTTTTGTTTTATAAGAGTTGTTCGGAGTCAAAATTTCTTTTAGATGAGTGTTTCGGATTCATCCCTTCTTCTAGAAAAGTTTTTCGGAGTCAACTTCTCTTATAGAAAACTTGTTCGGAGTCAACTTCTCTTATATAAATGTGGGTCGGAGTCAACTTTTCTTACAGAAAAGTTGTTCGGAGTCCGCTTTCTTATAGAAAAATGTTCGGAGTAAAATTTTCTAATGGAATAACTTTTCTAGTAGAACATTTTTCGTAGTCAACTTTTCCAATAAAAAAATAGTTTTTTTTCTAGTAAGAAAGTAGTGCGTAGTTAATTGTTTGTTTCTAATATAGAAGCTGTTCGGAGACAACTTTTCTTAAAGAAAACTTGATCAGAGTCATGTTTCCTAGTAAGACATTATTTTCTAGTAATTTTTTGTACAAAATTTATTTGAAGGCAATTTTCCTAAAAAGGAAGGAAGAAGAAAAAAGTAGAAAAGTTGATCAGTGTAGACTTTTTCAATAGAAATATTATTCGGAATTAAATATTCCAATCGAAAAATTATTCGGAGTCAATTTTCGAATTTAAACATTATTCGGAGTTAATTTTTAAAATAGAAAAAATATTAGGAGTTGCATTTTCTAATAGACAAAATGATCGGAGTGAAGATTTAGAACTAGAATATATTTTCGCACTCAACTTTTTTTTAACAGAAAACTTGTTCAGAGTCAACTTTTCTAAACGAAAATTTGATCGGAGTCAACTTTTCTAGTAATTGTTCATGGTCAAGTTTTCTAATAGAAAATGAGTTTGGTCTTCATTTTGATAGTCATATTTACTCAGAGGAAGTTGACTCTGAACAACTTACAAAATAGAAAAGTTGTTCAATGTCAATTTTTCAAATAGGAAAATTTTTCGGTTTCAACTTTTCTATAAAAAAATTATCAATTTCTTAAATGACAAAATTATTCCAATCAAATTTTCTAAAAGAAATGAATTATTATAGAAATTATAGAAAAATTATTCGGAGTCAACTTTTCAGAAAAACAATTTAAATTTTCATCTTTTCTAGAGAAATTGAACGGAAATTCAACTTACACAACTAAAATGTATTTTCGTTGTCAACTTTTTTGTATATGAAAGATGATTGGAGACAAGTTTTCTAAGAGAAAGTTTAAAGGGAATGTTGTTCGGAGTCATCTTGGAAAATAGCAAAGTCGATCAAAGTTAATTTTTCAAAAAGAAAACTTTTTGGTTGCAAACTTTTGTAATAAAAATAATATTCAGATTAAATTTTTCAAATAGAAAAATTATTCGAGGTCAACTTTCCTTATAGATAAATTGATAGGAGAACCTTTTACATCTAGAACGTTTTACAGAGTCAATCTTTCAATCGGAGTCAATCTTTCTAGTGCAAAATTTATATGAAGTTAGCTTTAAGTGATCAAGTTTCCCAATTAAGAGCTTCCGAAGCTCGAGTATTGCATTTTTTCATCAAATTGGTGTTTGAAATTTTAATGTTTTCCCAAAACGTATTTTTATAACGTTTTAGTTTTCCATGGGATGGGCACCCATTTCTTCAGATAACCCCATTCTATGTACATTTCATTATAATCTGCTTCTATTAATATTTATATCAATTTTCACTTGTTGACAACTTTTTACTCTCACTCTTGTTTGTTTCTTGTTTTGTGGTCAGTCACATCGTTGTGTCTTTTGGCCTTATTCTGGCGTAAAAGTTTCAAGGTTGTTTGCATACAAAAAAATTATCTATTAAAACATATTTTTTTTGCCAGACACCAGACGTGCAATAGAAAAAAAAACAAGAAAAAGAATTAATCATAGTAATAATATAAGAAAAAATGTGTATTTAATGCACACAAACCAACCCACAGAGACTCTACTACTTGTAATGAACAGGTTTTTCCGGAGGAGGGTTAACTCCGAAACCTAGTCTGTCATTTTCATTTCTGTTCAATTGCTTTCGTTCGAGTTAAAGAATTCCAAAGTTTTCGAGGGAAAATTATTTTCCACATAGTGGCTTTATTTGGTGTTTTGTATACAAAACAATTGTAGAATATCTTGGGAGGCAGACAGACAGACGGACGGACAGACACCCAAGAAATGCGTTCATATCGCCGTGTTTGTGCTTTTCTGATGTATTTTACCGTGTCTTTGGTGCCTTTTGGTGTTCTGTTTTTATTTTCGGTTTCTCGTCTTTATATCCAACAAATTCTTCCTTTTTCTGTTTAGACTTCTGCTCCTCCTCCTCTTCCTCTTGGTTGTCTCCTCCTCCTCCTGTGGTGGGCATCATCTATAAATAGTCCACGTAATCGTCGTGTGTCTACATATTCGTACATATAGTCGCCATCCCACCAAACCAGCCAAGCATTTAGCAGAGAATAGCCCCACAACAAATTCCACCCTTTACTGCCGCCTTCCCCGTCCGCCCGACCCATTGTCATTCCCAGAAACGCAACGCAACGCAACTCGACTCATATGTTTTTGTTCCAAGTGTAGCTAGCGTAAAATGTAGAAACGAGAAAAAAATCTTTATTTTTATTTTGTATTTTTTGGACGCTTTACAAAAAATATACCCTAAAAAGACAAAAAAGACCGAAACTGTAGACTGAGGAGTCACAGTGGTGCATTTGGGAAAGAAGGCCGAAGAGTTGAAAATTTAGAAATAAGTTCTACATTTAGAAAAATTGATGAAGTTCGTCTCGGAAGTTGATGTGGGACAACATTACTAATAAAATCTATTCTACGATGTTTTTTTGTAATTGAAAATATATTAGCAGAGATTTTTCAATGAGGTGATCTTCTAAGCATTTTTCTTAAATGGGTTTTAGAATTAAAGTTTTATAATAGAAAATTTAACAAACTGCTACATATTCACCATTGCTAATGAAATGTTATTCAGAGTTAGCACATGTTTTTCGGCGTTAACTTTTCTATATAATAGTTGTTCGGCACTATCTTTTCGGATAAAATATGTTATTCGGATCAAAACGTGAAAGACGTTGTTTACCCTTTTTTTTTAAAAAAAATTATTTGAAGTCAACTTGTTTACCTATAAAAGTTTGTCGTAGTCCAATTTGCTATTTTCAAAAATTGTCTGAGATTATATTTTGTAACGGAGAAGTTATTCGGAGTCAACTCCTCCAAAAAAATATAAATCGGATTAATTTTGAAAATTTTACACTGATGGAAAAACCATTCGTCACCATGACGAATCAGTTTCGTCAATATATCTTTGTACTGGTGACGAAAAGTTTCATACATGCGATGTTTTGTACGCCAATAGAACGATAACGATCATCAACCAATGTTTTTGGTGATTTCGAAATTCGTCGAGGGAACGATAAGGTTTCATTCCTACGACGAAAAGATTTATTTGACAATTTTGCTTAAAATATGATAAAACGAAACAATCAATTTATATTTTGTGCTTAATTTTACTGTTCTATATGCGTTCTGATTACCTTAGTTAAATAATTTGTTGTAAAAGTTTAATTTAAAAAATATAATAATGGTGATGAATGGGATTCGTCGTGATGATGAATGGAATTCGTCGTGGTGATGAATGAGATTCGTCTGTTGGCAAATACATTACTTGATGAGAATATTTTTGATTTAAAATATCAGTTGTAATGAATACTTCTCGTTCGCTTGCTTTAAGCCTTTCCTGATAAGAACTGCGTTTCGAACCGAATAATTACAACTGAACCTAGCAAAGCAGTCAAATAATTTTATTTTCCATGATGTCTGTGAAGATAAATTGTCAATTTAACTAGCAAAGCCACAAACCACCAATTTTAACAGAGCGCTGTTAATGGGTTAACAGAGGTATGTTAAGACGAAATGAAGCAGCTGCTAGCATATATTGAATCGATTTATGGACGATCAGGCAAATATATATATTAAAACTAAGGTTTATAAAATAGATATAATGTCTATGTAGTTGTGTAAACATCAAACATAGAAGAAATCTCATGGGTTATATATATATATAGCAACCAAAAGTACATATAATTTTGCAAAATCTTTGTCAGCGCAGTAAGTAATCTGGAATACATAGGGTAATAGAACTTATAGAAGATGAAAGGTCGTGGAACGACCTTTCAGAATATATATAGACTATATCCCAAAACAATTTGTGAATCCGGATATTTTCGATATAAACCAAACTGTGTTTTTAACAAAGGAGCCCACTGTGCGAAAACGGAAATACATAGGGTAATGAAACTTGTACTGAGTGAAAGGTCTTGACATGACCTTTCCGAATATATATAGACCATATCCGAAAACAATTTGTGAATCCGGATATTTTCGATATAAACCAAACAATGTTTTTAACAAAGGAGCCCACTGTGCGAAAACGGAAATACATAGGGTCATGGAACTTGTACTGAGTGAAAGCTCTTGACATGACCTTTCCGAATATATATAGACCATATCCGAAAACAATTTGTGAATCCGGATATTTTCGATATAAACCAAACAATGTTTTTTGAACAGAGGAGCCCACTGTGCAAAAACGAAAATACATAGGGTAATGGAACTTGTACTGAGTGAAAGGTCTTGACATGACCTTTCCGAATATATATAGACCATATCCGAAAACAATTTGTGAATCCGGATATTTTCGATATAAACCAAACAATGTTTTTAACAGAGGAGCCCACTGTGCGAAAACGAAAATACATAGGGTAATGAAACTTGTACAGGGAGAAAGGTCTTGAAATAACCTTTCCGAATATATATAGACCATATCCGAAAACAATTTGTGAATCCGGATATTTTCGATATAAACCAAACAATGTTTTTAACAGAGGAGCCCACTGTGCGAAAACGAAAATACATAGGGTAATGAAACTTGTACAGGGAGAAAGGTCTTGAAATAACCTTTCCGAATATATATAGACCATATCCGAAAACAATTTGTGAATCCGGATATTTTCGATATAAACCAAACAATGTTTTTAACAAAGGAGCCCACTGTGCGAAAACGGAAATACATAGGGTAATGGAACTTGTACTGAGTGAAAGGTCTTGAAATGACCTTTCCGAATATATATAGACCATATCCGAAAACAATTTGTGAATCCGGATATTTTCGATATAAACCAAACAATGTTTTTAACAAAGGAGCCCACTGTGCGAAAACGAAAATACATAGGGTAATGAAACTTGTACTGAGTGAAAGGTCGTGACATGACCTTTCCGAATATATATAGACCATATCCGAAAACAATTTGTGAATCCGGATATTTTCGATATAAACCAAACAATGTTTTTAACAAAGGAGCCCATTGTGCGAAAACGGAAATACATAGGGTAATGAAACTTGTACTGAGTGAAAGGTCGTGACATGACCTTTCCGAATATATATAGACCATATCCGAAAACAATTTGTGAATCCGGATATTTTCGATATAAACCAAACAATGTTTTTAACAGAGGAGCCCACTGTGCGAAAACGAAAATACATAGGGTAATGAAACTTGTACAGGGAGAAAGGTCTTGAAATAACCTTTCCGAATATATATAGACCATATCCGAAAACAATTTGTGAATCCGGATATTTTCGATATAAACCAAACAATGTTTTTAACAAAGGAGCCCACTGTGCGAAAACGAAAATACATAGGGTAATGGAACTTGTACAGGGAGAAAGGTCGTGACATGACCTTTCCGAATATATATAGACCATATCCGAAAACAATTTGTGAATCCGGATATTTTCGATATAAACCAAACAATGTTTTTAACAAAGGAGCCCATTGTGCGAAAACGGAAATACATAGGGTAATGAAACTTGTACTGAGTGAAAGGTCGTGACATGACCTTTCCGAATATATATAGACCATATCCGAAAACAATTTGTGAATCCGGATATTTTCGATATAAACCAAACAATGTTTTTAACAAAGGAGCCCACTGTGCGAAAACGGAAATACATAGGGTAATGGAACTTGTACTGAGTGAAAGGTCTTGAAATGACCTTTCCGAATATATATAGACCATATCCGAAAACAATTTGTGAATCCGGATATTTTCGATATAAACCAAACAATGTTTTTAACAGAGGAGCCCACTGTGCGAAAACGAAAATACATAGGGTAATGAAACTTGTACAGGGAGAAAGGTCTTGAAATAACCTTTCCGAATATATATAGACCATATCCGAAAACAATTTGTGTCTGTATATATTCGGAAAGGTCATTTCAAGACCTTTCACTCAGTACAAGTTCCATTACCCTATGTATTTCCGTTTTCGCACAGTGGGCTCCTTTGTTAAAAACATTGTTTGGTTTATATCGAAAATATCCGGATTCACAAATTGTTTTCGGATATGGTCTATATATATTCGGAAAGGTTATTTCAAGACCTTTCTCCCTGTACAAGTTTCATTACCCTATGTATTTTCGTTTTCGCACAGTGGGCTCCTCTGTTAAAAACATTGTTTGGTTTATATCGAAAATATCCGGATTCACAAATTGTTTTCGGATATGGTCTATATATATTCGGAAAGGTCATGTCAAAACCTTTCACTCAGTACAAGTTCCATTACCCTATGTATTTCCGTTTTCGCACAATGGGCTCCTTTGTTAAAAACATTGTTTGGTTTATATCGAAAATATCCGGATTCACAAATTGTTTTCGGATATGGTCTATATATATTCGGAAAGGTTATTTCAAGACCTTTCTCCCTGTACAAGTTTCATTACCCTATGTATTTTCGTTTTCGCACAGTGGGCTCCTTTGTTAAAAACATTGTTTGGTTTATATCGAAAATATCCGGATTCACAAATTGTTTTCGGATATGGTCTATATATATTCGGAAAGGTCATGTCAAGACCTTTCACTCAGTACAAGTTCCATTACCCTATGTATTTCCGTTTTCGCACAATGGGCTCCTTTGTTAAAAACATTGTTTGGTTTATATCGAAAATATCCGGATTCACAAATTGTTTTCGGATATGGTCTATATATATTCGGAAAGGTTATTTCAAGACCTTTCTCCCTGTACAAGTTTCATTACCCTATGTATTTTCGTTTTCGCACAGTGGGCTCCTCTGTTAAAAACATTGTTTGGTTTATATCGAAAATATCCGGATTCACAAATTGTTTTCGGATATGGTCTATATATATTCGGAAAGGTCATGTCACGACCTTTCACTCAGTACAAGTTTCATTACCCTATGTATTTCCGTTTTCGCACAGTGGGCTCCTTTGTTAAAAACACAGTTTGGTTTATATCGAAAATATCCGGATTCACAAATTGTTTTGGGATATAGTCTATATATATTCTGAAAGGTCGTTCCACGACCTTTCATCTTCTATAAGTTCTATTACCCTATGTATCCCAGATTACTTACTGCGCTGACAAAGATTTTGCAAAATTATATGTACTTTTGGTTGCTATATATATATATAACCCATGAGATTTCTTCTATGTTTGATGTTTAGACAACTACATAGACATTATATCTATTTTATAAACCTTAGTTTTAATATATATATTTGCCTGATCGTCCATAAATCGATTCAATATATGCTAGCAGCTGCTTCATTTCGTCTTAACATACCTCTGTTAACCCATTAACAGCGCTCTGTTAAAATTGGTGGTTTGTGTCTTTGCTAGTTAAATTAACAATTTATCTTCACAGACATTTTTCCATGCCGTTTTTAATGGTCTAAAACCAGAAAAATATTTATTGAAATTTTTAAAACTTAAAAAGTTGAGGGCATGAATTCGTCGTGGTGATGAATGGAGTTCTTCGTGGTGATGAATGCAGTTCGACGTGGTGATGAATGGTATTCGTCGTGGTGATGAATGGGATTCGTCGTGGTGATGAATGGTATTCATCGTGGTGATGAATGGTGTTCATCGTGGTGTTGAATGGTATTCACCGTGGTAATGAACGGGATTCATCGTGATGGTGAATGGGATTCGTCGTGGTAATGAACTCAATTCATCGTAGGGATGAAATGTGATCATCCTGAGGACGAAAGTTTTTGGAAACAGAGATTCGTCATGGTGGCGAACAAATTCATCAAGAGGATTATTCCATACGTTAGCTGAATTTTGACGAAAAAATAATCGTGATGATGTACAAATTCATCGTCATGACGAAGCTTTTGCTATCAGTGTAGGAACAGTTGGTTGAAGTCGTTTTTTGTTATTGGTATTTTTCTCGGAGTCTAGTTTTTGCATGGTAAAGTTAACAGGACTCAATTTTTCGTGAAGGAACATAGATTGGAGTAAATTTTTCTTGACCTGAGTATGTTTAGAGTCATCTGTTATCCGAGATAAATTGTCATGTATTAAGGTTGTCCTAATTCAACTTTTCTTATAGAGAAAAGTGACTTTTTCAATTTTTTGTAAGAAAAGTTATTTGATTTAGGTTTTCTTGCATAAACTTTGTTCGAAGTTAAATTGTTTTATTCTATAGTTTTGTACTTTTCTACGATTTAATAAGTTGTTCGGAGTCCAATTTACGTATAGGAAAAATTGTTCGGATAATTTTTTGCTAACTTTTTCGTACAGAATATTTGCGTGGTATCAACTATTCATAAAAAACTTTTCGGAGTAAATTTTCCTATGAAACAAGTTGTTGAAGGTCAATTAGGTTTTTGTTTGTTTTCAGTGTCAAGGTGACTTATAGAAAAGTTTTTCCGAGCCAACATTACTTAAAGAACATGTTTTCGGAGTCAAATTTGCTTTTAGAAAAGTATTTCAGAGCCAACTTTATTTCGGAGTCGGCTGTACTTGTATTCGGATTCACCATTTGTTATAAGAAAAATGTGTTAGGTTAATTTTCGGTATAGTTGTTCGGAGTTTAGTTTTCATACAGAAGATTTTTCATGTCAAAAGTTCGTATAGAAAACATTTGCGGAGTCAGCTTTTCCAATATACCAGGAAATATTGGCTTGAAATAGCTTTTGTAATGAAAACGTCAACATTTTTATAATTGAATCAACTATCAACTTTTTATAATAATAGTTGTTCGGAGTCAGTTTTTCTAATAGAAAACATGTCCGTAGTCAATTTATCTTACGAAATATTTGTACAGTGTAAAATATTCTTGTGGATAAGATATTCGGAGTCAACTTTACTTATAAAAAGTTTTCCGGAGTCAAATGTACTGATAGAAAAATGTTTCTCGAGAATTATAATTAGAAAATTTTTTTGGAGATAGTATTTCTAAAATAATGTATAAAGTTAGCTTTTATAATGGGAACGTTGATTGGAGTCCTCTTTTAGTATGGAAAAATTGTTTGCAATCAACTTTTTTATATGGAAATTTGTTCGGAGTCAACTCTTCTGAAAAGAATATCTGCTTTTTGTCAGTTTTTTTTTATAAAAAACTACTTCGGTGTCAGTTTTTTTTTATTTTATAAAACTTTTTCGGAGTCAACTTTTCTTATAGAATATTTTTTCCAAAACAATTTTACATATAGAAAATAAGTTCAGAGTCAACATTACTTAAAAAAGTGTAAAATGTACTCATACAAAATTGTTTGGCATATAAATTTACTCATTCGGAATCAAAATTTATTTTAGAAACGTTTTTCAGGGTCGCATTTCTGTATAATAAAGTACTTGTCAAAGGTTAGTTTTTCGCATATTAGTTTTTCAGAGTCAACCATTCGCATAAAATAGTTGTTCGGAGCAAACATTTGTAAACAAGACATTGATTGAGTCTTTTTTTTATTGAAATTCTAGAATAATCCTTTCATTGTTGTTCGGAGTCTATTTTCGTATAAAACAGTTGCTCTCAATCAGTTTTTCTTTTAAAAAACTTGTTCGGAGTCCACGTCTTTTATAGAAAATGTGTTCCGCGTCAGCTGTTCTTATGGAAAATATGTTCGGAATCAACTTTTCTTATATAAAAAAGGTATTGCAGCTAAATGTTTCGGAGTCAACATTAGCTGTAGAAAAGTTGATGTTCCAAGTTAACTTTTCCTAGGGAAACGATTTTCGTAGTTAACTTTTCTTATTGAAAAGTATTTCGGAGTGTTATACGTCCACTATTCGTATAGGAAAGTTGTTCGGAGTTAGATTTTGTAATATTAATACGGTTGGAGCTAGTATTTTTAACCGAGCCTTTGTTTAAGTGCTCTTTTTGTATAGAAAAATAATCTGGAGTCTGCTTTTTCATCGAAATTTGTTCAGATTAAACTCGCCATAATGAAAGGAGTAAATTTTTCATAACATAATCGTTGTTTGGATGCAACTTTTTATAATAGCATCGTTGTTGACAGCAGCTACGTCAGTTTTTTTATGGGAAGATTGTTCGGAGTCAACATATCTTATAGAAAATTTGTTCAGAGCCGATTTTTCATATAATTAGCAGCTGAGTCAGCTTTTTTTTATAGAAAACTTGTTAGGAGCCACGTTTTCTTATATATTTTTTTCAAGGTTCAATTTTGAAGATATGTTAAGCGACAAATTTTCTCGCTGAACACTTTTTCGGAGTCAACGTTAACAATATAATAGTTTTTCATAATAGAATATTTGTTGATATCATCTAATTCAATATTTTGTATAGAGTCAGCTTTTCTTATAGAAAAGTTGTTCGGAGTTACGTTTCTTATATAATTTTTTTTCGGAGTTAAATTTTGAAGATATGTATAGCGGAAAATTTTCTCGCTGAACACTTTTTCGGAGTCAGGGCTTACAATATAAGAGTTTTTCATTATACAATATTTGTTGATAGCATCTAAGTCAATATTTTGTATAGAAAGCATGTTCAACATTTCTTTTAGAAAATTTGTTCGGAGCTGACTTTTCTTAATAGAACAATTGCTAATAGTAGCTGAGTCACCTTTTCTTATAGAAAAGTGGTTCGGAGTCACCTTTTCGTATAGGCTTCTTTTTCGGAGTTAGCTTTTCTTATGGAAAATATGTCCAGAAACAAATTTTTTAGTTGAAAACTTTCGGAGTTAACATTAACAATAGAAACGTTTTTTCTAATAGCATATTTGTTGATAGCAACTATGCCAGTTTTTCTTATAGAAAGATTGTTCGGAGTCAACGTCTCTTATAGACAATTAGTTCGGAGCATTTCCTAGAAAAACGATCGGAGCTTTTCTTATAGAAAACTTGTTCGAGCCACCTTATCTTATCAACATTTTTCGGAGTTAACTTTTCTTATGGAAAATATGTTGAGATAGGAAGTTTCTCAACAGTGTGTTTCGGAGTCATCTTTTAATAATGGAATAATTATTCGGAGTAATATTTATTTTTTATTTACAGAATATTGCAGTTTTTCCTGCAAAAAACTTATTCGGAGTCAACTTCTCGTATAGAATATTGGCATGGAGCTAATTTTTCGGTGGAAATGATGATTGGAGTCAACCGTTCTTTAAATACATTTTTCGGAGTAAACTTTTATGATCGAAAATTTTTTTGTCGGATTCAGCTGGTTGCAGCACATTTTACTTATTAGAAATTAGTCGAGAATATTTTTACTGGGTATTTTTCGGAGTTACCTATCCCTGTTGAAAAAGTATTTCTCAGTTAGATTTTTCACAGAAAATTTTTCGGCTTAACATTTTTTCAAGGATATGTTTTGGGGAATATGTTTTTACAGAGTATTTTTCGTAGTTACCTATCCCTGGTGAAAGTTTATTTATACCAGCCATTTTAGCGAAAATTTTTCGGAGTAACATTTTCCCGTGGAGATTTTATTACGGCCTGTTTTTCTTAATGAACAACTGTTCGGTCAGACTTTTTTAAAAAATATTCTGAGTAAAATTTTTTAAGAAAACTTGTTCAAATTCATCTTTGTTAAATTATCATTTCATTCATTAACTGTCTTAAATTGACATTTCTCACATTACATGCCACTGTGCTACTTTGTACATACCGATGTTATGCAGCATGAAGCAAGAAATCACGCTAGAAATATCCATTCACATCAAGCGGATCACATACGTACATACGAACACGCATACATATAAATCTAGACATATTTGTGTGCACTTAAGTAAGTAACAGTGTAACGATATACATTTTAAGGACTTCTATAGATAAATTTCTCGCGTTTTTGGAATATTTATCAATGATATTTCTAGCATATGTCAATACATTCTGACAAATAAATTTGACTTACAACTTCAAGCTTTTAATCCATTCACAAAACCTGTGTGTGATATTAATGCCGAAAACTATATTCCTACAAACCTAATTCCAGACACTGTGTCCTGCTCCTGTGCTTTGTATGAAAACTGTTTTCCTCATATTGGCTGGACAGCAGGGATTCTGTGGTTGTTTTTCAGTCGTACCAATTCCTTGCTATACATATATACAAACATGTATGTATGCTGTATGCCTCACAATCTTATACACATATATATTCGGAACAAGATATACGATAGAATATAACATTGCTTAGTTTTACGTGTAAACATTTATACAATAGACCAAGATGAACTATTTATCCCTGTGCCAACTATCCATGCATACACACTTAAATATTCATAGGCTTTTAAGGCCAATATATGTAAGTTTCTCTTCATAGTTCTGCATTATATTGTAGATTCGTGCGTATGTTGGATATTTCATTACCACCTTTTTTGTGTGTCTTGGCCATAAATTCCTTTAACAGGCCATCATAGTCTCCTTCTTGTGTTCCCCGCTTACTTATTAACCACATCAATGCATTGTTTCGTTCGTACGTGTGGATCTGCTGCCTGTCTGTCCTTCTGCCTCTCTATTCGTTATTTATGGTTAGAATCTCATGGGATTATTTTCGATGTTAGATGAAACATGATTTGACTTCCACATTTACCACTAAACTACGATTTCATGATTTGACCGGAAATGGCCATTTGCCACTCCAAAACTTGTGAACTATTGTTTGTGATTGACCTTTCACTCAGAAGAGAGGAAGAACTGTTCTCGTGGCCATTATCTAATCCTAGTTTCATATATATGTATGTACAGGGAATTCGTTTGAGCTACATAAATTGTCATTCTTAGTATTTCCAAGAATTCCGCTACTTGAAATAATGATGAAGATTATAGGAAACTTAACCTTAAATGGTTGTTGAATTCAACATTGAAAGTAAAATCTAGAATCTTGAGATATAGGACAAATCAATGTACATGCCAAATGAGGGATTGAGGAGAATGTAAGGAACACACTGTGTTCGAAAACACTGTGTTTGACCGTGTAATAAGAGATTTTTCGAATTCAAACTTTCTGAGAGTAAAATGGGGGTACTTTTGTCAATAAAAGTGAATAAGCCTTTGTTTCGAATTTTCGAATTCAAACTTTCTGAGAGTAAAATGGGGCTACTTTTGTCAATAAAAGTGAATAAGGCTTTGTTTTAGCTTTAGCTTTAGCTTTAGCTTTAGCTTTAGCTTTAGCTTTAGCTTTAGCTTTAGCTTTAGCTTTAGCTTTAGCTTTAGCTTTAGCTTTAGCTTTAGCTTTAGCTTTAGCTTTAGCTTTAGCTTTAGCTTTAGCTTTAGCTTTAGCTTTAGCTTTAGCTTTAGCTTTAGCTTTAGCTTTAGCTTTAGCTTTAGCTTTAGCTTTAGCTTTAGCTTTAGCTTTAGCTTTAGCTTTAGCTTTAGCTTTAGCTTTAGCTTTAGCTTTAGCTTTAGCTTTAGCTTTAGCTTTAGCTTTAGCTTTAGCTTTAGCTTTAGCTTTAGCTTTAGCTTTAGCTTTAGCTTTAGCTTTAGCTTTAGCTTTAGCTTTAGCTTTAGCTTTAGCTTTAGCTTTAGCTTTAGCTTTAGCTTTAGCTTTAGCTTTAGCTTTAGCTTTAGCTTTAGCTTTAGCTTTAGCTTTAGCTTTAGCTTTAGCTTTAGCTTTAGCTTTAGCTTTAGCTTTAGCTTTAGCTTTAGCTTTAGCTTTAGCTTTAGCTTTAGCTTTAGCTTTAGCTTTAGCTTTAGCTTTAGCTTTAGCTTTAGCTTTAGCTTTAGCTTTAGCTTTAGCTTTAGCTTTAGCTTTAGCTTTAGCTTTAGCTTTAGCTTTAGCTTTAGCTTTAGCTTTAGCTTTAGCTTTAGCTTTAGCTTTAGCTTTAGCTTTAGCTTTAGCTTTAGCTTTAGCTTTAGCTTTAGCTTTAGCTTTAGCTTTAGCTTTAGCTTTAGCTTTAGCTTTAGCTTTAGCTTTAGCTTTAGCTTTAGCTTTAGCTTTAGCTTTAGCTTTAGCTTTAGCTTTAGCTTTAGCTTTAGCTTTAGCTTTAGCTTTAGCTTTAGCTTTAGCTTTAGCTTTAGCTTTAGCTTTAGCTTTAGCTTTAGCTTTAGCTTTAGCTTTAGCTTTAGCTTTAGCTTTAGCTTTAGCTTTAGCTTTAGCTTTAGCTTTAGCTTTAGCTTTAGCTTTAGCTTTAGCTTTAGCTTTAGCTTTAGCTTTAGCTTTAGCTTTAGCTTTAGCTTTAGCTTTAGCTTTAGCTTTAGCTTTAGCTTTAGCTTTAGCTTTAGCTTTAGCTTTAGCTTTAGCTTTAGCTTTAGCTTTAGCTTTAGCTTTAGCTTTAGCTTTAGCTTTAGCTTTAGCTTTAGCTTTAGCTTTAGCTTTAGCTTTAGCTTTAGCTTTAGCTTTAGCTTTAGCTTTAGCTTTAGCTTTAGCTTTAGCTTTAGCTTTAGCTTTAGCTTTAGCTTTAGCTTTAGCTTTAGCTTTAGCTTTAGCTTTAGCTTTAGCTTTAGCTTTAGCTTTAGCTTTAGCTTTAGCTTTAGCTTTAGCTTTAGCTTTAGCTTTAGCTTTAGCTTTAGCTTTAGCTTTAGCTTTAGCTTTAGCTTTAGCTTTAGCTTTAGCTTTAGCTTTAGCTTTAGCTTTAGCTTTAGCTTTAGCTTTAGCTTTAGCTTTAGCTTTAGCTTTAGCTTTAGCTTTAGCTTTAGCTTTAGCTTTAGCTTTAGCTTTAGCTTTAGCTTTAGCTTTAGCTTTAGCTTTAGCTTTAGCTTTAGCTTTAGCTTTAGCTTTAGCTTTAGCTTTAGCTTTAGCTTTAGCTTTAGCTTTAGCTTTAGCTTTAGCTTTAGCTTTAGCTTTAGCTTTAGCTTTAGCTTTAGCTTTAGCTTTAGCTTTAGCTTTAGCTTTAGCTTTAGCTTTAGCTTTAGCTTTAGCTTTAGCTTTAGCTTTAGCTTTAGCTTTAGCTTTAGCTTTAGCTTTAGCTTTAGCTTTAGCTTTAGCTTTAGCTTTAGCTTTAGCTTTAGCTTTAGCTTTAGCTTTAGCTTTAGCTTTAGCTTTAGCTTTAGCTTTAGCTTTAGCTTTAGCTTTAGCTTTAGCTTTAGCTTTAGCTTTAGCTTTAGCTTTAGCTTTAGCTTTAGCTTTAGCTTTAGCTTTAGCTTTAGCTTTAGCTTTAGCTTTAGCTTTAGCTTTAGCTTTAGCTTTAGCTTTAGCTTTAGCTTTAGCTTTAGCTTTAGCTTTAGCTTTAGCTTTAGCTTTAGCTTTAGCTTTAGCTTTAGCTTTAGCTTTAGCTTTAGCTTTAGCTTTAGCTTTAGCTTTAGCTTTAGCTTTAGCTTTAGCTTTAGCTTTAGCTTTAGCTTTAGCTTTAGCTTTAGCTTTAGCTTTAGCTTTAGCTTTAGCTTTAGCTTTAGCTTTAGCTTTAGCTTTAGCTTTAGCTTTAGCTTTAGCTTTAGCTTTAGCTTTAGCTTTAGCTTTAGCTTTAGCTTTAGCTTTAGCTTTAGCTTTAGCTTTAGCTTTAGCTTTAGCTTTAGTTTTAGCTTTAGTTTTAGTTTTAGTTTTAGTTTTAGTTTTAGCTTTTGGCGACTTTGAAGCACTAGATACTGCTTTTTCATACCAGTTTGGTTTATACATTACTTGCAGACTATTAAGTTATTTAATAATTGAATCAAATAATATTCGACATGATCTTTCAATAAATCCTCGTCTCAGTTAGAAAACAAATTATTGATTGAATAAATGGTCAATGAACTATTAAAGCATGAAATAATTGTCTCTCTGTTAAGTACAATGACCTATTTCCCTTATCTTATTTCTAGCATTAGTACAGCTATAAATTTCTCAAAAGTTAAATTCCTTACAAAGTAATTTTGTTTGGCAAATAATATAAAAAGTTTTTCACATCCCACAAATTGAATTTTAATTCTTCTGTTGTTTTGTGCAATTTTTATAAGGAAATTGAGGAGCGGGTAAAACTCACGCCTTCATCTTGGTGGACGCCACTCGAGACAGCCTGAAGAATTTTTAAGTATTTGCCGACACCGGCTTTTATTGGCAGTTCTTTAATTTATGGTATCCTCTAAATTTTAGACGAAAAACGAAAAACCACCACCACTTAACTCCCCACTCTGTTCTGACCATTGGCAAATTCGATTTTTTTGTGTGTGTCGTGGGGGCCACCATGAGAAAACTCAGTCATGTTTTGTTTTAACTTTTCGATTCGCTTGAATAAATCAAGCGAAAAAGAAATACGTTAAAGAAGGAGAAAACGAAAGAAATCTGGTTACAAATGAAATCGAATCTGTAGCAGTCGCCGCCACCGATTCATTGTTACGTTAATGTTTGAATGTTTTTTTCCTTGGCGAGATGGCCATTCTTGGCGTAGATGGATGATGGATGAATTCCGGCTGGGGACGAGCGCGATTCCCCACCAAATATCAATGATGATGATGGTACGCTGAGTGGACTCCCAAGTGTGTGTGTCTGCCGTCCTACGCCCCATGTCCAATGCCGGCATTGCTGTATTACCAACGATTCCACCAAATGCAAAGATAAATGCTATCAAAGCTACGTCGGTCAACCGGGCAAACCGAAGCGAAGAGGCAAAGTAGCAGACAGACCACTTCATCTCCATTACAGTGTTGTGTGGTAGCCAACCATGCTCACGGAGAGAAGAGGAGGCAATGGTCGTTGGCCATGCTTCGCGAGAAGCCCATTATGGTTAATAGGGAGGAGGAAACACGCAAAGAAAAAAATTCTTTTCACGGGAACGACATTTTTAGATCACTCCATTTTAAAAGAAAGGAAAGTTTTGGGTTACAACAAAAAATATTTTCAAAGCTGAAACGTGTTCAATTAGATATATCGTAATATTTATGATTTTTTTCCTTTCCTTAATGAAAATTTTCATAAAAATTTATCACATGACATTTTTCATAAAATGTGTGAAAATTGTTTAATACAACGTGTCATTGAATTTATGAAAACTTACATAGCATCGATGAATAAAATAAAAATGATTCAAATATATTTAATGAAGTTTTTCATTAGTTCCTAGTTTCTAGGAACACGGTTCGTAAAATGTACATTGAGGGTATGTCACTGAATTTATGAAAACATACTTCATATCGATGAGTAAAATAAAAAAGTTTGAATCATATATTAAATGAAGTATTTTATTTTCCATACAAAATCTATTTAGAATTCATGAATATAGAATCCTAAATGGATAAATTCTTTTAACGAATGAATAAAATTCATTCTATTTATGAACAACGTTTATAGAAATTAAAAATTGATGAATAAAATAAGTTTGAAGCGTGTATTTAAACATGTTTTTTAATAAACATATGAAACACGTCCTTATTTTATATTAACATTGTTCATAAATAAAAAATTTATTAATTTAATTAAATAGTAGCCATAATATAAAGAAAACTATACTTATAGAGCACGAATATTGTTAAATAAATTAAATCATACATTTAATGTCGTTTTTCATTAAGCTTATAGGATACATCTTTATATCTATGAACGCTGAAAGAACATACATTGAAAAATATGTATTTATTTACATCAATAATTTATGAAAATATACATAGAATCGATGAGTAGAATAAAAATAAAATAATCGCAAATTTAATGAATCACGTTCTTCATTTCTATGAAAACTGTTCATAAATGGTGTTCAAAATTTACATAAATATGTTTTTCATATAAAGCATTACATTATCATTATATTAAGGTATCCTTCAACATTTCATAAATATTAATATTTTTTTCTTAACTATTGCATTAATAAATACATAGAATTTATGAAAACATGTATTAATTTATGAACCTTTCCTTCATAAATCTTTGAAACAATGTTTTGAAATCCTTAAAATTTGCTTCGTTTTTTTATGAAATATTTCTTAACGCTTTTGAACTTTCATAAATATTAAGAACAATTGCACACAATTTATGATTTCTTCTGGAAAACATAATTTCTTTTCGTGTATCTGAAGGGAAAATCTCTTGTGTTTTCTGTTAAATTATTCATTTCATGTTCTGATCGTTGCATACATTATTTATCTGCTCTTCTTTTCTCTCTCTCTATTTCCTTTCTAGTCGTAATTTTTCTTCCTCTCCTTTTCGTAAAGACTTTGCCTTTGTTTACTTACCTCTACGTGCTGTTTATTTTTTGCATAATGGCCGTTTCTCTCCGCGAGTTTTTTTCCGGTCGGAGATCTAAACAAAAACTATTTCGTACCAATAACAATTGTGTATTTTACGCGTAATAAATTGGTGTTCTTTTTTTCGCTCCTACGAAATCATTCCGCGTCCGACCGCCCGCCTCTGTTTTACCGCGTGGATTTTGTTGGATTCTCTCGTTTTTGTTTGTTTATAATAAATGTTTATACTAATGATTTTCCTTAATAAATATTTTTAGACATTGTACTTGTACTTGTAGAGCCGCTGGCTGCCTCTGGCCCGATTTATGAAGAATATATAGCCATAAAATTTTTCAATGTAGATTTTTTTCGTTTGTTCATATGTGGTTCTAAGTGAGTTCTTAAAAAGAACAATTGTAAAAAAGTACACAGAATTTTGAATATGTACATTGAGAAATTTTCGAATTGATTTTTTTGATGGCAAATAGTTTGACGTTGAAAAGTAATTGAACACACATGAACTAATTGAGTAATTGTATGAGGAAATCGGTCATTTTATATTTGAATTGATTCAGCTATGCATTAGTTAAATTATTCACTGATTACATTTTGCCTTTATTCAATTCTTCTGTGATGGAATTGTCGACTACCTCAATAATTTTCCTATAAAGTAATGTTTGTATCAATTACTAATTGGGTTGAAATTAATTGAAATAATGAATAATTGTATCGGAAAATATTGAATTTTTCAATTGATTCAATGATAAAACAATCACTGAAGAAGTATTGAATGAGTCATATGTTAATGAATCCTAGATATACTGAATTATTAACCATGCAATGGATATTGAATAAACGAATAATTGAATCAGTGACTTCATTTCAATAAATAATTGAATCACTGACTATAATTGATTCAATGACCATTGATTTCAGTGAAATAATTGAGTTCAACGACTATTGTTTGAATGACTATTGATTTCAATGAATAATTGATTCAATGGCTTGATTTCAAATAATATCAGATTCAATGAGTGATGAATGATTTAAACAAATAATTGATTCCATGGATATTCATTTCAATGAATAATAGATTCAACGACTATTAATTATATATATATATTTATTCCTCTGGTTCCTATAAGTCCTCAACAAATTTGTTCCATTCGATTTTGTCTGTCGCTAATATCTTTAGCTCGCATTAGTTTGCATCAGCTATCTCAATATCAAATTGTCGCCTCCAAGTGTGGCTGAGGCGTCCTCTTCTTCGGCTATCTTGAGGGTTACAATCGATAGCATTTCTGGTTATTTCACTTCAGTCGCTTGATTTCAATATGTATGGGGGTATGCCGTGTTACTAGCCACAGCTCTTGGTTTGCAAATGTGTTTGGCCAGAATATTTTTAATATTCTGCGTAGGCGGCGGTTCATGAATACTTGCAACGCGTTTACATCTTGGTTGGCAGCATTCCATGCGTCGCATCTGTACAACAGAACTGACTTCACGCAGCTATTGAATATATCACACTTTGTACGCAGGGATATGTAGTTGGATCTCCACACTGAGTTTAATTGCCCGCACGACTGTTTTGCCGTGTTTATGCGGCTTCAAATGTCATCGTGCGAGCCCCCTGATTTTGTTATACTTCTGCCGAGGTAGCAGAAGGATTCGACTTCATCGACGTTTGTGTTTTCTGTATTTGTTCTCATGGCCTTAGTTTTTGAGACATTTACTTTAAGACCGTATTTTGCCGATTCTTTCTCTAACTCTTTTAGTTTTTGCTGAATATCATCTGCTTAGTCCAGATCTTCCAGCCGTCCATTTAGACCCCATGTGATACCCCTTCGCTCTGTTGTTACCCGTTTCATGATGTTGTCGATTGTTAGGTTGAAAAGCATAGGCGATAATGGACATCCTTGTCAAACGCCAATGTTTATTTTGATTTTTTTCGCTTACTAGACCCTCATGAGTAATGTGGCAGTTTGCTTCTTCATACACTGATAGAAAAAGCTTCGTCATGACGACGAATTTGTACATCATCACGATTAGTTTTTCGTCAAAAGTCAGCTAACGTACGGAATAATCCTCTTGATGAATTTGTTCGTCACCATGACAAATCTCTGTTTTCAAAAACTTTCATCCTCAGGATGATCACAGTTCATACCTACGATGAATCGAGTTCATTACCACGACGAATTTCATTCATCACCACGATAAACACCATTCATCCCTACAATTAATCGAGTTCATCACCACGACGAATTCCATTCATCACCACGACGAATTCCATTCATCACCACGACGAATTCCATTCATCACCACGATGAATACCATTCATCACCACGATGAATACCATTCATCACCACGACGAATTCCATTCATCACCACGATGAATACCATTCATCACCACGACGAACTCCACTCATCAGCTCGACGAACTCCATTCATCACCACGACTAATTCATGCCCCCGACTATTTACATTTTTAAAATTTCAGTAAATATTCTTCTGGTTTTAGACCATTAAAAACGTAATGGAAAATAAAATTACTTGACTGCTTTGCCTGGTTCAGTTTTGATTATTCGGTTCGAAACGCAGTTCTTATCAGGAAAGGCTGAAAGAAAACGAACGAGAAGTATTCATTACTTCTAATATTTTAAATCACAAATAATGTATTTGCCAACAGACGAATCCCATTCATCACCACGACGAATACCATTCATCACCATGACGAATTCCATTCATCACCACGACAAACTCCATTCATCACCATTATTAGATTTTTTTAAATTAAACTTTTACAACAAATTATTTAACTAAGGTATTCAGAACGCCTATTAAAACGAACAATTAATCACAAACTATAAATGCTTCGTTTTATCATATTTTCAGCAAAATGGTTAAATAAATCTTTTCGTCGTGTTGATGAAACCTTATCGTTCCCTCGACGAATTTTGAAATCACCGAAAACATGGGTTGATGATCGTGTTCGTTCTATTGACGTACAAAAATATCGCATGTACGAAACTTTTCGTCACCAGCACGAAGATATATTGACGAAACTGATTCGTCATGGTGACGAAGGGTTTTTCTATCAGTGTACAAAGCTTGTATTAGGGTGATTACCTTGATGGGGATACCTTTGCATCTCATATCATTAACTGATTGATGGTATCGAAGACTTTCTCTAAATCGATAAAGGTTAGATATAATGCAGTGCGCAATTCGCAGGAGTGTTCTGTTATTATCCGAAGACTATTGATATGATCAATACAGGATTTGTTAGGGCGGAATCCAGCTTGTTCGTTGCGAATGTCTCTTTGGTGTGAGTTAGATAAGATCTTGTTTAGGATGTTCGCTATAACTTTAATTACCATCGACAGGAGAGTTATTCCCCTTCGGTTTTGGCATTCTGATAAATCGTCTTTTTTGGGATTATTGACAATCATTCCTTCCTTTAGTTCCGCATCTAGGGTACTTGTTAGCCAGAATTGGTTTATTATTGCCGCTAGGAGGTGGGCGCCTGTGATTGAGTCAGCTGTGAGAAGTTCGTGGGAGATGTTGTCCAAGCCAGGTGACATATAGTTTTTGAGGCATCTGATGGCAGTCTCTATCTCGTTAATATCTGGGCATTCGATTGATACGTCGGTCCGTTCAATATGATGCGAGCACTCACAGGTGGTATTGGTTGGGCAGGGCGGTATGTTTAATAGTTTCGTATAATGTTCTCTCCATATATCGAGTTGTTCTTGTTTAGATGTTTTTAGTTCCCCGAGTTCGTTTTTCAGGGGTTTGGGAGAGTAAAATTTCGTATTACATCGTTTCCTCGCTGTACTATAGAGGTCACAAGTTCTGTGAGTTTCCGATGCTGCTTGCGCTTCTCTAGCAAGAGCTTCCGCATGTCTTCGCTTGTCCTTGCGGGCACTTCGTTTTACTTCCAACGTTATGGTACGCCTCCGCTGTTTTTCGCTGAGTTTTGATCTGCCTTAAGTTTTTTCCTTCTTTGGATTAAGTTCCAGGTTTCATCAGATGCCCAGTCCTTTCTCTCTGGATTTCTGTAGCCTACATTGTCTCTAGCGGAATCTATAAAGAGGTTTTTTATGGATGTCCAGTTTGATGTGGTGTGATTGGCATTTATGGTCCTCAGCTTAGATCTTAAAGCGTTAGTGTAGCTTGCTCGGTATGTTGGATTGTAGAGTTTTTGAGTGTCAAATTGTTTTTCCACCATGTTCCTCGGTTTTATAGCTGCGACTTTTAGTTATAGAGTTCCAATTAATAAATGGTGGTCGCTGTTGCAGTCTGCTCCTCTTTTATTTCGGACATCAAGTAGACATTTTCGCCAAGTTTTGCTTGTAGCCATGTGGTCTGTTTGGTTTTCTGTTATTTTATCGGACGATACCCATGTGGCTTTGTGTACTCTTTTATGGGGGAATACAGATCCTCCTGCGCACATTTCCGTTAATAATTGGCCATTCTTGCTGTCGCATGTTTTCCCATGACGTTTTCTTTATTGGTGTTATCTGATCCAAGCTGTGATGCTTGCTAGGGTACTGTAGAAGTTTTCTTTCTGTGTAGATTCTGTCATTTCGTAGCATTGTATACCAGTAATATTTCGCGCTCTGGTTCTAAATCTGGCTGTAATTATTCGGTCTGAGTGGGGTCTCCAGTCAATGAGCGCATTGTATGCGTTTCTGGAAAGTAAAAATCCGACTCCATTTGCGTGGAGTTGATCTTCGGGTTTTCCGGAGTACATCAGAGTGTTCCCACCTGGTATCTTAAACTCTCCTGACTCAGGCCATCTGGTTTCAGAGAGTCCCATGAAAAGAAGATTATAGTTCTTCATCTCTTTGCATAGTAGTGCGAGTTTCGCCGGTTGTAAAAGCGATCGCACGTTCCAGAATCCGAATCGTGTCTGTTGTTTGTAGCTAAAGGTCGTCATCAACTTAATCGGTTGGTTTTCACTTATTTCGGTTTCTATTTATTACAACGAATAATTGAATCAATGACAATTAATTCCAATGTATAATTGACTCAACGAATAACTGATTCAATAAATAATTGTCTCAGCGAATACCTGATTCAATGAAAGAAATTTTAAATTATTAAGTATTACATTGAATCAATACTATTGTTTCAATTAGTTTTTTATTTAGGAAGTCAAATATCGAACTATAATCAAGTCAATGAATTAAGTCCTCATCATTTTTTATAACAGTTCCGAGAAAATATAAATGCTTTAGTTTTTGTAGCTGGATATATCAGAGCATAGACCATATTTTAGTAAAATATAAAATTTTTTTTAATACAATTATTTTTTTTTATTTTCAGGTGAGTGTACAAAAAATCTGCCTCCGAAATTCTGTACGGTATTTAAGGTAATTACTTAAACATACATTTTAAATTAAGTAATGTTAATGTTTTATTGTTGACCTTTATTATTGAACGTTTGCCTGAGGTCACGTATTATTTAAAAAACGATGGATTTGTTGTTTTAAATAGTTTAATTTTTTTTCTTGCTTTTAATATTTTGACAGTCGTCCTTAGGGAAATTCAATTTAGAACAGGAACTATCTA
Source organism: Eudasyphora cyanicolor (assembly GCA_963930755.1). Taxonomy (NCBI): domain Eukaryota; kingdom Metazoa; phylum Arthropoda; class Insecta; order Diptera; family Muscidae; genus Eudasyphora; species Eudasyphora cyanicolor. Next base: position 216,214,045 of record OZ005735.1, on the reverse strand, counting down.
CTATTTCTTTACAGAGTTAGTTAATCGTTAACTTAATTTGCCCTAAAATAACCTAGATGCGTTTCTTGGTAAGAAGGTATTCAATCAAGTGAACCGCCAATGAATATAACCAGATCGGGCAATGTAGTCTCAGTAGACCTGCCTTGGTAGCATATGCAGCTTTCAAGCGGGTTTGATGGCAACACTTATCAGTATACTTCTTTCCGAAACAAGCATTTCAAGCAAAAAGTTTTTGAGAGGACATTCCTTGCTGGGAAACAAAAAAATGCAATACTTCTTCAGTTTCGACAACGGGCTTTCGAAAGGGTAAATGCGATCAAAGAGCCTAGGTGTCTATTCTAAGTTCTTTTATATGTAATAAATTGGAACTTAAATAAATTAACATTTTATGTTGTTCAAATTCTATGAAAGGTTTCTTTAACACACTACCCAGCAAAATCTGCATTACCAAATAACGACATCTCATTATTCGCTGCATTACTTTCGGCTTATTTATAATGACTTACCAATAATAACAGAAATAAGTAATTTTTGTTATCAAAATCATTTTGGCAATTTTTAATATAATGCATTTTTTGCTATATATGGTTTATTGTACAAGATTTATTTATTTTCAACATGTTTAAAAAAACGTGCAGTTTTGAATGAAAATACCATAAATATTTACGTGTATCGTATGATTTTAAACCATTGAAGAATTTTTCACATGGCGTTTGGGTTCAGAAATTCGAATCTGGCATGAGGAAATTGTTTGTTTCGAGAAATATGCTCGACAATATGCAAAAATCTCTTTAAATGGCCATTTCTACATATATACTACTTACTTTATAACTTATTGGTAATACATTATTAAAGTACTTAAAACCGTGAAAATATTAGCACATATAAGTACATACTGATTATGCTACTTTATTGAATGCTTTTGGGAAGTACTTTCCTCCAATGACATCCCCATGTTAAAATAATGAGAAAAGTGGCTAAATAATAAGTACTTACCATTATCGAACTTTGCTTACTCGTCAGATTATTTGGTAATGAGAAATTTTGCTGGGTACTGATTAAAATTCCTTTGTCACGATCTCTTCTTTCTCTTAACTTGTATTTGCATGTGAAAACGTTCTTCGACATTCGTCGTCGACATCGTCATCGTCATCGCACGATGTTTTCCCTTTTGATGGACAGTAGTAAACCAGTTCTATACTTGGTCATTGTCCCTTCTTCAATCACCTGCTTTGGCTATTGAGTACCTCCTTCTTCTTTGTCTGTCTTTCTGTCCGTCTCTTTCCTTTGTGTAGTAGTAACCTTAAATTTTTCGATATTCTCCTTTGTGCTGCAGTTCTGACATTCGTCCGTCTGTAGTTGTTTCTTTTTTTTCTTAGTTTCTTGATATGCTTCTCTTCTATATATAAAATTGATTTTTTGCTTAGCCATATTATGTAGTTTTTCCAGTTTTTTACTTGTGATCTGCAACTTACAATTGACGTTGTAGAGCAGAAAGAGGAAAAAAGAACGATAAAAACCAAAATCACTTGCGGCTTCGATAATGTTGAAACTGAAATTACTCTCATCGGCCCCACTAACGACAGTGTTGTGATGTGAAGCGGCAACGCTTTTGTGTGCACGATGGGGCATGTCGATATCAATGCTGCCACCACCAACAACATCAATGCCAGTGGCAACACTATCATACCAATAGATCCAACAACCAAGTCGAACGAATAGTTGAAACACTCAGTCAAACCAAGGCTCGCGCATGCTTAGTTGCTCCTCTCTCTCTCTCTCTCTCTCTCTGCCACTCTATATCTTCTGCTCAATAATGAATGCTCCATTGTTGTGTTATGTTGCATACAATTTTCGATTTCTTGTTTTGTTCTCTCATTCGTTTTTCCATATGATCTGCAGTTGCAAGTCTTACACGATCACAATTGTCTGTCCTTCCTCCATATATCCACGATTTGTCTGTCCTGTCTTGTTGTGGCATGATCATTCATTTATACTAGTATTATGCAAGATCGTTGTTGTTCGTAGTTGTCTTCTACCACTGCCGTTGATCGTTTTCGTTGCACTTAACGTAATTACAAATAGCAACAACAACAGCAGCAAAAAACACGATTTATATCTCTTTGAAGTGCATATACGTTTTTATATGAAAAAATTTAAAATTATTACATTGCATATACAGACAGACGTTCAAAGTTGACGTAGTCGCGTTTGTTGGGTATACGAGCTCGTACTTATGAAAGCCGAAAGAATTGTTTATCAAATTGCAGCTGCAAATTCTTCTATAGGATTTTTGTTGTTGGTTTTTGTCTTGTGTTTTTCAAACAATCATTAATTAGCTATGATCTTTGATTTAATAGTTTTGATTGTGTCATATAATTCTATCCACTAAAAAGCGATGAAATTAGCGGGATTTGTATAGCTTGAAGATCGCTGTTGAGGCTAAAAATACAAATAATAAATGGAATAATGAAATAATCAATCTTACTTACTTAATCGTTCGTTTATAGCCTCTAACAACAGAAGGCTGAACAGTTCCTCTCTAGCCCAAATGGAATATCTGTAATTTCCTTTGCGTTATTTTGAAAATGGTCTTAACTTAAGAACTCTATATAATTCAATAAGCGCCAATATATTTGTGTAAGTACCCTAAGGAAAATTAACAGCCTGTTTCTCTATTTCGCACGAAAGCAATGCGAACGAAAAAAAGCTGATTTTAGACCTACTAACTGGCATCAGCCATTATGTTTTCAGTCACTTTGTCGTTCTGATACCTTTTAGTAGGTCTAAAATCAGCTGTTCTTCGTTCGCATCGCTTTCGTGCGAAATAGAAAAACAGGATGTAAGTCTACTTAACCTGCATGTTGGGTTGGGTTATCTACTACTTAATGAAATTCCAGTTGCTGGTTCTCCTTAGTAGGCGGTTTATCAACACCTTACACTGATAGAAAAACCCTTAGTCACCATGACGAATCAGTTTCGTCAATATATCTTCGTGCTGGTGACGAAAAGTTTCGTACATGCGATATTTTTGTACGTCAATAGAACGAACACGATCATCAACCCATGTTTTCGGTGATTTCAAAATTCGTCGAGGGAACGATAAGGTTTCATCAACACGACGAAAAGATTTATTTAACCATTTTGCTGAAAATATGATGAAACGAAGCATTTATAGTTTGTGCTTAATTGTACTGTTCTATAGGCGTTCTGATTACCTTAGTTAAATAATTTGTTGTAAAAGTTTAATTTAAAAAAATCTAATAATGGTGATGAATGGAGTTTGTCGTGGTGATGAATGGAATTCGTCGTGGTGATGAATGGTTTTCGTCGTGGTGATGAATGGTTTTCGTCGTGGTGATGAATGTGATTCGTCTGTTGGCAAATACATTATTTGTGATTTAAAATATTAGAAGTAATGAATACTTCTCGTTCGTTTTCTTTCAGCCTTTCCTGATAAGAACTGCGTTTCGAACCGAATAATCAAAACTGAACCAGGCAAAGCAGTCAAGTAATTTTATTTTCCATTACGTTTTTAATGGTCTAAAACCAGAAGAATATTTACTGAAATTTTAAAAATGTAAATAGTCGGGGGCATGAATTAGTCGTGGTGATGAATGGAGTTCGTCGAGCTGATGAGTGGAGTTCGTCGTGGCGATGAATGGTATTCATCGTGGTGATGAATGGTATTCATCGTGGTGATGAATGGTATTCATGGTGGTGATGAATGGAATTCATCGTGGTGATGAATGGAATTCGTCGTGGTAATGAACTCGATTCATCGTAGTTATGAACTGTGATCATCCTGAGGATGAAACTGTTTGAAAACAGAGATTTGTCATGGTGACGAACAAATTCATCAAGAGGATTATTCCGTACGTTAGCTCACTTTTGATGAAAAACTAATCGTGATGATGTACAAATTCGTCGTCATGACGAAGCTTTTTCTATCAGTGTATATAGTAGCGGACCAGATGGATTATCTACTCCTTAGTTGGGTTATCTGCTTCTTAGTTGGGTTATGTACTCCTTACTCCATAGTATATAACCAGTTGTTTAACATAATCCTTAGTTGACGACCAGTTGGGTTATCTACTACTTCATAAGATATGGTTTATCTACAACTCAGTTGACGGCCATCTGGGTCTTAGTAACGGCTCGTTGGGCTATAGTATCCTTCGTAGGAGACCAGTAGGGTTATCTAATACTTAGTAGAGCTTCAGTTGGTTAATATACTCCCTTATTTTCGACCAGTTGGCTTATATAATCCGTAGTAGAGAGCCGCATTGGTTATATACTCCTTAGTAGATGACTGGTTGGGTTATGCACTCCTTAGTAGATGACCGTAGCGTTATGTTCTTCTTAGTAAAGTTGGGTCACCTTAATAGGTAAACAGTTGGGTTATTTACTCCTTTATGGTCGGTCAGTTGGGTTGTCTACTCTTTAGGTGACGATCAGTTGGGATCATAAAGTTCAACCATTAAATCGATAATAATTAATTAGTTTCAGCTGCAACTTTTGCAAAACAAAAAATTTTCCAAAAACTTGGGGCCTTATTCATAAATAGTTATGGAAGGTTTGCAATACATTTTTACGTCGAAAATCAGTTCAATAAACCGTCCGATTTTTCAGTTCACATCTACCATTCTAATTGAAAAATTAAAAGTTTTCGGAAATGTATGCACGCTAACACATAAGACGAACTAATTGGTGATCGATATTTAGGAAACAAGGAACAAACTCCACGTGGACTTTAATTCTAATAATAATAAGGACGACTATTTTCTCACATTTGATCTTTAATGAGCGTTTGTTCTAATCGGCAATTTCCTTTAAATCTCTTAAAGTAATTCACAAGGGTTTCTCCTACATAAACGTTATCTTGTCCTAATCAGGGCCCTCGCTTACATCACCTAAAACCTTTATCCCTCACATTCCCCGAGAACCCAAATATTTTCTCATATTTGATCTTTTTGAGAGTTCTCCTATCTAATCAAAGTTTTACATTAAATCTCCTTAAGTTATTTTTCTTGGACCTCCGCTATTTGTTTTTTTTTGAGATATTTTTTATTATAAAATTAATCTTTCCTATAATCCGCTGATGTAATGTTTTCCCCCTTCTCCCCAGAATATGCTCAAAAACGTTCCACTGAAATTAGAAAATATTTAGCTACCGGTTTGTCTCATCCTTCTTTGTCATTTCTAAGAATTTTCTCGTTCTCTTAAATCTCCTGAAGTAATTTTCCTTTAACCTCCTGGTGTAATATTCTCCCCTATTCTCCAAGATATCTTAGAAAACCTTTCTATAGCGTGATCCATTTCGAGGCTCCCTACTTTTTTAAAGAAAAAAACACAGAAAATTCAAATTGAATGGGGAATGTTTATTATCATTTGAAAGAACATTCTTTGGCATTTATTTTTTGAAGATTATGTCTATCAACTGTTGATTATCTGCTCACTGAAGTATTCTCTCAATAAATCCATTGACTGATGCGATGTGTGGTATCACGAGCTTCAATTTCAGGCATCAAATAGTCAGTTATCATGGTACGATAACGGTCGCCATTGACGTTTACGTTCTCACCGGCATTATTTTTGAAGAAATATGAACCGATGATTCCACCGGCCCACAAACCACACCAAACCGTTGTTTTTTCTGGATGAAGTGGCAGCTCTTGAATCTCTTCAAGTTGCTCATCGTCCCCAAATGCGGCAATTTTGCTTGTTTACATACCAATTGAGCCAGAAATGGGCCTCATCGCTGAACAAAATTTGGCTCGAAATCGTCGGATTTTCTTGGAACTTTTCAAGAGCTCATAGAGCGAATCGATGTCGCTTGGGAAGGTCGGGCGGCTTCAGTTCTTGCACAAGCTGTATTTTGTATGCTTTCAATTTAAGATCTCGACGTAAAATGCGCCAAGTCGTTCCATACGTCAGTCCGAGTTGTTGCGAAAGGCGCCGAATCGACTCTCCACGGTCTTCGTGTACACTCTCAGCTATGGGCGCTACATTTTCTTCACTGCGTGCTGGACGTGGTCTATTCGGTCGAATATTATCCAATAATGAATGCTGGGTCTCAAGATGGGTGATGGTGTTGCGAATGGTACGCTCAGTAGGCCGATTAAGTTGAGCGAAGTGCACGAAACACATTCCTCACAGAACGTGAATTTTATTGGATCACCCGTTACAAATAAAATTATTGTTTTCGAATTTTTCTAAATATATTTTATTTAAAAAATAATTTCAAAACTTTTGTTGACTTTTTCGAATTTCAGTTTTATTTTTTCCTTGGTTTCGAATTGTACCTCACCGTTCACCGTTTGTAACCGTGGCAATATAAGCTCGCAAAAATATTGTATGATCAACGGTCTCCAACAAGGCACAGTTAACGCTCCGACCTTATTCAATATTTATATCTGCGAACTACTAAATTCTGTAAGCGATTCTATTGGTTTCGCAGATGACATAATTGTACATTACGCAGATAACAGTATTCAAAAAATTACCGAAAACTTGCAATATAAATTTAATATTGTCACCAAATATGCAAAAGACTGGAATATGAATATAAATTTCGACAAATGTGAAACAATCCTTTTTCGTCCGCCAGTTAACAAATGTAACTACAACATCAGGAAAAATTGAAAATCATTTAAAATGTCCTCTCTACTCAATGGTAAAGATATTCCTAACAAAGAAGTAGTGAAATATTTAGGAATTAATTTGGATAAATTCCTTTATTTTGATAAACATATCAACATACAAATTCAAAAAGCAAGAAATGCGTTTTTTTAAATATAAATCACTTTTTTTCTCTAAACTTATTAAACCAAATGTCAAAATTCTTCTTTACCAAGCACTAGTACGCCCTATAATAACATATGGGTGTCCGATATGGTTCAATATTGCACCGTCCTACATGGAACGTTTACGTAAATTTGAAAGAAAATGCCTTCGCGCTTGCACATCTATCAATAGGTCTAAAGACAGCAATTATATCAAATATGTCTCGAATAAAATATTATACAATAAAGCAAACATAAACAGAATAGACAATTTCATAATTAGGCTTATAAGAAAACACATAGTTAACACAACACAATGCACAAGTAATAACCTTATAATGGCTCCTTATTATACCAGCGAGATGTATATAAAATCAACTCTTGAAAGCGGTTTTGTACCACCGGAAGCCTTCCTGTACCTTGACAGGAACGGTTTTATACAAAATTCAGATGGTATTCCTATATTCTACCATTTATACAGAAGGGCTACTACAAAAGCTATATGTCAAGATCTAGTCACTAACAATGAACTCCGTTTTGATACTAGCGTATCGGATAAAGATCGATTAGAAAGAGGTAAAATAAACAAAGATATGTATTGGTGGATTACAAACTAAACTATTTTCTTTTAACCATCCTGACAGCATTTTTATCCTTTCAATTATTAAAATAATGTTTTTTTAAATTTTTCATTATAAAGTAGAAAAACTTATTTATGTATATTCATATGTATATAATGTACTATTACTTTAGATATGAATTAAAAAATGTCTTAGTAGGAAAGACCTACTTATATTCAATATTGTTGAGTTCCCGTCATAGGGCGTTATATAGATCCATTATAATAAAACTTTTTGTTTATTTATAGTACCGAATGTATTCATGAATAAAATAAAATAAACACAATAAAAAAAAAAAAAATACACTCTCTTCATTTTTCTTCTTTTCTTCATTGCGTGCTGGAGGTGGTCTATTCGGTCGAATATTATCCAATAATGAAAGCTGGGTCTCAAGATGGGTGATGGTGTTGCGAATAGTACGCTCAGTAGGCCGATTATGTTGACCATAAGTTGAGCGAAGTGCACGAAACACATTTCTCACAGAACGTGAATTTTCGTAATAAAGTTGAACGATTTATAAACGTTGTTCAGGCGTAAGTCTTTCCATGATGAAATGCCAAACAATACTTAACAAAAATAACATGACAGCATGACACGACTCACACGTGATCTGTCGAAAAAAGGCTATTGAAAAATATGTCTCTACTTGGATCACCCGTTACATGGATCGCTATTTTAAAATTCTTATAGAACATTTATGAGTAACGAGTAAAGTGAATATTTAGCATTAAGACGAGTTCTCCCACCAACTACCTCTGAAGTTTGAACATTTTAAGCTGCGAGTATTGTCTCAAGAAGATTTAACAGCTTTTCTTCTACTTGGCCATTTCTGAGAATTATCTCGTTGCAAACATGAAATTCTCTTAAATCCCCTGAAGTTACATTTTAGAATTAGCAAGACATCCGGGTTTCATAACGTTAGCAGGACGTGAGGCAATTTCAAAGTTAGGCAGGGCTACAGTTATCTGGAACTTAAGCTATCCCCAAATGAGCCCATCATTTGTTATATCATAGGTGTTTCCAATAGTATGAATTTGCATGTCGCTACTGGATTCCCATAGGTTCACGGTCCTTTGGAATGTGGAAGGTTGTCCCTAGTCTAGCAACTTCATTTTATGGTCCCGCAGAATTATCTAAGTAAATATTACATTGCTTTTGAAACCTGTTTTCTGAAAATAATGTTTATTTTCGAAACCTGTGTGCTACCATTAATTTATTTCTGCTACCGCAAGTCAAACGACTTCGGGCGATAGAGCCTAGTCGATCGAAAGCTTCAGCGAGACTCACTCTATGGGTGATATTCGGTAGTTGCGGTAGCTAAATTCATCGTATTGGTTTTGCCGTTGCTGCAAGTCAACAGAAAGAGATACGTGTCCTATATTCGTCCTCAGGGATGTATTTCTCTCTCACTCGAAAAATTCAATCTCAAATTCTGTAAGATAATGCAATATACATATATTTGATATATGACACTCTTGAGGTATATTATGATTATAAAAACAAAAATTTATCTTTTTTACATTGCATTAATTAAAGGTATCCCATCTTTTTGTTTGCATTTTGTTTGTGTCTTAATCGAGTATGGTGTTGCCAGATTGGGCATCCTATTTTTCGCAGTATGGCATCTCATTTTTGGAGAGATTGTTGTCAATTATTGTGAATTAACGGGAAGAAGAAGAACAAAAATGGAAAATAATTTTAATATTTTCAAAAAGAGTGTAAACAATTGAACAAAGAACAGTAAATTTATGTTTTATAAATAGATTTCACGAATTTTTTGTCTGTTTCGCACTGTTCTTTCTTTGCAACTCAAGACACCATTGCTACCAGATAGAGGAAATACGCCACTTACTGCTTATGCGCCAGTTAGTGGAAGTCAGTTGTTTTCGTTGCAAAGTGCTAAACTAAAATCGCTAGCTTGTAACGAACACATGCCTAATATTAATATTGCTTTATAAGCAATAATAGAGATATCGCCCACTCACTTAAAATTATCTTGATATTGACACCAATTTGGGCTAGATGGGAATCCGTATCCATATGTACCCGTCGATTTGTCTTAACCTCAATTTTATATGGCTCTGTTTAGAACGTGCTAGATCTTCAAAGGAAACTTTCCGCCTTTCCTGCATTTTCTTACAATACCTCCTACAAAATGTATACCTTCTTTAGCTAATATTTCCTTCGTTTACCTTAAGATCGTCGGCCAGCTTAAACCTGTGCATATTAATCTGACCACAAAGGCCTGCTTCCCTCGTTGCCATCGCTTATGGCTGTACACATGCGCATTGCGCACACAAAAGTGTTTCTTGTATTCTTTGTACATTCTAAGAATTATCTGCCTGGGTTTGGGTTTTCAACTCCGTCTCTAAATAAGACGGTCTTTCTTTAGCTGGTGGTATGTATTTATTATGGCTCTTCTACGGTGTTCTCTTACACAAAGTTCTTTTTGTGGCTCTTAGACTCTTTTGTTAAATGCGTCGCCGTTTCAGAAGTGTGTGGTTTAAGGTTAAGGACCCTTTGACAACAGAAATGCATTCATTTTGAAAATTTAATACCAAGAAATTGCAAAAAAAAAGCATTGCCTTGCTGCATGTGCCCATGTACGCGAGTATATGTATGTAGCTTCATTTGTACACGTGCAAACAAAACGACTCAGTCAAGCTTAGAGGTGATTTAAAGCGGGGTTTTGGGAAGGCCAAGATGGAGGGCCTTTTTTATAAGAGTGAGAAGAAAAGAGAAATATGAACAAAAGAAAAACGTTAATCAAAGGCACCAGAATTTCGAGGGATCTGATTGATTTGTTAATATAACAGCCCTACAAAGACTTTTGTGGTACACTTTTGAGGTCTTTAGTGTCCAACATTTTTTATAAAATGTTTCTTAGTGGAAAACAATTGATGCAAGGTAGTGCAGAATCATTGTAGCTCTTTAACAACGGCTGTTCGATATTCTCCCTCCAAATACAAAACAATAACTCTGTTGCCTTTTAATTCTATTCCGATAACGTTTTTACCTGCGATGTAAAACGATGATCTATAAGAGAGGAAATATTGTCGTTAACCTATCCTACCTTTTTTGGATGCCATATGAGACTTTAACTTGAATGTCCTGTCTTTGAAAGGCCCTTTGAAAATCGATTCCTTCCTCCGCTCAAGAGCTTTACTGACATTGCAATTTTTATTTTTACAACATCGCAGCTTTGTACATGGTTTTTATGATGGTTTCTTTTGGCTTTTAACAAGTTTATGTTGTGCTGTTGTTCTTTTTATTCCATTAACAGCAGCAACAACTCAACCAGCAACACCACCACAAACCTACAATGCTGGTGACTTGGTGGTTAATGTTCTTCTTGGTGTTGTCTGATGTCTATATGGAGTGTGGCTCCTCTAGATTGGATTTCTTTAAAGTTGAAGGTGGATAAATCCATAAATTGTTGCGGTAGGTTGTTAGCAGGGCCAATCGGATGGAATATTCGATGCCTAAAGAAAAGTGAACGGCAGAATAATTGTACTCAACGCAGAGTAATAATACAAGGGAAGTGCACAAGAACTTGTTTTAAATACGAAAGAGTCGACTCTAGTATAGAGGAAGATCCCAGAGGTCGACTCTAGTATAGAGGAAGACCTCAGAGGTTGACTCTAGTATAAAGGAATACCTCAGAGGTCGACTCTAGTGTGGAGGAAGACCTCAGAGGTCGACCCTAGTATACAGGAAGACCTCAGAGGTCGACTCTAGTATAGAGGAAGACCTCAGAGGTCGATTCTAGTATAGAGGAAGACCTCAGAGGTCGACTCTAGTATAGAGGAAGACCTCAGAGGTCGACTCAAATATACAGGAAGACCTCAGAGGTCGACTCTTGTATAGAGGAAGACCTCAGAGGTCGACTCTAGTATAGAGGAAGACCTCAGAGGTCGACGCTAGTATAGAGGAAGACCTCAGAGGTCGACTCTAGTATAGAGGAAGACCTCAGAGGTCGACTCTAGTATAGAGGAAGACCTCAGAGGTCGACTCTAGTATAGAGGAAGACCTCAGAGGTCGACTCTAGTATAGAGGAAGACCTCAGAGGTCGACTCTAGTATAGAGGAAGACCTCAGAGGTCGACTCTAGTATAGAGGAAGACCTCAGAGGTCGACTCTAGTATAGAGGAAGACCTCAGAGGTCGACTCTAGTATAGAGGAAGACCTCAGAGGTCGACTCTAGTATAGAGGAAGACCTCAGAGGTCGACTCTAGTATAGAGGAAGACCTCAGAGGTCGACTCTAGTATAGAGGAAGACCTCAGAGGTCGACTCTAGTATAGAGGAAGACCTCAGAGGTCGACTCTAGTATAGAGGAAGACCTCAGAGGTCGACTCTAGTATAGAGGAAGACCTCAGAGGTCGACTCTAGTATAGAGGAAGACCTCAGAGGTCGACTCTGGTATAGAGGAAGACCTCAGAGGTCGACTCTGGTATAGAGGAAGACCTCAGATGTCGACTCTAGTATAGAGGAAGACCTCAGAGGTCGACTCTAGTATAGAGGAAGACCTCAGAGGTCGACTCTAGTATAGAGGAAGACCTGAGAGGGCGACTCTAGTATAGAGGAAGATCTCAGAGGTCGACTCTAGTATAGAGGAAGACCTCAGAGGTCGACTTTAGTATAGAGGAAGACCTCAGAGGTCGACTCTAGTATAGAGAAAGACCTCAGAGGTCGACTCTAGTATAGAGGAAGTCCTCAGAGGTCGACTCTAGCAAAGAGAAAGACTTCAGAGGTCGACTCTAGCAAAGAGGAGGACCTCAGAGATCGAATCTAGTATAGCGAGACAGGGCAATATCCAGACCCAGACTGCATTCTATCGTAAATGAGCTTCTAAAATTGTCACCGCCAAAATTAGTTGCAATATAGAACAATTTTATATGAGTTTATGAAATTATGTACAGTCGTAAATTTGTAGCGTCTCAAAAATCGAATTGACTGGATGAAGACTAGATTTCATTTAGGCTGACTTTTGTCACCGGCAAAAATTGGTTACAATAAACAACAATTTTATAAGAACGTATTATATAATGTGCAATCGCAAAGAATAAAATCAATTTTAGTTGCATTGTAGTCTTTCAACATTTAACCGACTAGATCCAGGCTGGATTTTATCGAGGATGAACTTCTAAAATTGTCGCCGCCAAAAATTACTTGCTTTTTTTTAATTATATATAGTTGCAATCGATTATATTATGCGCAATCCTTCGATATATTTTGTTTCGTTATTTTTTAAATCCCCGTAAAATAGTCACGTCCGTTCTATAATTCCCAACAAATCGACTATCAAAGACCTCTTAAAACCAAAACAATTATTTTGAGAAGAAAAAAAATGACATCACACATATCCTCTGTTGGCCATTCGTTCATCCTGCACTCCTCTTCTCTCAAAACCCGTCATTATCTCTCTAGAAGGGCCAATAAGTTCATTTCAATTAAGTTGAGGCAATTAAGATGCTTTTTCGCATCCCCTTCCCTAGCTTCCTTTCCACCTATCACTGGTGTTACAGTATTGGCAGCTATGTCGGCAAGTCCGAAAGGGTTTTCAGTTCTGATCAAAGTTTAAACAAACCTGTCATAAACAACAGACAATGAACAGAAGAGGAAAGAAGGACCATTTCCATTGAATTGTTACAGATGAGCGTAAGAACGGACATACGGACGGACAGACAGACGGACGGACAGACAGACGGCCGGACAGACACACGTACTACAACAGTTGAGGTAGTATCTGCTAAACTGCACTATGGGGCTCCGACACAAACATTGGCAAATTCATACGGACGTATTTACCTATAATTTATGTACCAAACATCTCAAGGTCTTCAAATTATATAAAGGGTTGTCCAACAAGAGGTGTTATTTTGGTATCCAGAGAAAAATTTTGAGATAAATGATCGGATGTTTATTTCATAATAAAGAGGAGGGTATGCCGTTAAGAATGAAAAACAACATAAGGCAAATGGCCACCACGACCACGCTTACAGGACCATATCCTTTTCATGAAATTTTCCATAATCGCAAAGTGGCTACCCTATGTCCTGGATAGCCTCACAAATTCTATTTTTGAGGTCTTGAATCGACGCTGGGCTATTGGCGTAGACATTATCTTTCACCTGGCCCCAAAGGAAGAAGTCGCAAGTTGTTAAATCACAAGATATCGGTGGCCAATTGTGATCACCTCTTCGAGAGATAACACGGTCCGGAATCTTTTCCCGTAACAGAGCAATGGTTTCGTTGCTTGTATGGCACGTAGCGCCGTCTTGTTGAAAGTAAACGTTGTCCAGATCAATACCATCCAACTCCGACCATAAAAAATCATTAATCATCTCTCCATAGCGCAATCCTTTCACCGTAAGGCTGACGCCAGACCGCACACCGAAGCAAAGTAACGGAATGTGCACCTCTCAGCAAGAGAGCGCGTTTTGAAGCGTGTCTATCTCTGCTTTGCTCCGTCAGAACACAAATGCAAGAAAGAAATAGAAAAAACAAACACTTTCAATCTGATATCTCACTTCAACACCTGTCTAAATTCTCTGTCTCTCTGCAGTCGGCATGACATGTTGCGTCGTTGTTTTAGCAGTGACTTCGAGCAGTTGTCGCATTGCTTTGCTTCGGTGTGCGGTCTGGCGTAAGCCTAACTGTTGATCCACCGGACCATAAACTGCACCAAACAGTTACACGTTGATGATGTAGAGGCTTCTACTTGTCAAATTTCAAAGAATAAAAGCTTATTTCATTATTTCATTATTTCATTATTTCATTATTTCATTATTTCATTATTTCATTATTTCATTATTTCATTATTTCATTATTTCATTATTTCATTATTTCATTATTTCATTATTTCATTATTTCATTATTTCATTATTTCATTATTTCATTATTTCATTATTTCATTATTTCATTATTTCATTATTTCATTATTTCATTATTTCATTATTTCATTATTTCATTATTTCATTATTTCATTATTTCATTATTTCATTATTTCATTATTTCATTATTTCATTATTTCATTATTTCATTATTTCATTATTTCATTATTTCATTATTTCATTATTTCATTATTTCATTATTTCATTATTTCATTATTTCATTATTTCATTATTTCATTATTTCATTATTTCATTATTTCATTATTTCATTATTTCATTATTTCATTATTTCATTATTTCATTATTTCATTATTTCATTATTTCATTATTTCATTATTTCATTATTTCATTATTTCATTATTTCATTATTTCATTATTTCATTATTTCATTATTTCATTATTTCATTATTTCATTATTTCATTATTTCATTATTTCATTATTTCATTATTTCATTATTTCATTATTTCATTATTTCATTATTTCATTATTTCATTATTTCATTATTTCATTATTTCATTATTTCATTATTTCATTATTTCATTATTTCATTATTTCATTATTTCATTATTTCATTATTTCATTATTTCATTATTTCATTATTTCATTATTTCATTATTTCATTATTTCATTATTTCATTATTTCATTATTTCATTATTTCATTATTTCATTATTTCATTATTTCATTATTTCATTATTTCATTATTTCATTATTTCATTATTTCATTATTTCATTATTTCATTATTTCATTATTTCATTATTTCATTATTTCATTATTTCATTATTTCATTATTTCATTATTTCATTATTTCATTATTTCATTATTTCATTATTTCATTATTTCATTATTTCATTATTTCATTATTTCATTATTTCATTATTTCATTATTTCATTATTTCATTATTTCATTATTTCATTATTTCATTATTTCATTATTTCATTATTTCATTATTTCATTATTTCATTATTTCATTGTTTCATTGTTTCATTGTTTCATTGTTTCATTATTTCATTATTTCATTATTTCATTATTTCATTATTTCATTATTTCATTATTTCATTATTTCATTATTTCATTATTTCATTATTTCATTATTTCATTATTTCATTATTTCATTATTTCATTATTTCATTATTTCATTATTTCATTATTTCATTATTTCATTATTTCATTATTTCATTATTTCATTATTTCATTATTTCATTATTTCATTATTTCATTATTTCATTATTTCATTATTTCATTATTTCATTATTTCATTATTTCATTATTTCATTATTTCATTATTTCATTATTTCATTATTTCATTATTTCATTATTTCATTATTTCATTATTTCATTATTTCATTATTTCATTATTTCATTATTTCATTATTTCATTATTTCATTATTTCATTATTTCATTATTTCATTATTTCATTATTTCATTATTTCATTATTTCATTATTTCATTATTTCATTATTTCATTATTTCATTATTTCATTATTTCATTATTTCATTATTTCATTATTTCATTATTTCATTATTTCATTATTTCATTATTTCATTATTTCATTATTTCATTATTTCATTATTTCATTATTTCATTATTTCATTATTTCATTATTTCATTATTTCATTATTTCATTATTTCATTATTTCATTATTTCATTATTTCATTATTTCATTATTTCATTATTTCATTATTTCATTATTTCATTATTTCATTATTTCATTATTTCATTATTTCATTATTTCATTATTTCATTATTTCATTATTTCATTATTTCATTATTTCATTATTTCATTATTTCATTATTTCATTATTTCGTTATTTCATTATTTCATTGTTTCATTGTTTCATTGTTTCATTATTTCATTATTTCATTATTTCATTATTTCATTATTTCATTATTTCATTATTTCATTATTTCATTATTTCATTATTTCATTATTTCATTATTTCATTATTTCATTATTTCATTATTTCATTATTTCATTATTTCATTATTTCATTATTTCATTATTTCATTATTTCATTATTTCATTATTTCATTATTTCATTATTTCATTATTTCATTATTTCATTATTTCATTATTTCATTATTTCATTATTTCATTATTTCATTATTTCATTATTTCATTATTTCATTATTTCATTATTTCATTATTTCATTATTTCATTATTTCATTATTTCATTATTTCATTATTTCATTATTTCATTATTTCATTATTTCATTATTTCATTATTTCATTATTTCATTATTTCATTATTTCATTATTTCATTATTTCATTATTTCATTATTTCATTATTTCATTATTTCATTATTTCATTATTTCATTATTTCATTATTTCATTATTTCATTATTTCATTATTTCATTATTTCATTATTTCATTATTTCATTATTTCATTATTTCATTATTTCATTATTTCATTATTTCATTATTTCATTATTTCATTATTTCATTATTTCATTATTTCATTATTTCATTATTTCATTATTTCATTATTTCATTATTTCATTATTTCATTATTTCATTATTTCATTATTTCATTATTTCATTATTTCATTATTTCATTATTTCATTATTTCATTATTTCATTATTTCATTATTTCATTATTTCATTATTTCATTATTTCATTATTTCATTATTTCATTATTTCATTATTTCATTATTTCATTATTTCATTATTTCATTATTTCATTATTTCATTATTTCATTATTTCATTATTTCATTATTTCATTATTTCATTATTTCATTATTTCATTATTTCATTATTTCATTATTTCATTATTTCATTATTTCATTATTTCATTATTTCATTATTTCATTATTTCATTATTTCATTATTTCATTATTTCATTATTTCATTATTTCATTATTTCATTATTTCATTATTTCATTATTTCATTATTTCATTATTTCATTATTTCATTATTTCATTATTTCATTATTTCATTATTTCATTATTTCATTATTTCATTATTTCATTATTTCATTATTTCATTATTTCATTATTTCATTATTTCATTATTTCATTATTTCATTATTTCATTATTTCGTGACATCATTATTTTAGTGCTTCATTTTCATTACTTTAGAATTTTCCTGTATTCAACTTCTTTTAAAGCCCCATTGTGCACTGTAATCGTTTGTAAGAAAGTAATCTTATTATATCTTATTATATATTATAATCTTAAGTGTTTAAGATGAGATAAAAAAAAAACAATTAAGAAATATCCTTTTTCGGCAACTTCTCACACATTACCGATTAAATGTTGTTTGACTTTATATTTTGAGTTGTTTTTTTCCGGATTTATTTATTTTCGCAATTTAAGGTTAAACATCCCATGTTTCAAAAGTAATTAGATCATTTCCTGTTGTTGGCAATTTTTGTAAAAGTCTTCAGTAACTCTCATTGGGGAAGAGAATCCCATCAATATTAGCAGCAGCAGGAGCGGAGCAGCAGTTGAAGAAACAACATTATCATCCAATATAACACTGCGCATATTGTCCGCCGCACTAGGGAATTGTTGAAGTAAGAGTTCTTCTCTTGCATCAACTTTCATACCTTTTTATATGATTAACTAAGATCCATCAGAAAACGATGGAAGCGATGTTTTGCTGCTGCTGTTGTTGTCGAAAGTACTCATAGTAATTGCATCAAAAGTAACTGCCAACAATTACGGCCAACACTGACATGCAATTGGGAGGCATGGAAGGCAGCAACATATTCTGTTTCAGCTCATGCTTCATCAATGCCACATCAAGAGGAGCATTTACTCATGTATCTGCCAACACTGACGACATGAATAAGGGAAAAGTTCCCCTCGAATGGATGGATGGAATGATGCAATATTAATGGCCAAAAAGTTTTACATCCATTATGTCTGTGCCAAAGCAACTATATTGCTACAGTTTACCTTGTTCCTCCCTCTACGTCCGCTCCTCCAGAGACTTGTACTGCAGTACTCTGCCTCCGGAAAGTAGCTCGAGTCCATCAGGACTTATGTTTTTCTTAGTTACTGCGTTTTCCCATTCACCAATGCATAATTCCCATACAACGAGAAGTCAGTCTTCTCGGATATCTGTCAGTCATCGAATATGTTGGATGGTTCTTCATCTTTGCTTCTTTCACTGCTTATTTGATTTTTCATTGTTTTATGATTACCCAGCAGAACTACGAGTATTTCTGCAAAATCCGGAGGAAATACAATTTTTTTGTTAGAAACAAGAACAAAATCGTAAAATTTTTATGGTTATGGTTTGTGAATTTAGCCATCAAACGAAAAATACAAAATTCTAAAGAAAGCATTTGGGTTGATAACCTGGAATGGACTGGACTGAACTGAAGTACTTAGCAGAGAGTTGTAAAAAAGTAGGAATATTGCCACATTGAATAGAGAGAGAGAGACTGGGTAACTATCGCTCTAGTAACTAGTGCTGGTGTTTTGTAGCAATGCGTTACTTTACTGCAGAAGAATTACTTCATCAGTGGAAACCAGTTTTTCTGTGCGTCCAAAGGGCGTTGGGCACTGTACTGGGAAAACGCATTTTTATACACCACTCTATGAGGGATACTTTGTCAAAATGATTGCAAAATCTGAATATTTTATGAAATGATGTGCTGTTACCGAATGAAAAAAGAAGTAAAATAATAAAAAACGGCAATAAGTTTGGCCGCGACGAATCTTATATACCTCCACCATATTGCATTCAATTCTTTAACCGGAAAAATCTGTGGAAAAAGCTAATCTGAGCGATATGGGTTTTTGTAGCGAATCTTCTTTTTAAAATAAAACGAAAGCTGAAAATTTTGCGCCAAATTGTTTAAAAGATGTGGCATCTTTGTCTTATACCAAGATATTTAAGGCTGACGGCAGAGCAAGAAGCAGTTTTTGCTTGAGCGTTCAGCGGCTGAAAGGTGTTTTCTAATTAGAAAGTCAAACCGAATGCGATACACTCAGCAAGAGAGCGCGTTTTGAAGCGTTTCTAGCTTAGTTTTTCTTCGTCAGAACACAAATGCAAGAAAGAAAGAGAAAAACAAACACTTTCAATCTGCTTTCTCACTTCAACACATGACTGTATTCTCTATCTCTCTGCAGTCGGCCTGACATTTTGTGTCCTTGTTTTAGCAGTGACTTTGAGCAATTTTCGCATTGCTTTGCTTCGGTGTGCGGTCTGCCGTCAGCCTAAGAGCAAGCTCTTAAAAGTGCCTATCAATGTGGAGGTACAAGAACTACGGTCACACGAGGATATAAAAGTGTAGTGCTATGGTAACCGAGCAAGTAGACTATATACCAACTGTGTACACCTTCGAGAGGAACTACATCACTATGATTCCAGCCAGAGATGAATGGGTTGGCAGAATACCAGGTAATAAAAACCATCTCCCTCGACTGCGGCAGATCTCTTAACGAGATGGCTGAGCAGTTTAATATACACCTCATATGAGTGCCTGGGCATAGGGATGTCCCGGGGAACTGCAAAACTGATGAACTTACTAGGAAAGGGGCGACATTACAAATTCTCGAAGAATTTGAATATATTGGTGCGTCACTATCCACGTGCAAGCTTTGGCAAGTGGCAATCAGGCAGTCCAACGAAAGATGTCTGTAGGGTAGCTAGACAAATCTGGCCAAGGTACGATCTGAGAAGGTCAAAATATCTTCTGACGGGACACTGCATGATCAGCGAACACGCCAAAAGATTGGGTATTGACTCCAATGACTTCTGCAGAAGCTGTGGAGATGAGAAGAAGTGGAGATCATTGGGCACTTGCTATGCGACTGTCCCGCTTTGAGTAAACGACGACTGGACTTACTGGGGTCAGCCTTTCTATGCAGTCTAACAGATTTTACTGGTACCGATATTCGTCTATCGGTAAATTTGTATATCGAACAGGTTGATTTCGATGAGGGTCATTTCAGCCCGTGGTAACACTAGGGACCTAAACTGGTAAACAAAATACGGCTGCCACCCTAACCTAAACCTAAAACCTAACTCTTTATGGGGACTAAGAAAAAATGTTGATCGATTTTATACATTTTCGTTGGTCAGAATTTTAGAAAAAATTAAACAAAAATTGCAAAATGTCTGACATATCGACTGAAAATGTCGTCTTTATGGCGTAAAGACTCAAATTTGCAAGCGGCCACTATATGGTGGGTATGGGGATATGATCTGTCTCTTCTGCTATGGAATCTCCCCATGAAGAATATTCAGCTTTATCTTGAGATGATGAGTCTTAAGGTTATTGCCTTTGCAGATGACGTGGCACTAGCTGCTAGAGCAGGCCCTTCTTACAACCATAAGATGGTCTTCCGATAATGGACTTAGTGTTAATTCGACCAAGACGGAACTAGTTCTTTTCAGCAGGACGTATAAGTTATGGACAGTTGAACCGGTCTCCTTGGAAGTATTAAAATTTCCTTCTCTGGTAGCGGAAAATGTTAAGTATTTTATTAGACAGATAGTTGTACATCAAACCCAATATTCTGGAAAGAGCAACTAAGGCTGTGGTAGCGCTACATATAAAAATTACACGACCTGACATATAGATGGCGGTAGTAGTTTGAAAAAAATTACTTTCGTTTGTAAACAAGGAAAAAAATTGGTCTCCGATATATAATATACAATACTTTCATTTATGTAGGTATGTATGTGGGTAAGTCCAACCGGTATTAAAACCGAGCTACATTCTACTTGGAAGGAGTCTGCTCCTTTCTTTACAACTATAAAATATTGGGTGGCAGACGAACGCCGTATTGGTCGACCAATTGACGTGCCCACGCCCGAAATGGTTTAAAAAGTCCACAAAATGGTATTGGATGACAGTCGGTTGAAGGTGAGCTAACTGAAGTCAGGGGCATTTCAAAAAAAGCTATACATCGCATATTGACGGAAAGTTTGATAATAAGAAAGCTGCGCGAAAGATGGGTGCCGCGTTTGCTCACAATTAAGACAATGCATCAGTTCACACATCCACTATTGCGATGTCCAAAATCAATGAAATAAAGTTAGAATTGCTTCAGCATGCACCTTATTAGCCAGATTTAGCTCCCTCGAATTATTTTTGTTTCCAAAATTTGAAAAAAATGGCTCGACGGAAAAAAATTTCCCGGCAATGAAAAGGGGCGAAGTTGCTGTTGATGGCTATTTCCAGGAGCTAGACAGTTCTTACTACAAACAGGGTATCGAAGCTATTGGAAATCGCTGGAAAAAGTGTATCGAGCTAAAAAAAAGAGATAATGTTGAAAAATAAAGAAAAATTATCCCAAATTTGTTGTGTTTTCTTTGTTAGTTCGGCTAATTTTGAGGGTTTTCCAATAAGAATGATATGATTTCTTTGAAAAAAAAAACATAGTTATTGTTAAGGAAATTCAAACGTTTTTTTATTTAATGCGAAGTACAATCGATACAATTAAGTTCTAAATAAAACGTCATTCAAATGACCTCCACGACTTCTTCTGCAGGAACGAATTCGATGAACCCAATTTTCGAGCACTTTTTCCACTAAATCAAGTCGTATGTCATGAATGGCACGTTCAATATTGACTTGTAAAGCTTGAAGAGAGTCTGGTTTATTTCGAAAGACCAATGACTTCAAATAACCACACAAGAAATAGTCTAATGGTGTTAAATCACAACTTCTTGGAGGCCATTGAATATTACAATTTCTTGAAATAATCGAATCTCCAAACTTTTCTCGCAACAATTTAATTGTTTCATTTACTGTGTGGCACGTAGGCACAATCGGTCAATGGCAAAAGGATAGCTCTTACCAAGAGCTAAAATATTGCTCATGGATGTCAAGGTCGTAGGTCGACTGGAAGGTGTATTTTTTTTGTTTAAAAAAAAATGACAGCATAATTTTCATGAACGGAAAGTTTACTTTTGCTCTAGCTCCTTAACGGTACGTCGGATCGGGAGTCGGTCAATGGCAAAAGGATAGCTCTTAACAAAAGCTATAATATTGCTCATGGGAGTCAAGGTCGTAGGTCGACTGGAAAGTGTTTTGTTTGGATTTTAATAAAAATGCACTTAACGCACGAAAGTTGCAATTGGAGAACGATTTTAATAATAAAACTGAATAACTTGTAAACGTTGTTCTTGAGTATTTCATCATGGAGAGATGATGGAATTGTAAACAGTACTGAATACAATGAAAAACAAATGACAGATCGTGACATATTACAAATGGCCGAAACGTCACTTCAAAATCATATCATCCCTATTGAAAAACACGTTAGTTACCTTAGAACTGTCCAATCAACAGCATGCCTACCTACAACAATGTAACGTCCACCCCAACCGCTCTGCATGATCTTGTCGGCTTTATTGTGGGATCCCTCTCTGTTAAGGAATATACTATGGTAGATTTCTTAGATATACTCGTAGAGGAGAACTGCAATAACATAAATGCAGCAGCTATAATTACGGCTCTAGCAGCCCTAGGGGTTGATAGCAGTATACGCACATTCATTCATAACCTTCTGGTTAAGAGACGCAAAACTGCTAGCTTCGGATCACCACAGTCGGTAAGAATATTTTCTCTGATAGTCAGGCTACTATTGTGTTCCTGGAAACTATATTCCTTATTTCAAAAACTGCCCTCGACTGTCGCAGATCTCTTAACGAGATGGCTGTACAGTTCAATATTCACCTCCTATTGGTGCCTGGCCAAAGGCACACACCAGGGAACTGTAAATCAGATAATGCAATTTTTAAGATTTCCATAATAATAGAAATTGTCTAATATCCGCATAAGACCAAATTTGTATGTCTTATAAGTGAAAACCTAACCTAACTCAATGTGCAATCATTCGCATCACGTCATGAAATATTGATTAGAAATTACATAAATTCTCTGGCCAATATGTACCTGCTTGTTGAATACGTGCCCAAAATTTGTTACAAAAATTGCCGGAAATCAATAAAGGTGAGATAGGTAGCCTCAACTCCCCCACTCAACACCTTGCAACGTCAAACGAATTCAGGAAAAAACAGACATAACACCTCAGTCATGTCTCATCATGATTATTATCGTCATCATCACTTCGTTTAGCGTTGGCGTTGTCATATTCCCAGAGTTAGAAATGTTGAGGTGTTAGTGACCTTTTCGGAAGACGAACACGAACACGTTTTATTGTTATTTTTGTTGTTGCGTGGCATAATTAACATAATTTCTGTTGTCTTTGGAATTGTTTATTCACAAACTTCAAATCTAATTGTAAGTGGGTCTCTTGAGAAGTTGTGAACCGATGGACGGTCCGTCGGTCGGCTCGCTTCAACCACTCATTTACTCACTCACATTTCAGTGGGAATTTTAGCAAAAAAATAAACAGAAAAAATTAAAAAAAATTGATATTATTTAAATGCCGGTTTCAAATGTGCGTGAGTTCGGCTCTTTTGCTGTTTAAGCCAAATTTCATTAAACTGGTTTTTAGTGGTGTCTTGGCTTTGCTTTTTTTTGCCATTACCGCTCTTTTTTGTTTTTTTGCTTTAAAAACGTGTCTGTATGGACACCAAACACCGAAAAAAGCCGTTTAATTTCACCTACTGACCGTTTATTAATACTCGCAATATCGGCTTATTTTTGTTTTTATTTTAAAATTTGCGACAATAGCAGATTATGACCAAAAAAATCATTGTTTTGTTTTGATCGGCATATATTTTGGGATGCTATCAAATGATTTCTGCAATTGATAAAAACATAAATGTATTAGTGATTACACTAGTTTACAAAAGCTTTGTCGAAGGGCTGTGCATAACAACATATTTTGAAGTATGTAAAGGGTTTCCAAAACAGGTATAATATGAATTTGAAGTGATCTGTCATTTGTTTTTCATTGTATTCAGTAGTGTTTACAATTTCATCATGGAGATATATACGCAAGAACAACGTTTACAAATTATTCAGTTTTATTATCAAAATAATCGTTCTCCAATTGCAATCGTGCGCTAAGTCCATTTATTTAAAATCCAAGAAAAAGACACTTTCTAGTCGACATATGACCTTGTTTTATGTTTTAGCTCTCGTTAAGAGCTATCTTTTTGCCATTGACCGATTCCCGATCTGACGTACCGTTAAGGAGGTAGAGCAAAAATAAACTTTCCGTTCACATTTGAAAATGATGCTAAGTCCATTTTTATTTAAAATCCAAAAAAAAACACTTTCCGTCCTACGACCTTGACACCCATGAGCAATATTTTAGCTTTCGTTAAGAGCTATCCTTTTGCCATTGGCCGATTGTGGCTACGTGCCACACAGCAATTGAAACAATTGAATTGTTGCGAGAAAAGTTTGAAGATTCGATTATTTCAAGAAACTGTGATATTGAATGGCCTCCAAGAAGTTGTGATTTAACACCATTAGACTATTTCTTGTGGGGTTATTTGAAGTCATTGGTCTTTCGAAATAAACCAGTCTCTCTTCAAGCTTTACAAGTCAATATTGAACGTGCCATTCATGACATATGACTTGTGTTTAAGTTCGTAACATTGTCGCGCAACTTCCCCAGCTTGTACATCTCCTTCGTTGATTGGCAACCCTGGCGGGTTGAAGGAGATGAAGCCTCTGCTACGCCACTCCCAGGACGATATTCGCTTGTACGGATTATGAGAGAGCTTTTCAGCGTCTGGTGCTCTCCTTCGACTCTCTTGGGACGAATTCGCTCAGCACGGATCGTAGAGGGATTAAAATAATCTCTCTACAAACTCTCCCAAGACGATATTCGCATGGTACGGATTGCAAGGAGAGACTTCCAGCATTGTATCTCTCTCCGACTCTCCCGGGACGTTATTCGCATAGTTCGGATGTAGAGAGGGACTTCCCGCAAGCAGAAGCTGTTTTCGACTCTTTGCTTCATCTGGCTCTCGTATTGAAACTAGTCGTTGTTAGGCGATACAATCGCGTGGTTGTTTCCCACTCGCGCATACATATATCTTGTCGTTTTGCTATCGTGCCGTTTGGATCTCTACGGATCCTACGCATCGCTACATGGTAATATACGTTATCATTAATATGAAATAAAGCTCTGCCTTTATCACTATCGAAAAAACTAAACTCTTGTGTTTTATTTATTTTCCTTTTCTATTTCGCCCTTTGCATTACTGCATCGCCAACGTCGCTCACTACACACGCATGAATAAATGCATACGTAAACACACACACATCATTCCCCCACTACTGAGCTATCGTTGCTATTGGAGTTTGTCATAGAAGGGATTTCGTCGCCTCGCCTACCCTCACCTCCCTTGCTGGCAAACCCCCCACCTTAACAACTTGATTTAGCGAAAAAAGTGCTCGGAAATTGGGTTCATCGAATTCGTTCCTGCAGAAGAACGTTGAGTCCATTTGAATGACGTTTTATTTAGAACTTAATTATATCGATTCTACTTCTCATTAAATAAAAGACTTTTGAATTTCCTTAACAATAAGTGTGTTTTTTTTTCAAAGAAATCATATCACTCTTATTGGAAAACCCAATATAAGCCCGATAGAGACGGGATACGCGTTACAGAACAGAAATGGAATTTTTATAGAAAATTTTACAAATATTGCGTCCAAATTTCATTTTTCTAAAAAATTTCGTTGAAAATGAAATTTTCCTATAAATATTCTGAAATTAGATTTTTTTTAAAAGATTTAGTCAAAACTGTTTTTTTTTATTTTACGTTGAAACAACATTTTATTGTAAAATCCTTTCGTGGAAATTGCATTTTTATTGAAAATGAGAGCAAAATGTATTTTTTTTTTTGGAAAATTTAATGTTTAAAATAATCACCAAAATGTAATTAAAAAAAATCCTTGAATGTTTCACATTTTTTTGTTTGGAAATTTCGTTAAATTCAATTTTTGTTTTGTTTTTATTTTTAAATTTGGGCCCAATTGCATTTTTCTAAAAAAAATCGTTGAAAATGAAATTTTCCTATAAAAATCCTTAAATTAGATTTTTTTTTAAAAATATAGTCACTGTTTTTTTTATTTTATGTTGAAACAACATTTTATTGGAAAATCTCTTCGTGGAAATTGCATTTTTATTGAAAATGAGAGCAAAATGTATTTTTTTGGAAAATTGGTATAAACTAAATTTTGGTATATATTTTTTTCCAAAAACTGCTGTTTAAAATAATCATCAAAATTTAATTAAAAAGTCCTTGAATATTACACTTTTTGGTAGAAATTTCGTTAAATTCATTTTTTTTTTAAATTTTGTCCAAATTGCATTTTTCTAAAAAATTTCGTTGAAAATTACAGTTTTCCATAAAAATTCTCAAAAGTTTTTTTTTTTAAATATAGTCAAAATGTTTTTTTTTAGTTTTCGTCGGAACTACATTTTATTGAAAAATCTCTTCGTGGTAAGTGCATTTTTATTGAAAATGACAGCAAAATGTATTTTTTTTGGAAAATTTAATATAAACCAGATTGGTATTAATTTTTTTTAAAATTGCTGTTTAAAATAATCACCAAAATTTAATTTTTTACAAAAAATACTTGACTTTTTTCCATTTTTTGTTTTTTTTAAATTTCGTCCAAATTGCATTTCTAAAAAATTCGCTGAAAAATAAAATTTTTCTATAAAAATCCTTAAAAGTCGATTATTTTTAAAAAATATAGTCAAAATCATTTTTGTAATTTTTGTCGGAACTACATTTTATTGGAAAATATCTTCGTGGAAATTGCATTTTTATTGAAAATGACAGCAAAATGTATTTTTTGGAAAATATAATATAAACAAAATTTTGGTATAAATTTTTTTCCAAAAATTGCTGTTTAAAATAATCACCAAAATTTAATTTTGTAAAAAAATTCCTTGAATATTTCACTTTTTTGGTAGAAATTTCGTAAAATTCAATTTAACAAAATTGTTTTTTTTTTAATTTCGTCCTAATTGCATTTTTTAAAAATTTCGTTAAAATTACATTTTTCCATAAAAATTTTTAAAACTTGATTTTTTTTAAAAATAAATTGTTTTTTTAGTTTTGTCAAAAATATTTTTTTTTGAAAATTTCGTTTTTTCGTGGAAATTGCATTTTATTGAAAATTACAGCTAAACTGATTTTTTTAGAAAATTTTATAGAAATTAAATTTTGGTATAGGTTTTTTTTCAGAAACTACTGTTTAAAGTAATCACCAAAATTTCTTTTTTTTTCAAAAACTGCTCATTGAAAATTTCACTTTTTGTATAAAAATTTCGTAAATTGATTTTTTGAAAATTTTTGGGAAAATATTTTTATTGAAAATTTTGTTATTTCTAAAAATGTATATCAAAATAAATTTTGCTACAAAATTTAGTTGAAATTGCATATTTCTAGAAAATTTCTTCGAAATTAAATCCGTCTGTCTGCTAGATGGAAATTGCATTTTTATTGAAAATGACAGCAAATTGTATTTTTTGGAAAATTTATTATAAACTAAATTTTGGTATACATTTTTTTTTTCAAAAATTGCTGTTAAAAATAATCACCAAAATTTAATTTTTTAAAAAGTCTTTAAAATGTCACTTTTTTGAGAAATTTCGTAAAATTGAATTTAACAAAAAATGGTATTTTTTTTAAATGTTGTCCAAATTGCATTTTTCTAAACAATTTCGTTGAAAATTACATTTATCTATAAAAATTCTTAAAAGTAGTTTTTTTTTTTTTAAAATATAGTCAAAATTGTTTTTTTTAGTTTTTTTTCAAAAATATTTTTTTTGGAAAATTTCGTTTTTTGTGGAATTGCATTTTTATTGAAAATTACAGCTAAATTATATTTTTTTTAGAAAATTTAATAGAAATTAAATATTGGTTTAGGTTTTTTTTCAAAAACTGCTGTTTAAAGTAATCACAAAAATTTATTTTTTTAAATCCTTGAATCCTTTTAAATCACTGTTTGTATAAAAATTTCGTAAAATTGAATTATTTTTTAAATCCTTGAATCCTTTTAAATCACTTTTTGTATACAAATTTCGTAAAATTGAATTATTTGAAAATTTTTGGAAAAAATAATATTTATATGAACATAAATATTTCTACAAAATTTAGTTCAAATTACATATTTCTAGAAAATTTCTTCCAAATTAAATATTTCTAGAAAATATCTTTGAAATAGCATTTTATCCCGTCACCTTACAGGGAGGTCTGTCCGTC
Organism: Eudasyphora cyanicolor; assembly: GCA_963930755.1. Lineage (NCBI taxonomy): Eukaryota > Metazoa > Arthropoda > Insecta > Diptera > Muscidae > Eudasyphora > Eudasyphora cyanicolor. Next base: position 216,185,620 of record OZ005735.1, on the reverse strand, counting down.
TTTCTGCTAGATGGTGCTCACAATTCTCGAACGGAGTACCCGGTTGACTTCAAATTTGGTATTGGGCACTATTTTTCTCCATTTCAGGCTAAGTTCGAAGATGGTCCACATTGGTTCAGTCCTTCTAGTACCTCCCCCCACAAAGGGTTAACTTTTAGGGAAATAAAGGGTTTTCCATTAAGGACATACCATTAACTTTGCCAGAGCCCAATCGGAGAAGTTTCGTCGTTTCAAATGATCAATGGGCTTTAGTTTTTGAGTCAGTGTGATCTTAATTAAAAATTAAATATTAAAAAATAAAAATTAAAAAATAAAAATTAAAAATTAAAAACTAAAAATTAAAAATTAAAAATTAAAAATTAAAAATTAAAAATTAAAAATTAAAAATTAAAAATTAAAAATTAAAAATTAAAAATTAAAAATTAAAAATTAAAAATTAAAAATTAAAAATTAAAAATTAAAAATTAAAAATTAAAAATTAAAAATTAAAAATTAAAAATTAAAAATTAAAAATTAAAAATTAAAAATTAAAAATTAAAAATTAAAAATTAAAAATTAAAAATTAAAAATTAAAAATTAAAAATTAAAAATTAAAAATTAAAAATTAAAAATTAAAAATTAAAAATTAAAAATTAAAAATTAAAAATTAAAAATTAAAAATTAAAAATTAAAAATTAAAAATTAAAAATTAAAAATTAAAAATTAAAAATTAAAAATTAAAAATTAAAAATTAAAAATTAAAAATTAAAAATTAAAAATTAAAAATTAAAAATTAAAAATTAAAAATTAAAAATTAAAAATTAAAAATTAAAAATTAAAAATTAAAAATTAAAAATTAAAAATTAAAAATTAAAAATTAAAAATTAAAAATTAAAAATTAAAAATTAAAAATTAAAAATTAAAAATTAAAAATTAAAAATTAAAAATTAAAAATTAAAAATTAAAAATTAAAAATTAAAAATTAAAAATTAAAAATTAAAAATTAAAAATTAAAAATTAAAAATTAAAAATTAAAAATTAAAAATTAAAAATTAAAAATTAAAAATTAAAAATTAAAAATTAAAAATTAAAAATTAAAAATTAAAAATTAAAAATTAAAAATTAAAAATTAAAAATTAAAAATTAAAAATTAAAAATTAAAAATTAAAAATTAAAAATTAAAAATTAAAAATTAAAAATTAAAAATTAAAAATTAAAAATTAAAAATTAAAAATTAAAAATTAAAAATTAAAAATTAAAAATTAAAAATTAAAAATTAAAAATTAAAAATTAAAAATTAAAAATTAAAAATTAAAAATTAAAAATTAAAAATTAAAAATTAAAAATTAAAAATTAAAAATTAAAAATTAAAAATTAAAAATTAAAAATTAAAAATTAAAAATTAAAAATTAAAAATTAAAAATTAAAAATTAAAAATTAAAAATTAAAAATTAAAAATTAAAAATTAAAAATTAAAAATTAAAAATTAAAAATTAAAAATTAAAAATTAAAAATTAAAAATTAAAAATTAAAAATTAAAAATTAAAAATTAAAAATTAAAAATTAAAAATTAAAAATTAAAAATTAAAAATTAAAAATTAAAAATTAAAAATTAAAAATTAAAAATTAAAAATTAAAAATTAAAAATTAAAAATTAAAAATTAAAAATTAAAAATTAAAAATTAAAAATTAAAAATTAAAAATTAAAAATTAAAAATTAAAAATTAAAAATTAAAAATTAAAAATTAAAAATTAAAAATTAAAAATTAAAAATTAAAAATTAAAAATTAAAAATTAAAAATTAAAAATTAAAAATTAAAAATTAAAAATTAAAAATTAAAAATTAAAAATTAAAAATTAAAAATTAAAAATTAAAAATTAAAAATTAAAAATTAAAAATTAAAAATTAAAAATTAAAAATTAAAAATTAAAAATTAAAAATTAAAAATTAAAAATTAAAAAATAAAAAATAAAAATTAAAAATTAAAAATTAAAAATTAAAAATTAAAAATTAAAAATTAAAAATTATATATTTTCCAGTATGTATATCAATTTTAATAGATTGTCTTAAATCATTTTTCCAAGAATCTTCTCCAAAGTGCTTCAACTAGTCATCGCAGAATCAATGGTTTTATGCTTTAACAACTTCTTGTGTTTATTTCCACTTCTTTTGCAACTGTCTCTGGTAGATTTGTATGAGGACACAGCTTGCATGTGACCCTGACCCTGACCTAGTATGACCTTAGATGTGTTGCAACAATTCCAATAACTCAGAAATATGAAAACTCTTCGTTAGTTCTTTGTGATTTTTGGCCGAGAAAAAACTTTTTTTCTTTTTCTCCGTGAACTTTGGCAACAGTACACAAACGCATTAGTTTTTTTGACAAAAGTATAAATTGTAACTGCAAGTAATTACATTTTCTTATTATACAATTTTGGCCCATATTGTCAAGACAGTTTTGTTGCAAAACGAGAAATAGCAAGAGAGTTGTGAAAGCAGTTATTTCATATTTCGATTTCATGTTTAGGTACAGAGGTTACTATTTTGTAATTTTGGTGAATTCTAAAAGATTTTAGTTTCGAATTTGGAATAATGCTTTCCTAAATGACCTCAATGACTTCCCACCTAATCGTTGCCAAAATGTCTTTTTCCAAAACTTTGGGGCTTAAAATAGTTTTGCCACATCTTCGTTTTTGCTTCGTTATCCGGCTTTGAATAGTTGTTTTAAGTTTCAAACATTTAACTAAATGAACTTATGAATCACCGCGTCATCATCTTCAAAATTATCATATTTCATTGGAAATTGATATTTGTCTATTTTTGTTTTTGTCTATTTCTACAGTCGACTATTGTTTAAAATAACTTTTGTTACGGCGTCTACCGGCGGGTACCCATTTACAATTTTGTATTGTTTTGAAATCGTTGGAGTACTCGTACTACTATGTGCTACGCGATGGACGGACGGTGCTGACATATTGATCTTGGACATGTTTTCTCATACATACGAGAATGTAAAACGAATTCAATTACTCAAATGAATCATACATTCACTCACTCGATCGGACTGTTACTTTGATCGTCTATTGAATAAAATTGAATTAAATTGTTATTTTTTTGTGTGGACAATTAGATATGCACCTAGATTTAATTGCCAATTTTTGCTTGTTCCGACAAACGGCGGAAATGCTGTAATTTGAACTTTAAACTGAACTTTATTGGAAAGTGACGATTGAGTGACTCAATTTGTAATGGAATAGATTTTGTTTAAGAAAAAAATGATAACAATATATTACAAATAGTTCACAAATTCTGAATCACTGATGTAAATTAAACAATGAGAAGGAAATGACTATATCTACAACTTATAACCAATTTTATGGAGAAAAGATTAAAGCTGACAAAAATTGAGAGAATAATTAATTTGTATACCATCATTATATCATTTGCTATGGGCCAAACATGGAAACACATTGAATGAGTGACCTAATACCCTAAGTAAGTACGACGGAAATCCGTTTTATGAATTCTACAACTTCTATGAATTCTGTGATTTCTATAAATTCTGTGAATTGTATGAATTCTGTGAATTGTATGAATTCTGTGAATTGTATGAATTCTGTGAATTCTATGAATTCTGTGAATTCTTTGAATTCTATGAATTCTATGAATTCTATGAATTCTATGAATTCTATGAATTCTATGAATTCTATGAATTCTATGAATTCTATGAATTCTATGAATTCTTTGAATTCTATGAATTCTATGAATTCTATGAATTATATGAATTCTATGAATTCTATGAATTCTTTGTATTCTATGAATTCTATGAATTCTATGAATTCTATGAATTCTATGAATTCTATGAATTCTATGAATTCTATGAATTCTATGAATTCTATGAATTCTATGAATTCTATGAATTCTTTGAATTCTATGAATTCTTTGAATTCTATGAATTCTATGAATTCTATGAATTCTATGAATTCTATGAATTCTTTGAATTCTTTGAATTCTATGAATTCTATGAATTCTATGAATTCTATGAATTCTATGAATTCTATGAATTCTATGAATTCTATGAATTCTATGAATTCTATGAATTCTATGAATTCTATGAATTCTATGAATTCTATGAATTCTATGAATTCTATGAATTCTATGAATTCTATGAATTCTATGAATTCTATGAATTCTATGAATTCTATGAATTCTATGAATTCTATGAATTCTATGAATTCTATGAATTCTATGAATTCTATGAATTCTATGAATTCTATGAATTCTATGAATTCTATGAATTCTATGAATTCTATGAATTCTATGAATTCTATGAATTCTATGAATTCTATGAATTCTTTGAATTCTATGAATTCTATGAGTTCTATGAATTCTATGAATTCTATGAATTCTATGAATTCTATGAATTCTTTGAATTCTATGAATTCTATGAATTCTACGAATTCTATGAATTCTGTGAATTCTACGAATTCTATGAATTCTACGAATTCTATGAATTCTATGAATTCTATGAATTCTATGAATTCTATGAATTCTATGAATTCTATGAATTCTATGAATTCTATGAATTCTATGAATTCTATGAATTCTATGAATTCTATGAATTCTATGAATTCTATGAATTCTATGAATTCTATGAATTCTATGAATTCTATGAATTCTATGAATGCTATGAATTCTATGAATTCTATGAATTCTATGAATTCTATGAATTCTATGAATTCTATGAATTCTATGAATTCTATGAATTCTATGAATTCTATGAATTCTATGAATTCTATGAATTCTATGAATTCTATGAATTCTATGAATTCTATGAATTCTATGAATTCTATGAATTCTATGAATTCTATGAATTCTATGAATTCTATGAATTCTATGAATTCTATGAATTCTATGAATTCTATGAATTCTATGAATTCTATGAATTCTATGAATTCTATGAATTCTATGAATTCTATGAATTCTATGAATTCTATGAATTCTATGAATTCTATGAATTCTATGAATTCTAAGAATTCTATGAATTCTATGAATTCTATGAATTCTGTGAATTCTGTGAATTCTATGAATTCTATGAATTCTATGAATTCTATGAATTCTATGAATTCTATTAATTCTATGAATTCTATTAATTCTATGAATTCTATGAATTCTATGAATTCTATGAATTCTATAAATTCTATGAATTCTATGAATTCTATGAATTCTATGAATTCTATGAATGCTATGAATTCTATGAATTCTATGAATTCTATGAATTCTATGAATTCTATGAATTCTATGAATTCTATGAATTCTATGAATTCTATGAATTCTATGAATTCTATGAATTCTATGAATTCTATGAATTCTATGAATTCTATGAATTCTATGAATTCTATGAATTCTATGAATTCTATGAATTCTATGAATTCTATGAATTCTATGAATTCTATGAATTCTATGAATTCTATGAATTCTATGAATTCTATGAATTCTATGAATTCTATGAATTCTATGAATTCTATGAATTCTATGAATTCTGTGAATTCTATTTATTCTATAAATTCTCTGAATGCTATTTATTCCATAAATTCTGCGAATTCTATGTATTTTACTAGTTCTTGAATTTTATGTATTTGATGCCTTTTTTATTTTATGAATTCTAGATTTTTATAAATTCTATTCAAACTTTGAATTGGATGAATTTTTATTTCTTTTTTGGGTATTTAATTATTTGTATATATTTTTATTTTCCAATTAAAAGAATTTGGGTATGAAAGTTAACTTAATTTTTATATTTTTTTCTTTATTTTCAGCTATCTATTAATCCCTTCGATAACCCAACAACAATTTTTTTCAATTATATGGAGAAAAGCAAAAAATCATAAAAAATTAGAAACCAACGCGAAATTCCAATTCCAAAACAAACGAATATTTCCACAACGAAGTGCCATCTGTTACCATAAAAACTCAATTAGAGGCTAGAAAAGCCAACAACCTAGCAAATAAATCGTTTAAAAATAAAAATTTAAAATATCATACAAATTAAGAATCGGTGAGTGGTCTTTGCAAATACAACAGAAGAAGTGTGCTTTAAAAAGAATAAACAAAAATTGATAATTTCATTGTGCGCGCTCAAGTGAATTCGTATTGATTTCTTCTTCAATCAATAGGCCTTAATCGGTTGCATATTATCTTTGAAAGTCTTTCGCTTGCTTCGCATTTGTATACGTTCCGGTGTCCATATCAACATCCGTGTCCGAATCCGAGTCGGCGTCCGCATCCGTATCCGTGACCGCGTTCGTGTCGTCCACTTCGGTGCCGCTGTATATGAGCTCTCGTCGCAATTCCACGGGTCTCATATGGCATCTGAGAAAATCTCTGTATACGCGTAGTACGAAGAAAATGAAAACAATTTCATGATACTATAAGTGGTCCGAATCAGTGATATTAAATTATTTAAAAATGCCTTCCACTCCGTACGATTTGGTGCAGGACGATCAGGACTTGAGGGTGCCGCTACACGCCGAACAGGCCTTCTTCAATGGCATCACATTTCAAGCTAAGGTAAGGGTATGTTTCACAAACATTATTAAATATATTTTTTTAATAAACTTTTTCTTTTTGCGTTGTGTAAAAACTGAAATACTTGAGTAACAAACTCTTTAAAGGTTGTACTATTGTTATTGTGCGTGTTGTTTTCTTTGAATTGTGGAGGGAGAACAAAATGAAAATTGGAAAAACTTTTCCTCGTCAGTTTTTCTTTTTTCTCTCACTCCCTCGGTCTTCTATCACTCCATTTGAGATGTGAGTTTATTAGTGAGTCCTTAATATCAAGTGACACTCCAAGTACTTCGATACTGTCGAATAAGGAATGAATAGAGCAGAGGTGTCCTTTTCAATTATTCAATATGCATATACATACGAGTACATACCCGTATGTATGTATATGAATATTTATTTTTTTCTAGTAGAGAGGCGAGTATCTTGTTATACCCTCACTTTAGTGTGACGAGGGTATATATCATTTGCTACGGAAAAAAGTGTAACACATCGAAGGAGTGACCTAAGACCCCAAGTATGTTCGGCGGAAATCCGTTTTGGGTCATTTTAAGTCGAATGAGCAATGTCCGTCCGTCTGTCTGTCTGTCTGTCTGTCTGTCTGTCTGTCTGTCTGTCTGTCTGCTGGCTGGTGCGCACGATAACTCTCGAAAGGAGTAACCGATTGACCTCAAATTTGGTATGTGGTATTATTTTCTTCTATCTCCGGCTAAGTTCGAAGATGGGCCATATTGGTCCACTCCTTCTGGTACCTCCCCCACAAAGGGTTAAAATGTTGTGAAATATTGATTCTTTAATAACTGCTATACTACTTATTCGAATCTTCTGAAATTCCACACATAGTATTAGTTTGTTAGTCGCTATCAACTCGAGGAAAATGGGCGAAATTGCCACGCCCCTTTTGGTACCTCCCACACAAATGCACCATTTTGCACTAAAAGTTAAAAGCTTATAACATTAATACCAGTGTTTAGAAATACTTGAAATTTTGTACAGTGTAATGCTTTTATAGTGCCTACAGTCCAGTGAAATATGGGCGTTATTGCCACGCCCCTTTTGGTACCTCTCCCACAAAGGTACCATTTTGCACCAAAACTTAACAGTTTATAACATTAATATCAGTGTATACAATTAATTGAAATTTTGTACAGTGTAATGCCTTTATAATGCCTATAGTCCAGTGAAAAATGAACGTTATCACCACGCCCCTTTTTGTACCTCCCACATAAAATGGCCAAATTATACCACAATTTATTATCTCAACGTTAATATACCAGTCCATATAAACGGTTACAATTCGGCACAGTGCAATGTATTTAAAGTATCTTAAACCCCTTCTGGTACCTCCCACAAAAATTGACAGAATAATTTGTGTAATATTTAATATTACATTACTCACAAAGTGAGGGTATACCTTAGTCGGTTTACCCGACTGAAACTTTCTTACTTGTTTCTCATACATTTGTACATATTCATTGCATATATGCACATATATTTCGAATATATCTAAGATTTCGCAAATTGTTAAATTTATTCATATTTCACATTACATTAGTGTTGTGTTCTTTTATAGTGTAGTTTTTTCGTATCTGTGATAGAATCAATCATTTATTTATGGTTTATTTATTCAGTTGTGTGTGCAAATCTTGAAATGTAAACTACTTTTTTCCACAATGTCTCCAAAGACATATGGGTCATTCTACACTAAACGGAGGACGTCTTTAAATGTAGTAAAAATATGATATTTGTAGATCGTTAACATAATACAGAAAGGCCGCAAGTCCATATCTATAATTTCACTAGTTTTCTGGTGGATGACCCTCGGTTTAAGGTTTGAGAGCTACCTGAACTCATAGGCATTTCAAAAAGCGCTATACATCGCATTTTGACGGAAATTTTGATGATGATTTTACTCACAATCAAGACAATGCATCAGTTTACAATCCACTATTGCGATGGCCAAAATCAAAGAATTTATATTCGAACTAAAAGGAGACTATGTTGAGAAATAAAGAAAATGTTTCCCAAATTTGTTGTGTTTTCTTTGTTAGGTCGGCTAATTTTGGGACCGGAAATTCCATGGAAATTGGAATTTAAAAAAACTTAACCATAAAAAATTTGTTCTTGATTTTATAGAATAGTATGCCTCAACCTATACAAAAAAAAGTTTTTAGGTTTCGGTGACAAACATTTTTTTATTGCATACTTAGTGTTATCCTTGGGTGTCACGTACCTTACTATATGGGACAAAAAGTGGTAGTTTCTTTGTCGACGAACTCTGAGCAGATACTTCATCTGGTGCCACGGGTGATTAGAAGCCATTCTAATTCCCGCTGTAACTCCGGTCATGGCCTTTGTTATAGCGTGATCATTGCAAACGGGCCTTCAAGCAGTGTCGCTTACAGCTCTTACTCCAGGCGGAGTTGCTTAATAAACGGATAGTGTGACCCATGGAGTTGTAGAGGCCTTAGCTCAGGCCTTCCCAAATGGGGAGTCGTTACTCTCCAAGGAGGCGTAGCGATCTTCCAGGGGAGCCGTGAGTACAGTTAATACATGTATTACTATTTTTAGTGCAACTTATATTTTAATTGATAATTTTTATGCCGATTTTTACTTTTGAAAATGACTTAAGAAGGTTTTACGAAAAAATAATGAATTAATGAAATCTCATGGAATTTATGCAATATTATACAACAAAAGTTTTTAAATATTCTTCAATCTTTTTATACCCTACACCACACTGTGGTACAGGGTATTATGACTTTGTGCATTTGTTTGTAACACCCAAAAGGAGAAGAGATAGACCCATTGTTTATTATACCGATCGACTTGTAATCACTTTCTGAGTCGATTTAGCTATGTCCGTCTGTCTGTCCGTCTGTCTGTCCGTCTGTCTGTCCGTCTGTCTGTCCGTCTGTCTGTCTGTCCGTCTGTCCGTCTATCCGTCTGTCCGTCTGTCCGTCTGTCTGTCTGTCTGTAGACGTATTCTTGTAATCAAAGTACAGGTCGCAATTATGGTCCGATCTCAACGAAACTGTGCACATATCTTTTTTTAGGCCCAAGGACGATCCCTATTGAATTTGGTTAAAATCGGTTCAGATTTACATATAGCTCCCATATATATGTACCTCCGATTTGGCATATATGTACTGTATAAGCAACATTTTGTAACCGATTTGTACAAAAATTGACAGAGAGTAGTCTCGTGATACACTTAGATACAATACAAAATTTGGGGGAAATCGGTTCAGATTTATATATAGCCCCCATATATATGTTGCACCCGATTTGACATGTAAGCGCTGTAGAAACTGTATTTTATATCCAATCAGTACGAAAGTCGGCAGAAAGAGGTTTCTTATTACATGAAGGAATACTGCCAAATTCGGAGAAAATCGGTTCAGATTTAGATATAGCCCCCATATATATGTTACCCCCGATTTGAAATTCAATAGCTGTAGAAACTGTATTTTTATCCGATCACAGCGAAATTCGGCAGAAAGAGGTTTCTTATTACACGAAGTAATACTGTCAAATTTGGAGAAAATCGGTTCAGATTTAGATATAGCCCCCATATATATGTTAGCACCGATTTGACGTTCAAGCGCTGTAGAGACTGTATTTTATATCCGATCAGTACGAAATTCGACAGAAAGAGGTTTATATTAATTGTTGAAGATTTCATAAAATTTAAATTTTGTTGAAAATTTCATAGAAATTTCAATTTTGTTGAAAATTTTATAGAAATTGCAATTTCGTTGAAAATTTCCTAAAATTGCAATTTTGTTGAAAATTTCATAAAAATTGCAATTTTATTGAAGATTTCATAGAAATTGTAATTTAACTGAAAATTCAATTTAGTTGAAAATTTTATAGGAATTTCAATTTTATTAAAATTTTATAGAAATTTCAGGTTTATTAAAATTTCATAGAAATTGCAATTTTATTCAAATTTAAATTTTATTAAAATCTCATAGAAATTGCAATTTTATTAAAAATTTTATAGAAGTTGCAATTTTATTGCAAAATTTCATATAAATTGCAATTATATTAAAATTTCATAGAAATTGCAATTTCATAGAAATGGCAGTTTTAATTTTTAACAAAGTTGAAATTTCTATGAAATTTTCATGAATTGAATTTCTATGAAATTTTAATATAATTGAAATTTCTATAATTTTTTAATAAATTTGCAATTTCTATTAATTTGGCAATAAAATTGAAAATTTCAGTAAAATTACAATATCTATGAAATTTTCAATATAATTGCAATTTTTACGAAATTTTCAGAAAAAATGCAATTTCTGTTAAATTTTAATAAAATTGCAATTTCTATGAAATTTAAATAAAATGGAAGTTTCTATGAAATTTTAATAAAATGGCAATTTTTATGAATTTTGCAATTAAATTGAAACTTCTATGAAATTTTCAATAAAATTGCAATTTCCATGAAATTTTAATAAAAGTTAAAATTGAATAAAATTGCAATTTCTATGAAATTTTAATAAACTTGAAATTTCTATAAAATTTAAATTCCTATAAAATTTTCAACTAAATTGAAATTTCTATGAAATTTTCAGTTAAATTACAATTTCTATGAATTTTTCAACAATTTCTATGAAATTTTCAACAAAATTGCAATTTCTAAAAATTTTTCAATAAAATTGCAATTTCTATAAAATTTTCAACTAAATTTAAATTTCTATGAAATTTTCAATAAAATAAAAATTTCTATGAAACTTTCAATAAAATTGCAATTCTATGAAATTTTTAACAAAATTGCAATTTCTATGAAATTTACACTAAAATTATTTCTAGGAAAATAAAGATGTTAAACCTATTCTGGAATTACCAAAAATGTTTTTGTTTAAAAGAGATTGAAGAATATTTAGAAGAATGTTTAAAAACCTTTGATGTCTAAAATTGCATAAATTCCATGAGATGCGATTAATTAATTATTCTTTCGTAAAACCTTCTTAAGTCATTTTTAAAAGTTAAAATCCCCATAAAAATGTTCAGTTAAAAATAACATTCACAAAAAATCGTAAAACATTTTAAAAATTAATTGATTATTAAAATTGTATAGAAGTTTCAATTTTATTAAAATTTCATAGAAATTGCAATTTCATTAAAATTTCATAGAAAATGCAATTTATTTCAAAATTTCATAGAAACAGTAATTTTATTGAAAATTTCAATTTAGTTGAACATTTTATAGAAACTACAATTAGAAATTAAAATTTTATAGAAATTGCAATTTTATTGAAAATTTCATAGAAATTGCAATTTTATTGACAATTTTAAGAAATTGCAATTTTATTGAAAATTTCAAAGAAATTTCAATTTTATTGGATTGTATTTTTTTAGAAAATTGTATTTTTTTAGAAAATTTTATCTAGATTATACTTTTTTTTTTGCAAATTTCTTCAGAAATTTAATTTTATAAAAAAATTAACTGAATCGAATTTTATAGAAAATGTTGTTAAAATTAAAAAAATAAATTTTAGGAATTTATTTAAATAGAAAGTTTTGTCCAACTTTTCCAAATAAAAATAATTTCTATTAAATTTTTATAAAAAACACACTTAAATTTTCAAAAAATGCAATTTCCACAAAAAAAAAACAAAATTTTCACTAAAATGCATTTTTGGAAATGCAATTTTAAACGAGATATTTTAGAAAAATTTTTTTTTTTTTTGAATTTTCTAAGAACTGAATATTTTTGAAAGTTGGAATTTTTCAAAAATGCGTTTTTACTAAAAAAAAAAATGGTCGTGAAAACTGCATTTATATTGAAAATTTAAGCAGAACTTATTTTTATGAAAAAATTAATAGAAATCATATTTTTATTGAAAAGTTTGTAAACAGTAGATATTTAAAAAAAATACCAATATTTAATTTTTCTAAAAAAATAGCTAAAAATTACATTACTTTTATAAAAAAAATTGGGTGTAAGTTGTATTATTTTAGAAAATACCGTTTGATTTTTTTTTATTTTTATCGAAAATATGTTTTTATTGAACATGTAGTTTTTGTTGTTGTTTATTGTTAGTCGTTTGTTTTTTTTTTCAGTATTTATTTTGGTTTGTGACCATTTACAGGTATACAGTGTATTACAAAAATTACTACAAAAAATTGTTTTTCCTAGAAAATTATGCAAAAATTTAATTTTTCTATAAATAATGGTTTCTATTAAATTTTTATAAAAAAAATATTGCTTAAATTTTCAAAAAAAAAAAAAATCCACAAAAAAACAAAATTTTCACAAAATATGTATTTTTGGAAAATTTAATAAAAAATTTGTAATTTTGACGAAACTAAAAAAATTCAGTTTTTAAGAAGTTTTATAGAAAATGCAATTTTCATGAAGATATTTTAGAAAAATGATTTTTTTCAATTTTTCTAGAATTACTATCTTTTTAAAAAGTTTCATCAAAATTGGAATTTTTCCACAAAATGCGTTTTTATTTGAAAAAAATAATTTTTTTTGTGGAAATTGAATTTATATTGAAATTTTCAGCAGAATTTTATTTTTATGAAAAAAATTAAAAGAAATCATATTTTTTTTAAAAAAAGTTTGTCATAAATTGCTATTTAAAAAAAAATTGCCACAATTAATTTTTTCTAAAAAAATAGCTGAATATTACATTACTTTTATAAAAAATAGGCGTTGCATTATTTTAGAAAATTCCGTTAAAATTGATTTTTTTTAAATTTTATCAAAAATATGTTTTTATTACACATTTAGTTTTTGTTGTTGTTTATTGTTAATCGTTTATTTTGTAATTTAGTCAGAATTTATTTTGGTTTGTGACCATTTACAGTTATATTCTTCTATCTATTACAAAAATGTAATACAAACAAATAACTATAAAAAATAGTTTTTTCTAGAAAATTATGCCAAAATTAAATTATTCTGTAAATATTTCTTTGAAATTAATTTTTACTAGAAAATTTTCTTTATCTAAAGTCATCGACCTTTTTTCAGAGTCATCGTCCTTTAAACGACTCATCGATCTTTAATCCCTACAGTGGGTCTGAATCCCCTCATCGACTTTTGAAATATCAAAAATTTTTTAGAAAAATGCAATTTTCACAAAATTTCCTAGAGAAATGCAATTCAACGATTACTACATCTACCGAAACGATAGACAAGGCAGAAGAGGCGGGGGTGTAGCCTTAATTGTCCATAAAACCATACAACACAAGGTGTTACACATTACCAAAACTCAGATAATAGAAAATATATCCATCGAAATAGTAATAAACCAAAGACCAATAGTAATTACTACAGCATATTCACCTAAATATACCCAATATTTTTGTGATGACATCGTAAAATTAACATCTGGCAATAAAGAATTCATTATCCTTGGAGATCTTAATGCCAAACATTCGTCGTGGAACTGTGTCACAAATAATACCGCTGGCAACAACCTTTTCAATCTACAACAAACGTCTAACTTCCTCCTGCATCACACAAATGAGCCGACCTTCTATCCGCACCAACAGCATCGCAACCCATCTGTAATCGATCTAGTTATAAGCAACACTACACTCAATATACGATTAGATGTACTAGAATACGAGATACCTAGTGATCATCGTCCTATAAAATGCTGCATACATTATTCAACTACGAAAATTGTAGATACCAGTCAATACAACTTTAAACAAACAAACTGGACAGCTTTTAAAGAAATTATAGGCAACAGAATACATATTACGGCGGAAAACTATACAAACACACAGTTAATCGACCGTGAAATTAACAAAATTACTAAATTAATTTTAGAAGCCAGGGATATCACCACACCAAAAGTCACAAGCTACAACAACTATATCCTTCCAAAGGATATAATAAAGTTAATAAAAACAAGGAGATTCTTAAAAAGAAAAGCTCAAAGAGCCACTGCCAATTCGGAGACTAATTTATATAACCAATGTGTAAAGCAATTGTCAGTTATTATTAATGAACGAATTATTTTAAATCGCAATAAGAATTGGTCTGATTTACTGTCAAAATTGAAACCAGGGGACAAGTCCTTTTGGAAAATTAGTAAAAATTTGAGAGGTAAATCCAAAAAGAAAATACCAATCCTTACAATAAGTAACAAGAGTTTAAACACCGATGAAGAAAAAGCTAATTTACTGGCAGACACCTTTTCATCAGCTAATAATATTACATCTAGCTACAAACACTCTATGGACAAAATAGTTAACTCCAAAGTTCGCAGATTCAGGAGGGAAAGTCTAAATACTGATGACGCAGTTCTTACTTCTATGGATGAAGTTTGCGAATTAATAAAATCTTTGAAAAGTACAAAATCTCCTGGATTGGATAATATATCAAATTTATTGATAAAACGCCTTCCAACTATTGCTATAAAGTTATTCGTAAAAATTTTTAATTCCTGCATTGAATTAAATTACTTTCCAAGTATATTTAAGCAAGCTAAAGTCATTGCTATATTAAAACCAAATAAAACTAAAAATGATCCTAAAAGCTATAGACCAATCAGCCTACTTAGCAACATCGGCAAAATATTTGAAAAAATTATACACAGACGACTTTACGACTATGCTACGACAAACCATCTCATAGCAAATGAACAATTTGGTTTTAAAAAAGAACATAGTTGTGTTCATCAAGTTAGCAGATTAAAAAATATAATTATATCCAACAAACGTAATAAGCTATCAACTGGACTAATTCTTCTGGATATAGAAAAGGCGTTCGACACGGTTTGGCATAATGGCCTTTTATATAAATTACTCATATCAGGAACACCAACATACTTATGCAAACTAGTCGCAGAATTTTTGGATAAGAGATCATTTGTTGTTTCGGTCAATGGCGTTCTTTCAGAAAGAAAATCAATATCTACAGGCTTACCTCAAGGCTCGGTTTTATCTCCGCTCCTATACAGTATATACACGTCCGACTTTTTACCTCCTGCTTACATGAAAACAGCGTATTATGCCGATGATACTGCACTAATTACATCGAGCAAACTTACTAAGGCGCTCCTCAAAAAGATGGAGAAAGGACTAGCTATTTGCAACAAATATTTTTACAAGTGGAAAATCAAGATTAACCCCACGAAAACACAAGCAATAATATTCCCATATAATAATTCTCCTAAAAGAAACCCTGCCCGTCAGTTAAGCTTCGGAAACGAAACAGTGACAATTCAAGAAAATGTAAAGTATCTTGGCATAAATCTCGACAAAAAGCTAACCTTTAAACATCACATAATGGAGACACGCCAAAAGTGTCTACGAACAATAAGGGCATTATGGCCGCTGCTTAATAGGCGCTCAACATTAAATATAAAAAACAAAAATCTTTTATATAAATCCATTATTAGACCCACTTTGACTTATGCTTGTCCTATTTGGTATAAAGCTGCTAAAACGCATCTAAAGAAATTAGAAATTCTACAAAACAAATGTCTTAAAATAATAAACAATAGACACTATAGATATTCAACCAATCTCCTTCATGAAGAAAGTGGCTACGAAAAACTTAATGAATTTATTCAAAGATTTACAGAAAACTATTTTAATAAAATTGAAAATTCTTCTTATCAACTGATAAGGGACTGTATAGATATATCATAAAATAATATGTAAATGTAAATTATCAAATCGAAAATAGTGTGTTTATAGGTGATTACTATAACTAGTAAACACTTAATATACACACAGGCTTTCAGAAATATTTGAATTCTATTTTTTTTTCGTATAAAGGTTTTCCCTAATTTTTCCTTTAACATTATCATGTAAATAAAATAAGTAATAATTATTGTAATATTATAAGGTCTTATTCGCTGTAATATACTTAAATAAAATCTCGAAACTTTGTAAATATGAATTAAAATACAATGTTAATAAAGATGAATATACAAATTGAAATTGAAAAAAGTTTTGTAGATAAATATAATTTCATCACAATTTTTAAATAATTCAAATTTTGCAGAAAAATTTGATTTCAACAAATTTTTTTAGAAAAATAAAAATTTCGAGGAATTTTTCAGAAAAAAATGAAAATTTCAGAAAATTTTCAAAAAAATTTAATTTCAATTATTTTTATAAAAAATGTAATTTTGATGAAATTTTTCAATTTTCATTAAATTCTGTAGTAAAATTTAATTTCAACGAAATTTTGAAGAAAAATGCAATTGCAATTACAATGAAACTTTCTAAAAGAACGCAATTTAAACAACATTTAGCAGCAAAATTTAATTCTAAAATTTTTTTGTTAAAATTGCATACTTTTAGAAAATTTCTTCGAAATAAATTTTTTCTAGAAGTCTCATATTTTTAAAAATTTATTATTTAAAAAATTAAAATTTCAGAAAATTTTCTAAAAATTATAATTTCAATTATTTTTGTAGAAAAATGTAATTAAGATGACATTTTTAAATTTTCATTAAATTCTGTAGTAAAGTTTAATTTCAACGAAATTTTTAAGGAAAATGCAATTGCAATTCCAATGAAATTTTCTAAAAAAAAACGCAATATAAACAACAATTTACAGAAAAATGTAATTCTACAAAATTTTGTTGAAATTGCATATTTCTAGAAAATTCCTTCGAAATAAACTTTTTCTAGAAAATTTCTTTGTAGTCTCATATTTTTGAAAATTTCCTTTATCAACCTACAATAAAGTCAACAACCTTTATTCAGGGTCATCGTCCTTAAACGACTCATCGTTCATTAATCTCTACAGTGGGCCTGAATTCGCTCATCGTCCTTTGAAATGTCGATAAAGTCAACAACCTTTTTCAGGGTCATCGTCCTTAAAAGACTCATCGATCTTTAACCCCCAAACAGTGGGTCAGAATCCGCCCATCGACCTTTGAAATTTCAACAATATTTTCTATAACAGGTTTAATGTCAAGTTTGTAGAGAAATGCAATTTTAAAAAAATTTACTACGAAATGCAATTCAACAATTTTTCTAAAAAATGCAATTTCAACAAAATTTTGCAGAAAAATATACTGAAAAGTTGGTTCGATCGGATGATTTTCTGCCTTGTTGTGTTCCATTATTAAAGTTCAACCTTTCCAATAAAACCAGAAATTTGAAGAAATTATCAGTACTTTTTTTATAGCCGATTAAAATTAAAAATTTTAAATGACCCACCCTTTAGCATGTTCCTTTCATTCTATGATTGACTACATTTGAAACTAACAACTTTATTTTATTAAAAAATTCTTTTTCAATTTTGAAAATATGTAGAAGATCTTGTATTTAATAGGTGCGTTATAATCCCCAAAAGGTTTAAGAATGAAAATATTTTTAATACGCTTTCTCTATAAGCAAGATTTGAGTATATACATATGTAAAATAACCTACTCAGAAACATTAAATTTCGACTTCTAATTGGCAATTACAAAAGTTTTTTTTTGTCGAATCCCTTAATAGGCCAAACTCGCATTGGGGACTCATTTTCTTTGGCAAAACCAAAATTCATGGCATGTCTGTAACCATTATTTATTATGGCCAATTCTGCATGCACTTCAGCCGAAAACCACATTAAATACAAATAGCGAAAATTTTAAATTGGAATGAAACAACCCTCACTCACTCCTCTACATAGGTTTTTTCTTTTCTAGGGAAAAACGTCTCTTTTCATTCGTAAACTTTTTTTGCTGTCGAATGTACCGGCGTTGTTGTTATTGGCGCTTTTAGCAGTTTATTATCGCTGTTGTTGTTGCTCTGTTCTTGGATTATTTCTATGTCACCAGCTTACAATGGTGAGCGCTCTGAGAGTCTGAGTGGCGGAGGTCTGTCGTCGGTCGGGGCTGTGCCTGGCCTGGTCTGGCCAAGTTCATGGTTTACATTTGCATGTGATTTTGGCTGTGACCCGCACAAAACTTGTTGACTTTTTAAAAGAGCCATAATTTAACACAAATACGTTGAGTATAATACTCCTCGCAGATGCCACCAGAAAAAAAGCAGTGGAATACATGTACGAGTACATACATATCTAAATATGTACGAGTGCTTTGTGTACACGAGCGTTTGTGGCACGATTTTGGGGTAGGGTGAGCCCACTAGCTTATGGGGCTTTACACACTAAAATATAATGTTTATACCAAAACACCTTACAGGGACTGGGATATTCGTTTCCTATGCTACCAACCAAAAAGTGCAAGTTGAGAAAATTCCTCTATAAATTAGGATTTTTAATTCAAATATGAAAATCTCCTCTGCTAGAGCGTTAATTAGTCGTATTTTTGAAAAATATTTTTTTGTGTATATCTGTACTATATTTTGCCTATTTTTCCCACTTTCGAAAATATATAACACTATTTTACAAAATGTTTGTCTATGGGCTGTTCGTAACATATTCTACTGTAATATAGTGATTTAACCACGAAAAAAATATTTAAAAAAATGTTTATGGAATTTTTAAAATTTTTTTTAAATTTCGCTTTATAAGCTCGATAATGGCGGAATACCATTTAGATGAAAGGAAATTATGGGTGCTGCACCAAAAGCACATAAATTATGAAAATTTTGCAATAAAAGAATGTTTGTCGTACATAGCAAGAGAAGGTATATTTACGATGAACGTTTTCATTCACTGCAAATATTTCAACTGTTACGAGAAAAGTAGAGCGTTTGAGATAAACAAACTATGTTTGCGATAAACGACTTCAAACGTTTTTTTCTTGTGGCACCTTCAAATCAATTCGCTTAAGTTAATGCTGCATGTGGTATTGTAACTGGGAGGTACAATTCGAAACTAAGGAAAAATTTTAACTGAAATTCGAATAAGTCACTAAAAGTTTTGAACATTTTTTTAAAATAAAATTTATATATAATTTTATTTGTATTTAAACATATATTTTATTGGAGAATTCAAATAAAATTAATTTGCTCAGAAACATATGCATAACAACCGAATTTTGTTGAAATTCGCTTATTTCTACCAGAAATGCTATACTGTCTACATTATTCATAGATTTTCTTTAAGTAGGCATTGTTTTCTTCGTTAAGATGTTAACTTTCAGAATATGAAGCAAACATTTTTTTGGCGAATTTTTTCGATTTTTTATGTTTTTTTGTACCGGCAAAAAACATTTTTTTTTGAAAAAAAAATCAACTTTTTTGAAAAAAATAAACATTTTTGAAAAAAAAAATTAAATTTTTTCTAATTATTTTAACGACAGTTACTAACCTTCTGTTTCCACAAGTAAGTATCATTACTAACATTTGTAGTCCTCATATTATCAAACATATACTTGAAAAAATATAATACAAATAAATTAATAATTTTTTTTTCTTGTTTAGGGGTGTAATTAACCACTGTTTTTACATAAAAATGATATTTGCAACATTTGTAGGAATAATATTAAATTTTGTGGAGTAATACTCCCCAATCTACACGAAAAAAAATGTTTAGGCGTTGGACACAAAAACAATGTTTTTTGTTGCAGCATTGTGTATTTCAACGTTTGGAAAATATTATCTACTGTTACGTGGAAACTCGACTTGAATCACCCGTTATGTAGATAGATGAAGGAAATAAATTGCTATTAAAAATGCATACACACAGAATACAGTTTGGTTGCCTCAACCGAATTTTGGTAGTTCTGTCAACTATCATGCGATTCCATCAGGACAACCAACATTTTGATTGTGGTATACATCTGCTTCCATGTTGACAACAATCATATTTGGTTGCGCCAACTACGAAAATGATGGCTAAAATTATCTGTTGTATGTTGCCACAATCAACTGTTATAAAAAATTGGTTGTTCTGACAATTTGGCAGTTATATACTACCGACAATTAATTAAAAACAGTTTCCATTATTTTTTATTCTATTTATTGAACTCAACTATTTATAACAAAATTAAAAATCCCATATTAAAAATTTATCAATATTTTGAGATGTGGAAATATTTGACACAAATTTTAGTACACGAAAAAAAAAACACACAACTTTTATGCAAATATCGCTTAACCCTGTGCTTTCAATTTCATGATTGTTGCTTTTATTTTTATACCCTACACCACACTGTGGTACAGGGTATTATAACTTTGTGCATTTGTTTGTAACACCCAAAAGGAGAAGAAATAGACCCATCGTTTATTATACCGATCGACTTAGAATCACTTTCTGAGTTGATTTAGCTATGTCCGTCTGTCTGTCCGTCTGTGCATGTATTTTTGTAATCAAAGTACAGGTCGCAATTATGGTCCGATCTCGACGAAACTTCACACATATCTTTTTTTTTGGCCCAAGGACGATCCCTATTGAATTTGGTTAAAATCGGTTCAGATTTAGATATAGCCCCCATATATATGTTAGCCCCGATTTGACCTGTAAGCGCTGTAAAAACTTTATTTTATGTCCGATCAGTATGAAATTCGGCAGAAAGACGTTTCTTCTTATATGGATGAACACTGTTAAATTTGGAAGAAATCGGTTCAGATTTAGATATAGCCCTCATATATACGTTACCCCCGATGTGACATGTAAGCGCTGTAAAAATGTTATTTTATATCCGATCAGTGCGAAATTCGGCAAAGAGACGTTTCTTATTACATGAAGGAATACTGCAAAATTCGGAGAAAATCGGTTCAGATTTAGATATAGCCCCCATATATATGTTACCCCGGATTTGACATGTAAGCGCTGTAAAAACTGTATTTTATATCCGATCAGTGCGAAATTCGGCAGAAAGAGGTTTCTTTTTACATGAAGGAATACTGCCAAATTCGGAGAAAATCGGTTCGGATTTAGATATAGCCCCCATATATATGTTACCCCCGATTTCAAATGTAAGCGCTGTAAAAACTGTATTTTATATCCGATCAGTATGAAATTCGCCAGAAAGAGGTTTCCTATTATATGAATGAACACTGTTAAATTTGGAAGAAATCGGTTCAGATTTAGATATAGCCCTCTTATATACGTTACCCCCGATTTGACATGTGAGCGCTGTAAAAATGTTATTTTATATCCGATCAGTGCGAAAGTCGGCAAAAAGAGGTTTCTTATTACATGAAGGAATACTGCCATATTCGGAGAAAATCGGTTCAGATTTAGATATAGCTCCCATATATATGTTACCTCCGATTTGACATGTAAGCGCTGTAGAGACTGTATCTTATATCCGATCAGTACGAAATTCGACAAAAGGAGGTCTTTTTACATGAATAAGTAATCAAAGAAGATCGGTTCAGATTTATATATAACCTCCATATATATGTTCCTCCAGATTTGGTTACAAAGCGCTATAGAAGTTGTATTTTACTTCCGATCATTAAAATTTTTCAGAAAGATGTTTCTCAATTTAGGAACGAATATTGCTTAATTTAGCGATTATCGTTCCAGAATTAGATAATATGTTTTATTTATGTAAAACATTTTGCAAAACATATTATGCATTCCACACGTTATTATCCACACGAGATTATTTTTGACTGCATACACCGTTCTTGAACAAAATGTGGAAGATTTATTTAGGTCGAGTAATTTTATTTTTTGTTTGTCATGTATCAGCAAAAGAACAGCAACCAATCTTTCGGTTGTATTTCCCAAAATACATTTAATTGTTCTTAATTTGGGAAATTTTTGGGATAACCAAAAAACGATTATTTATTAATATTATTTATCTGTTGTTGTAACCAATTATTCGTTGCAATAATAATCTTAGGTCTATTGATACAATTTCTGTTGTCAAGAATAAAACATTGGTTGTCACAACCAAAAATCGATCATATGGTACTATAATAAAAGTTTGAAATTGGTTACCACAACAAAAAACAATCTTAATTCAATTGATACAAGCATCGATTTAGTTGCAAGCATTTTCATTTGATCGTATCCATGTTATTATTGTTGTTTCAACTATTTATATATGAATACAACCGACACACGGTGGAACCAATATACGTTTTCTTGGTAGTACTATTTTTATACCCTACACCACACTGTGGTACAGGGTATTATAAGTTTGTTTCACGGCAGATGTTTGTAACACCTGAAAATAACACTGCTAGACCCACCTTAAAGTATACCGATCGACTCAGAATCACTAGCTGAGTCGATTTAACGATGTCCGTCCGTCCGTCTGTCCATGTAAAGTTGTTCGTCGACTACAGGTCGCAATTTCACTCCGATCGTTCTGAAATTTTGCAGTTTAGAGTATTTCGCGGCTGTTAGATCGCTATTGAATTTGGTTGAAATCGGTTCAGATTTAGATATAGCTCCCATATATATCTTTCGTACGATTTGGCCCTTTAGTCCTATAGAAGCTGTATTTTACATCCAATCGTTTTGAAATTTAGAATGGTAGAGTTTCTTGATCCATGAACCAACATTGCCGAATTTGAAGAAAATCGGTTAAGATTTAGCTATAGCTCCCATATATATGTTTCGTCCGATTTTGCTCTTTAGTCCTGTGGAAGCTGTATTTTACATCCAATCATTTTGAAATTTAGAATGGTAGAGTTTCTTGATCCATGAACCAACACTACCGAATTTGAAGAAAATCGGTTAAGATTTAGCTATAGCTCCCATATATATGTTTCGTCCGATTTGGCCATTTAGTCCTATAAAAGCTGTATTTTACATCCAATCGTTTTGAAATTTAGAATGGTACAGTTTCTTGATCCATGAACCAGCATTGCCGAATTTGAAGAAAATCGGTTAAGATATAGCTATAGCTCCCATATATATGTTTCGTCCGATTTTGCTCTTTAGTCCTGTGGAAGCTGTATTTTACATCCAATCATTTTGAAATTTAGAATGGTAGAGTTTCTTGATCCATGAACCAACACTACCGAATTTGAAGAAAATCGGTTAAGATTTAGCTATAGCTCCCATATATATGTTTCGTCCGATTTGGCCATTTAGTCCTATAAAAGCTGTATTTTACATCCAATCGTTTTGAAATTTAGAATGGTACAGTTTCTTGATCCATGAACCAGCATTGCCGAATTTGAAGAAAATCGGTTAAGATATAGCTATAGCTCCCATATATATGTTTCGTCCGATTTTGCTCTTTAGTCCTGAAGAAGCTGTATTTTACATCCAATCGTTTTGAAATTTAGAATGGTAGAGTTTCTTTATCCATGAACCAACACTACCGAATTTGAAGAAAATCGGTTTAGATTTAGCTATAGCTCCCATATATATGTACGTTTCGTCCGATTTGGCCCTTTAGTTCTATAGAAGCTATATTTTACATCCAATCGTTTTGAAATTTAGAATTGTAGAGTTTCTTGATTCATGAACCAACATTGCCGAATTTGACGAAAATCGGTAAAGATTTAGCTATAGCTCCCATATATATGTTTCATCCGATTTGGTTCTTTAGATCCAATCGTTTTTATACCCTACACCACACTGTGGTACAGGGTATTATTTAAGTATAAAATGTCCCAAAAGTAAATTTATGTAAACAATTTATACATGAATTACAAAATTTATATATCAGAGTTATTCAATATTACGAGAGTGGTGTAGGGTATTATATAGTCGGCACCGCCCGACTTTAGCCTTTCCTTACTCGTTTTATTGTTACAATCGAATTCCAACCAATTATTTTCCTGGGTGTAGGCTTAAATCCCCAATTTTCAAATTCAAAATGCACCAAATTGTCGTTACAACCCCATATCATTCTCTTACTCGCCCCCACAAACTATAATCTTACACACACCTACTACTTATAGATTATGCACTCATGAATACGTAATTGTGTGTGTGTGTATGGTGGTTTGCGTGAATGCATCTATCTCTGGGCATGTGTGCGCATTCGGGCACAATGCGCCGATAAAAAGCGCTCCAAACGCTGCTCGTCTTCTCCCCAAACGACTTCTATTGTTTGTTTCGTGTGACATTTTCTCGCAGAACGACGACAAAATAATGTCGGAAAAGGAAAACTTATTCGAGTCGTTGTGGTTTGTTTTGGGATTTCATTGTTTCGTTTGCTTGCTTGCTCGTTGGTCTACTGCTTCTTTTGTGCTGTCTGAGCTTTGCTGCATTCATGCCTCCAATGCTTTGTTGTATATAGTAGTCGTTGTCTCTGATGGTGGAACCAAAAACCCCAACACATCTCAGGCCACAAAAATCGTTCGTAATTGTTGAGCTTAGTTAGCGGTAAACTTTTTAATAGAATGTTTTTGTTTTTTGTTATTGTTGTTGTTGCCATAGCGACAGACCAAACGACCGACCGACACACAGACTTTGTCGTCGTCGCCGTCACACCATGGCTTTTATGTTCTTCCGTTTTTTGTAAATTTTTCTAGTTCCGCCACTTTTCCGAGGTTTTGTCGTCGAGTGTGTTTTTGGTGTGTGCGTGTGTGTTTTTCTGTAGGAAATTCTTCGCCTTGGCCCTGGAAGTGCGCTTGACCTAGGCAAATGTTTGTTTGCTAAAATGAGAAGCTCATTACGCGAAGCCACCACCACCACCACCACCAAGTCAACACAGTCAAGGAAACTGAGAGATACTGCTACTAAGTTTTTGTTTGTACTCGTAGCATAAAAAGGGAATTCCTTGTTCTTGGGACAAATGCATATATTTTTAGTTGAAGGAAATGTTTTATATTTCATGTTAGCAGCATAACATTTATTTGTGTGTATGGTCTTCAAAGGCACATTTGTATACCCTTTACTTTAGTGGAAGCCAAAAGTGTAACACATCGAAGGAGTGACTTATGACCCTATGTAAAGGATTTCCCAACAGGGATGATATGATTTTGAAGTGACGTTTCGGCCATTTGTAATATATCATGATCTGTCATTTGTTTTTCATTGTATTTAGTAGTGTTTACAATTTCATCATGGAGAGATATACGCAAGAACAACGCTTACAAATTATACAGTTTTTTTTATCAAAATAATCGTTCTCCAATTGCAACTATTCGTGCGCCAAGTCCATTTTTTTTAAATCCAAAAAAAACCCACTTTCCAGTCGGCCTACGACCTTGACACACATGAGCAATATTTTAGCTCTCGTTAGGAGCTATCTTTTTGCCATTGACCGATTCCCGATCCGAAGTGCCGTTAAGGAGTTAGAGCAAAAATAAACTTTCCGTTCATATTTGAAAATGATGCTAAGTCCATTTTTTTAATAAAACAAAAACACTTTCCAGTCGACCTACGACCTTGACACTCATGAGCAATATTTTAGCTCTCGTTAAGAGCTATCTTTTGCCATTGACCGATTGTGGCTACGTGCCACACAGCAAATGAAACAATTGAATTGTTGCGAGAAAAGTTTGGAGATTCGATTATTTCAAGAAATTGTGATATTGAATGGCCTCCAAGAAGTTGAAGTCATTGCTCTTTCGAATAAACCAGACACTCTTCAAGCTTTGCAAGTCAATATTGAACGTGCCATTCATGACATACGACTTGATTTAGTGGAAAAAGTGCTCGAAAATTGGGTTCATCGAATTCGTTCCTGCAGAAGAAGTCGTGGAGGCCATTTGAATGACGTTTTATTTAGAACATAATTGTATCGATTGTACTTCACATTAAATACAAAACTTTTGAATTTCCTTAACAATAAGTGTGTTTTTTTTTTCAAAGAAATCATATCACTCTTATTGGAAAACCCTGTAGTTTACAAAATGTTTGTCGTACTGTTTCTACGCGAAACATATACATATTTGCAACATTATTGCTCTATTAGGCTTACAATTCAAAAAATATAGTCAAAATACTAAAGGTAGTTCCATGAAAATTGGAATAAAAAAATCAAAATAAAAATTCCACAAACAACATTTTGGTTTAGATTTAGAAAAAATAAATAAGTTTTTAGGCCTTGGACACCAAAATATTTTTTTGCATGGTGTAATTTATGTAAGGTTTACTGAATTAATTTTCAATGTTTAAATACTGGGTGATCCATTTCGAGGTTCCCTACTTTTTTAAAGAAAAAAACACAGAAAATTCAAATTGAATGGCGAATGTTTATTATCATTAGAAAGAACATTATTTGGCATTTATTTTTTGAAGATTATGTCTATCAAATGTTGGCCGCGGCTACGTCTGAGATGGTCCATCCGTTGAGTCCAATTTTCGATGACTCGTTCGAGCATTTCGACTGGTAACTGGCGAATGACACGCGTGATGTTCTGCTCCAAGGCCTGAATCGAAGCGGGTTTGTCCGCATAAACTTTAGACTTTACATATCCCCACAGGAAAAAGTCTAACGGTGTGATATCACACGATCTTGGTGGCCAATCGACCGGCCCAAAACGTGAAATTATCTGCTCACCGAAGTGTTCTCTCAATAAATCCAACGAGCTTCAATTTCAGGCATCAAACAGTCGGTTATCATGGCACGATAACGGTCGCCATTGACGGTTACGTTTTCACCGGCATCATTTTTGAAGAAATATGGACCGATGATTCCGGTACGTCGGATCGGGAATCGGTCAATGGCAAAAGGATAGCTCTTAACGAGAGCTAAAATATTGCGCATGGGTGTCAAGGTCGACTGGAAAGTGTTTTGTTGGATTTAAAAAAAATGGACTTAACGCAATTGGCGAACGATTATTTTGATAATAAAACTGAATAATTTGTAAACGTTGTTCAGGCGTAAGTCTCTCCATGATGAAATGCCAAACAATACTTAACAAAAATAAGATGACAGCATCACACGTGATATGTCAAAAAAAGGCTATTGAAAAAAGTATCTCTACTTAGATCACCATATACTTACCAACTGCTGAATATGATACAGTGATTTTTACTGGACAACTCCATTTAGTGACCTAAATATGCTTAAATTCATTGGAACCGGAAAAAATCAGCACATATTGGGCAGATTGGTAAGTAAATAATATTGCATATTATTCATCCTTTTCCTTATTCCTTTTACCGGACATTTGTGCTGGATATTTACGAAAATTATATTTGAGTATAATATTGAACACGTCTTTGGGGAAGGAACTTTTTTTGTATATAGATTTTATAATAATTTGAAGAAGTTTAATATTATAAAAGTGTACCACAAAAACAAAATTTCCTTGATTTATTTGAATTTCAATTAATGTCTTTTGATTGCTTTGGTAATTGCAGTATTTTAAATTTCTTGGATCGTTTAGAATTCCAATTTCATTTCAACTTTTTAGATATTTAATATCGATTCTTATTCTGCACCTCTGCCTTACCAACTGCGGAGTGGTTTTCACTGTGAAGTCTCTATTTTGAATGAATATGCATGAAATTGTTGCAACAGCAGACGAGAACCAAATCGATACATTCCATATCAAAATTAGCACTTATTAAGCAAATTGTAATTCGGTCTTTACATCTTCTGGTGGATTATATATATTTGTTGGGGATTTAAAAATTTTCTTATAATATTGGTCACATTCTTTGGAAAATACCTCCTTTGGATATAGATTTTATTATAATTTAAAGGACTTAAAGCTTACCTCAAAAAAATAAATTTCCATAATATATTTAGAAAATTACTAATGTCTTTGAATTAGTGATTGCTGGATTTTGATATTTTTAAAGTTGTTAAAATTCGAAATTTATTTCAAGTTGAAGCACCTTCGAATACGAGTACATTCAGACACCACCAATATTAATGTTCTTCTGAATTGCATTCGTATGTGGCAAGCAAGATAATTGTTTTCTATTGCCAATTCGCTATGGCTGTTATGAATAAAACGTGATGACTGTTTGAAAACAATTAGATCCTCCTGCTTCCCCCTTTCACATGAGATTCACTCACGTTGTTTGTGTCACATTAACAAATCTGGAATTGCGGAAAGTCGTTCCATTGATGGCAATGATCATAAGTTGCAAGTAACAAACTTAGAGAGCCAACAAATGACATGCAGTTTCTGCTTTGGCTTCTGATTCTGTGTTTTTCTTGGAAATCATTATAATTGTGCAAAGTCATATGTAACACTTTTTCCCTTTTCCTCGCACAGTGACAGCTCATGTTTTTCAAGTTTTGAATATGTTTTTCTTTTTATGTTGAACTTTATTGCTAACCTCAGTATAAATCATTCATTTTTCTCGGTATGTACTCGTTTGTTGCCACAATAAAAGGCAGAAGATTTGTTGAAAACGAAGAAATTGCATGAATCTTTTGTCTGCAGATTTCTTCAAACATGAACTTTTCCATATTCTTCTTTCTCATTCACAATCAGTTGGTTTACGAGTATTCATACTTTTGTAGGGTTATTCTTCTTAGATTGTAAAAAGAAAATCACTCATACGTATGCGCATTCAGGTGAGATGAAAGAAGTTGTAGTCATTATTTTGATTGCAATTTTTCCATAACACTTTCATCATCATCATCAGGGTAAATCAAAAGATTACCATCATTGTTTGGTGAGATTGAAATTGTAATCAATGTTTTCTCTGGGATATTTTACAGTCACTAGAAATCAATATATTGCGCACGCGGTAGGTGGCACCGCAGTCGAAATGACTAAGTATCAATGAATTGCAGATAGTGCTTAGTTTAGACAGAATTATTGTTTGACTGACGTTATTAATTTGAAATCATCATAATGCTGCAAAATTAGAAAGAGAAATATTCGGAAAGAAAACAGCGCATTAGGTGCAGTACATACCTTTTAAAAGTTAAAAATTTCAACTTTTCCTTGAAATTATCCATAAATTCATAGTTTTTTGCATTATTTGACACGTAGATGGCGCCAAAATCTCATATACCTCAGACCGATGGTTTAGTTTTTGCCAGTGCTTGTTTCATTCTTTAACATGATCAGATTTTTATCTCCCAAATCATATTCACTATTCTGAATCTACTACAGACGTAAAGAAATATTGCATACATATCTTAATGTTTATTCTCGTGAATTTAATTAATAATGCACATTCCTCTTATGCATTATCTTTACCAGTTATCCCTCCAATGTACTCCCCTCTCACCCAACCAAGACGATTTGTATCTGTAATAGAATAACAACTATTTAATTAACTTCAGGATGCACAAAGAAAAGAAAAACTACAACTTTGTGGAAAAGTTTGAATTGCACAGCAATTGAAATCAAATGATATGAAATTTACATTTGCATATCCTTTACTCTAGACCTCCTCTCCACTTCTCTTCATCGAACAAGAAAACAGCAATTTTAGCGTTTCGTAACTGCTGCTCATATGAGTTTTGCTCAAATGAATGAAAATACTTTATTTCAGTTCATTTCACTGTCGTCGACACGAAGACCCCTCCCGCTGCCACACATCTCGAAAAGCGATGATGCAGGAAAGAGACTGATTGTCGAGGGTATGGTTGAGCGAGGGCGTCAGTCCTGTGGTAATACAAGAGATGTTGTGGTTTGAGTTTACAGAAAAACGATTAAGTTCGGATATAAGTTTCTGTAAAACTTACGTTGACGACATCAGATTGCATTTGAATGAATGAATAGATTATTCTAGCAAAAACTCCAGAGAATATTGAAATAACAAATGCGACATAAAACAATGATTTTGATTGTAAATATATAAACTTATGCAGCAGAAGGATTTTAATAGACTAGAGTGGGTGTAGACAAATCTCGTTTGTATAAAATTCAATGGAACAAAATATTTGGAAATCAAAATGTGTTTGAACCCTTTATAAAACTTAGTATTTTTTGTTTGATCTACTCGTATTTATATGATTTCATTATTTCATTATTTCATTATTTCATTATTTCATTATTTCATTATTTCATTATTTCATTATTTCATTATTTCATTATTTCATTATTTCATTATTTCATTATTTCATTATTTCATTATTTCATTATTTCATTATTTCATTATTTCATTATTTCATTATTTCATTATATCATTATATCATTATTTCATTATTTCATTATTTCATTATTTCATTATTTCATTATTTCATTATTTCATTATTTCATTATTTCATTATTTCATTATTTCATTATTTCATTATTTCATTATTTCATTATTTCATTATTTCATTATTTCATTATTTCATTATTTCATTATTTCATTATTTCATTATTTCATTATTTCATTATTTCATTATTTCATTATTTCATTATTTCATTATTTCATTATTTCATTATTTCATTATTTCATTATTTCATTATTTCATTATTTCATTATTTCATTATTTCATTATTTCATTATTTCATTATTTCATTATTTCATTATTTCATTATTTCATTATTTCATTATTTCATTATTTCATTATTTCATTATTTCATTATTTCATTATTTCATTATTTCATTATTTCATTATTTCATTATTTCATTATTTCATTATTTCATTATTTCATTATTTCATTATTTCATTATTTCATTATTTCATTATTTCATTATTTCATTATTTCATTATTTCATTATTTCATTATTTCATTATTTCATTATTTCATTATTTCATTATTTCATTATTTCATTATTTCATTATTTCATTATTTCATTATTTCATTATTTCATTATTTCATTATTTCATTATTTCATTATTTCATTATTTCATTATTTCATTATTTCATTATTTCATTATTTCATTATTTCATTATTTCATTATTTCATTATTTCATTATTTCATTATTTCATTATTTCATTATTTCATTATTTCATTATTTCATTATTTCATTATTTCATTATTTCATTATTTCATTATTTCATTATTTCATTATTTCATTATTTCATTATTTCATTATTTCATTATTTCATTATTTCATTATTTCATTATTTCATTATTTCATTATTTCATTATTTCATTATTTCATTATTTCATTATTTCATTATTTCATTATTTCATTATTTCATTATTTCATTATTTCATTATTTCATTATTTCATTATTTCATTATTTCATTATTTCATTATTTCATTATTTCATTATTTCATTATTTCATTATTTCATTATTTCATTATTTCATTATTTCATTATTTCATTATTTCATTATTTCATTATTTCATTATTTCATTATTTCATTATTTCATTATTTCATTATTTCATTATTTCATTATTTCATTATTTCATTATTTCATTATTTCATTATTTCATTATTTCATTATTTCATTATTTCATTATTTCATTATTTCATTATTTCATTATTTCATTATTTCATTATTTCATTATTTCATTATTTCATTATTTCATTATTTCATTATTTCATTATTTCATTATTTCATTATTTCATTATTTCATTATTTCATTATTTCATTATTTCATTATTTCATTATTTCATTATTTCATTATTTCATTATTTCATTATTTCATTATTTCATTATTTCATTATTTCATTATTTCATTATTTCATTATTTCATTATTTCATTATTTCATTATTTCATTATTTCATTATTTCATTATTTCATTATTTCATTATTTCATTATTTCATTATTTCATTATTTCATTATTTCATTATTTCATTATTTCATTATTTCATTATTTCATTATTTCATTATTTCATTATTTCATTATTTCATTATTTCATTATTTCATTATTTCATTATTTCATTATTTCATTATTTCATTATTTCATTATTTCATTATTTCATTATTTCATTATTTCATTATTTCATTATTTCATTATTTCATTATTTCATTATTTCATTATTTCATTATTTCATTATTTCATTATTTCATTATTTCATTATTTCATTATTTCATTATTTCATTATTTCATTATTTCATTATTTCATTATTTCATTATTTCATTATTTCATTATTTCATTATTTCATTATTTCATTATTTCATTATTTCATTATTTCATTATTTCATTATTTCATTATTTCATTATTTCATTATTTCATTATTTCATTATTTCATTATTTCATTATTTCATTATTTCATTATTTCATTATTTCATTATTTCATTATTTCATTATTTCATTATTTCATTATTTCATTATTTCATTATTTCATTATTTCATTATTTCATTATTTCATTATTTCATTATTTCATTATTTCATTATTTCATTATTTCATTATTTCATTATTTCATTATTTCATTATTTCATTATTTCATTATTTCATTATTTCATTATTTCATTATTTCATTATTTCATTATTTCATTATTTCATTATTTCATTATTTCATTATTTCATTATTTCATTATTTCATTATTTCATTATTTCATTATTTCATTATTTCATTATTTCATTATTTCATTATTTCATTATTTCATTATTTCATTATTTCATTATTTCATTATTTCATTATTTCATTATTTCATTATTTCATTATTTCATTATTTCATTATTTCATTATTTCATTATTTCATTATTTCATTATTTCATTATTTCATTATTTCATTATTTCATTATTTCATTATTTCATTATTTCATTATTTCATTATTTCATTATTTCATTATTTCATTATTTCATTATTTCATTATTTCATTATTTCATTATTTCATTATTTCATTATTTCATTATTTCATTATTTCATTATTTCATTATTTCATTATTTCATTATTTCATTATTTCATTATTTCATTATTTCATTATTTCATTATTTCATTATTTCATTATTTCATTATTTCATTATTTCATTATTTCATTATTTCATTATTTCATTATTTCATTATTTCATTATTTCATTATTTCATTATTTCATTATTTCATTATTTCATTATTTCATTATTTCATTATTTCATTATTTCATTATTTCATTATTTCATTATTTCATTATTTCATTATTTCATTATTTCATTATTTCATTATTTCATTATTTCATTATTTCATTATTTCATTATTTCATTATTTCATTATTTCATTATTTCATTATTTCATTATTTCATTATTTCATTATTTCATTATTTCATTATTTCATTATTTCATTATTTCATTATTTCATTATTTCATTATTTCATTATTTCATTATTTCATTATTTCATTATTTCATTATTTCATTATTTCATTATTTCATTATTTCATTATTTCATTATTTCATTATTTCATTATTTCATTATTTCATTATTTCATTATTTCATTATTTCATTATTTCATTATTTCATTATTTCATTATTTCATTATTTCATTATTTCATTATTTCATTATTTCATTATTTCATTATTTCATTATTTCATTATTTCATTATTTCATTATTTCATTATTTCATTATTTCATTATTTCATTATTTCATTATTTCATTATTTCATTATTTCATTATTTCATTATTTCATTATTTCATTATTTCATTATTTCATTATTTCATTATTTCATTATTTCATTATTTCATTATTTCATTATTTCATTATTTCATTATTTCATTATTTCATTATTTCATTATTTCATTATTTCATTATTTCATTATTTCATTATTTCATTATTTCATTATTTCATTATTTCATTATTTCATTATTTCATTATTTCATTATTTCATTATTTCATTATTTCATTATTTCATTATTTCATTATTTCATTATTTCATTATTTCATTATTTCATTATTTCATTATTTCATTATTTCATTATTTCATTATTTCATTATTTCATTATTTCATTATTTCATTATTTCATTATTTCATTATTTCATTATTTCATTATTTCATTATTTCATTATTTCATTATTTCATTATTTCATTATTTCATTATTTCATTATTTCATTATTTCATTATTTCATTATTTCATTATTTCATTATTTCATTATTTCATTATTTCATTATTTCATTATTTCATTATTTCATTATTTCATTATTTCATTATTTCATTATTTCATTATTTCATTATTTCATTATTTCATTATTTCATTATTTCATTATTTCATTATTTCATTATTTCATTATTTCATTATTTCATTATTTCATTATTTCATTATTTCATTATTTCATTATTTCATTATTTCATTATTTCATTATTTCATTATTATTATTTCATTATTTCATTATTTCATTATTTCATTATTTCATTATTTCATTATTTCATTATTTCATTATTTCATTATTTCATTATTTCATTATTTCATTATTTCATTATTTCATTATTTCATTATTTCATTATTTCATTATTTCATTATTTCATTATTTCATTATTTCATTATTTCATTATTTCATTATTTCATTATTTCATTATTTCATTATTTCATTATTTCATTATTTCATTATTTCATTATTTCATTATTTCATTATTTCATTATTTCATTATTTCATTATTTCATTATTTCATTATTTCATTATTTCATTATTTCATTATTTCATTATTTCATTATTTCATTATTTCATTATTTCATTATTTCATTATTTCATTATTTCATTATTTCATTATTTCATTATTTCATTATTTCATTATTTCATTATTTCATTATTTCATTATTTCATTATTTCATTATTTCATTATTTCATTATTTCATTATTTCATTATTTCATTATTTCATTATTTCATTATTTCATTATTTCATTATTTCATTATTTCATTATTTCATTATTTCATTATTTCATTATTTCATTATTTCATTATTTCATTATTTCATTATTTCATTATTTCATTATTTCATTATTTCATTATTTCATTATTTCATTATTTCATTATTTCATTATTTCATTATTTCATTATTTCATTATTTCATTATTTCATTATTTCATTATTTCATTATTTCATTATTTCATTATTTCATTATTTCATTATTTCATTATTTCATTATTTCATTATTTCATTATTTCATTATTTCATTATTTCATTATTTCATTATTTCATTATTTCATTATTTCATTATTTCATTATTTCATTATTTCATTATTTCATTATTTCATTATTTCATTATTTCATTATTTCATTATTTCATTATTTCATTATTTCATTATTTCATTATTTCATTATTTCATTATTTCATTATTTCATTATTTCATTATTTCATTATTTCATTATTTCATTATTTCATTATTTCATTATTTCATTATTTCATTATTTCATTATTTCATTATTTCATTATTTCATTATTTCATTATTTCATTATTTCATTATTTCATTATTTCATTATTTCATTATTTCATTATTTCATTATTTCATTATTTCATTATTTCATTATTTCATTATTTCATTATTTCATTATTTCATTATTTCATTATTTCATTATTTCATTATTTCATTATTTCATTATTTCATTATTTCATTATTTCATTATTTCATTATTTCATTATTTCATTATTTCATTATTTCATTATTTCATTATTTCATTATTTCATTATTTCATTATTTCATTATTTCATTATTTCATTATTTCATTATTTCATTATTTCATTATTTCATTATTTCATTATTTCATTATTTCATTATTTCATTATTTCATTATTTCATTATTTCATTATTTCATTATTTCATTATTTCATTATTTCATTATTTCATTATTTCATTATTTCATTATTTCATTATTTCATTATTTCATTATTTCATTATTTCATTATTTCATTATTTCATTATTTCATTATTTCATTATTTCATTATTTCATTATTTAATTATTTCATTATTTCGTTATGAAATAATTTCGGCTTTTAATTTTTTCAATATTTCATAAAACTATTTTCAATGCTATGAACTACCATAACGCATCTCGATGATGTTGATTTTTTACACTGCTCTAGCCGTGGGGTTCCTCACTAAAATGTGGTTTTGTCGTAATCAGACGTATTTTCAAAAAAAAGCACAATTTAATGGTCAAGTGTGTTTTTAGTAAACAATTTATGAGAAAACAATCATTAAGCAGAATCTATGCTTTTTCCAAATCGTTTTAAATTACTCTCAATGAATGAAGGTGTTTACGGCCGGTCCATTAAAACATGGCCCCACATTTCTTCACAAAAATAGTGCTGGTCCACAACAACAAATACTATTTATCGTACGATACCGTACCGTCCACAACATTCACGTAATAGTTTTTTTTTTAATTTACGCACGCAAACTTTTTGTGGACGGATTTATGGGGCATCGATGTCGGTACAAAAAATAAATACCGAACATCTAAAGAAATTGAAATAAATGGAATTTATTGCTGTGTAATTACTTAATGAACAAAATGACCTATACTCAAATTCCCCAACTCTTCCATTAATCTGGGAAGAAATTGATGAACATATACATGTCTATCTGTCCGCCTGACTTGGTAAATTATTGAATTAAACCTTGCATATATGCGAAATCAAAATTTTTTTCTTTGATTAAACCTTGCATATATGCGAAATCAAAATTTTTTTCTTTGCTCCATGTTTTATTTCATCAATATCCGTGAGAAAAATCCCATAAATATTTGATTGCACTAGAGAAAAAAATATGCAAAGATTTGTTTAACCTTTGTGCCTTTTGAGAAGGGCAATCCTTTTCACTTTCCAAGGCTCATCAATTTCCATTATTCTCCATTTTCTTTGTTCGCACTTTTTATGGCTTTCGATGTATTGGATTTAGTTGTGTACCACTTCCCAGAAAAATGGTGTGCTTTGCATCGTTTATGCCATTATCGCTGACCTTAAAATTCAAGGGAAAAATTTGTAAACAACGAAATGGAATTTGAAACGCTAGACCCAGCACAAGTCCAAGCCCTTGAAGATAGGCAATATTCCAACATGCCACATCGCATTCCGGAAAAAGGATATGTTCTATTGCTGTATTATTTTCTTAGGGGTTGGATAAAAATAAAATTAGCATAAAATGGTAATTTCTCCTTGAACTTCGCGGAGAGCAAAAGCATGCACGTCGCCACAATTCTCAACATCTAACTGGTAAACTGACCTTACGGAAAAAAGCCACATATTTGCATTTAAGTACTCGTATATGTAAAACATTAAAAACAAACACAGATTCAATTTGTGTAATCTGTTTGTAATGCCTTAAACGCTTGAAAGATGTCACCTATGGTTTTTCATTGAATTTGATTCACATTCAAATATAGAATTCGGTTTCCAAGTTATAAGTATAAATAAAACAAGTAAGAAAGTCTCAGTCGTGTAAACCGACTAAAGTATACCCTCACTTTGTGAGTACTGTAATATGAAATATTACACGAGTTAATCTGTCAATTTGTATGCGAGGTACCAGTTTCGCTAATATATATATTTTTCAAATATATTGCACTGTACCGAATTGTAAGCGTTTATGTGAACTGATATATTAAAATTATGATATATTAAATTTTGCTATGATTTGGACATTTTGTGTGGGAGGTACCAAAAGGAGCGTATTGATAACGCCCATTTCTCAAAGGGCTATAAGTTCTTTAAAATATTACACTGTGCAAAATTTTGTTGTATTTTCGTGCATTGGTACTCACGCTATAAGCTCTTAACTTTTTGTATGAAATTGTACATTTGTGTGGGAGGTACCAAAAGGGACGTGGCAATAACCACCATTTTTCACAGGACTGTAGGCACTATAAAAGCATAGCACTGCACAAAATGTCAAGCATATTTATGCACTGGTATTCAAGTTATAAGCTGTTAACTTTTAGTGTAAAATAGTACATTTGTGTGGGAGGTACCAAAAGGGGCGTGTCCACTACTCAATGGTCCATTTATGTGGGAGGTACCAAAAAGGGTGCGGCAACTTCGCCCATTTTTCGCCCATAATGAAGGTTTGAAGAACGCTTTAACACTGCTAAAGCGTTCCTCAAACCTTCTTTAACTTTTTATCAATAAGGGCCTAATATACACTAATATTATGTGTAGATTTTCAGAAGATTCGACTAATTAGTATAGAAATGATTAAAGAATCAATATTTCACTAAAAGTTAACCCTTTGTGGGGGAGATACTAGAAGGAGTGGACCAAAATAGCCCAATAGCCCGAACTCAAGTCAATCGGTTACTCCTTTCGAGAGTTATCGTGCGCACCATCTAGCAGACAGACTGACAGACGAATGGACGGACGGACATTGCTCATTCGACTTAAAATGACCCAAAATGAATATCCGCCGAACATACTTTGGGGTCTTAGGTATTTTATTCCTCTATGTCTTGGTTACTTTATTTTTTATACCCTACACCACACTGTGGTACAGGGTATTATGACTTTGTGCATTTGTTTGTAACACCCAAAAGGAGAAGAGATAGACCCATTGTTTATTATACCGATCGACTTGTAATCACTTTCTGAGTCGATTTAGCTATGTCCGTCTGTCTGTCTGTAGACGTATTCTTGTAGTCAAAGTACAGGTCGCAATTATGGTCCGATCTCAACGAAACTTTACACATATCTTTTTTTAGGCCCAAGGACGATCCCTATTGATTTGGTTAAAATCGGTTCAGATTTACATATAGCTCCCACATATATGTACCTCCGATTTGGCATATATGCACTGTATAAGCAACATTTTGTAACCGATTTGTACAAAAATTGACAGAGAGTAGTCTCGTGATACACTTAGATACAATACAAAATTTGGGGGAAATCGGTTCAGATTTATATATAGCCCCCCATATATATGTTGCACCCGATTTGACATGTAAGCGCTGTAGAAACTGTATTTTATATCCAATCAGTACGAAATTCGGCACAGAGAGGTTTTTTATTACATGAAGGAATACTGCCAAATTCGGAGAAAATCGGTTCAGATTTAGATATAGCCCCCATATATATGTTACCCCCGATTTGAAATTCAATAGATGTAGAAACTGTATTTTATATCCGATCACAGCGAAATTCGGCAGAAAGAGGTTTCTTATTACACGAAGGTATACTGCCAAATTTGGAGAAAATCGGTTCAGATTTAGATATAGCCCCCATATATATGTTAGCACCGATTTGACATTCAAGCGCAGTAGAGACTGTGTTTTATATCCGATCAGTACGAAATTCGACAGAAGGAGGTTTCTATTTTACATCAATGAGTATTCAGGGAAAATCGATTCAGATTTATATATAAGCTCCATATATATGTTCCTCCTGATGTGGTTACAAAGCGCTATAGAAGTTGTACTTTACTTCCGATCATTACAAAATTCTCTTCAGTTGAATTAAGTGAACTAGTTCGTTCATTTACTTCATCAGCTCTTCAGTTCACCACCTTTTTAGTTCACCAGCTTCTATTAGCTTACCACTTCATTCTAGTTCACCAGCTCACTTTAGTTCAACAGCTCACTTCGTTCAGTAGGTCACAAGGTCATATCAGCCGCTATTTAAGGAGTCTAATTGGAACACGAATGGAATAAGCTGAATATACAAACGGGGTTGTTTAGGTAGACTCCTACATTCATGATGACTAGACCTCCGATTTGTGCACATTTTAATTTTTCATCCTATTGAAACCAAACGTAGCAATTAGGCGTTGTATCGTTAAAACATATAAATAAACAAACATAAATATATAAATAAATACATAAAAATGTGCAAAAAATATTTGAATG
Source organism: Eudasyphora cyanicolor (assembly GCA_963930755.1). NCBI lineage: Eukaryota > Metazoa > Arthropoda > Insecta > Diptera > Muscidae > Eudasyphora > Eudasyphora cyanicolor. Next base: position 216,145,810 of record OZ005735.1, on the reverse strand, counting down.
ATAAAACATGTAAATGCAACTTTGGTTCCAATCTATGGTCTATGGTCTATGGTCTATGGTCTATGGTCTATGGTCTATGGTCTATGGTCTATGGTCTATGGTCTATGGTCTATGGTCTATGGTCTATGGTCTATGGTCTATGGTCTATGGTCTATGGTCTATGGTCTATGGTCTATGGTCTATGGTCTATGGTCTATGGTCTATGGTCTATGGTCTATGGTCTATGGTCTATGGTCTATGGTCTATGGTCTATGGTCTATGGTCTATGGTCTATGGTCTATGGTCTATGGTCTATGGTCTATGGTCTATGGTCTATGGTCTATGGTCTATGGTCTATGGTCTATGGTCTATGGTCTATGGTCTATGGTCTATGGTCTATGGTCTATGGTCTATGGTCTATGGTCTATGGTCTATGGTCTATGGTCTATGGTCTATGGTCTATGGTCTATGGTCTATGGTCTATGGTCTATGGTCTATGGTCTATGGTCTATGGTCTATGGTCTATGGTCTATGGTCTATGGTCTATGGTCTATGGTCTATGGTCTATGGTCTATGGTCTATGGTCTATGGTCTATGGTCTATGGTCTATGGTCTATGGTCTATGGTCTATGGTCTATGGTCTATGGTCTATGGTCTATGGTCTATGGTCTATGGTCTATGGTCTATGGTCTATGGTCTATGGTCTATGGTCTATGGTCTATGGTCTATGGTCTATGGTCTATGGTCTATGGTCTATGGTCTATGGTCTATGGTCTATGGTCTATGGTCTATGGTCTATGGTCTATGGTCTATGGTCTATGGTCTATGGTCTATGGTCTATGGTCTATGGTCTATGGTCTATGGTCTATGGTCTATGGTCTATGGTCTATGGTCTATGGTCTATGGTCTATGGTCTATGGTCTATGGTCTATGGTCTATGGTCTATGGTCTATGGTCTATGGTCTATGGTCTATGGTCTATGGTCTATGGTCTATGGTCTATGGTCTATGGTCTATGGTCTATGGTCTATGGTCTATGGTCTATGGTCTATGGTCTATGGTCTATGGTCTATGGTCTATGGTCTATGGTCTATGGTCTATGGTCTATGGTCTATGGTCTATGGTCTATGGTCTATGGTCTATGGTCTATGGTCTATGGTCTATGGTCTATGGTCTATGGTCTATGGTCTATGGTCTATGGTCTATGGTCTATGGTCTATGGTCTATGGTCTATGGTCTATGGTCTATGGTCTATGGTCTATGGTCTATGGTCTATGGTCTATGGTCTATGGTCTATGGTCTATGGTCTATGGTCTATGGTCTATGGTCTATGGTCTATGGTCTATGGTCTATGGTCTATGGTCTATGGTCTATGGTCTATGGTCTATGGTCTATGGTCTATGGTCTATGGTCTATGGTCTATGGTCTATGGTCTATGGTCTATGGTCTATGGTCTATGGTCTATGGTCTATGGTCTATGGTCTATGGTCTATGGTCTATGGTCTATGGTCTATGGTCTATGGTCTATGGTCTATGGTCTATGGTCTATGGTCTATGGTCTATGGTCTATGGTCTATGGTCTATGGTCTATGGTCTATGGTCTATGGTCTATGGTCTATGGTCTATGGTCTATGGTCTATGGTCTATGGTCTATGGTCTATGGTCTATGGTCTATGGTCTATGGTCTATGGTCTATGGTCTATGGTCTATGGTCTATGGTCTATGGTCTATGGTCTATGGTCTATGGTCTATGGTCTATGGTCTATGGTCTATGGTCTATGGTCTATGGTCTATGGTCTATGGTCTATGGTCTATGGTCTATGGTCTATGGTCTATGGTCTATGGTCTATGGTCTATGGTCTATGGTCTATGGTCTATGGTCTATGGTCTATGGTCTATGGTCTATGGTCTATGGTCTATGGTCTATGGTCTATGGTCTATGGTCTATGGTCTATGGTCTATGGTCTATGGTCTATGGTCTATGGTCTATGGTCTATGGTCTATGGTCTATGGTCTATGGTCTATGGTCTATGGTCTATGGTCTATGGTCTATGGTCTATGGTCTATGGTCTATGGTCTATGGTCTATGGTCTATGGTCTATGGTCTATGGTCTATGGTCTATGGTCTATGGTCTATGGTCTATGGTCTATGGTCTATGGTCTATGGTCTATGGTCTATGGTCTATGGTCTATGGTCTATGGTCTATGGTCTATGGTCTATGGTCTATGGTCTATGGTCTATGGTCTATGGTCTATGGTCTATGGTCTATGGTCTATGGTCTATGGTCTATGGTCTATGGTCTATGGTCTATGGTCTATGGTCTATGGTCTATGGTCTATGGTCTATGGTCTATGGTCTATGGTCTATGGTCTATGGTCTATGGTCTATGGTCTATGGTCTATGGTCTATGGTCTATGGTCTATGGTCTATGGTCTATGGTCTATGGTCTATGGTCTATGGTCTATGGTCTATGGTCTATGGTCTATGGTCTATGGTCTATGGTCTATGGTCTATGGTCTATGGTCTATGGTCTATGGTCTATGGTCTATGGTCTATGGTCTATGGTCTATGGTCTATGGTCTATGGTCTATGGTCTATGGTCTATGGTCTATGGTCTATGGTCTATGGTCTATGGTCTATGGTCTATGGTCTATGGTCTATGGTCTATGGTCTATGGTCTATGGTCTATGGTCTATGGTCTATGGTCTATGGTCTATGGTCTATGGTCTATGGTCTATGGTCTATGGTCTATGGTCTATGGTCTATGGTCTATGGTCTATGGTCTATGGTCTATGGTCTATGGTCTATGGTCTATGGTCTATGGTCTATGGTCTATGGTCTATGGTCTATGGTCTATGGTCTATGGTCTATGGTCTATGGTCTATGGTCTATGGTCTATGGTCTATGGTCTATGGTCTATGGTCTATGGTCTATGGTCTATGGTCTATGGTCTATGGTCTATGGTCTATGGTCTATGGTCTATGGTCTATGGTCTATGGTCTATGGTCTATGGTCTATGGTCTATGGTCTATGGTCTATGGTCTATGGTCTATGGTCTATGGTCTATGGTCTATGGTCTATGGTCTATGGTCTATGGTCTATGGTCTATGGTCTATGGTCTATGGTCTATGGTCTATGGTCTATGGTCTATGGTCTATGGTCTATGGTCTATGGTCTATGGTCTATGGTCTATGGTCTATGGTCTATGGTCTATGGTCTATGGTCTATGGTCTATGGTCTATGGTCTATGGTCTATGGTCTATGGTCTATGGTCTATGGTCTATGGTCTATGGTCTATGGTCTATGGTCTATGGTCTATGGTCTATGGTCTATGGTCTATGGTCTATGGTCTATGGTCTATGGTCTATGGTCTATGGTCTATGGTCTATGGTCTATGGTCTATGGTCTATGGTCTATGGTCTATGGTCTATGGTCTATGGTCTATGGTCTATGGTCTATGGTCTATGGTCTATGGTCTATGGTCTATGGTCTATGGTCTATGGTCTATGGTCTATGGTCTATGGTCTATGGTCTATGGTCTATGGTCTATGGTCTATGGTCTATGGTCTATGGTCTATGGTCTATGGTCTATGGTCTATGGTCTATGGTCTATGGTCTATGGTCTATGGTCTATGGTCTATGGTCTATGGTCTATGGTCTATGGTCTATGGTCTATGGTCTATGGTCTATGGTCTATGGTCTATGGTCTATGGTCTATGGTCTATGGTCTATGGTCTATGGTCTATGGTCTATGGTCTATGGTCTATGGTCTATGGTCTATGGTCTATGGTCTATGGTCTATGGTCTATGGTCTATGGTCTATGGTCTATGGTCTATGGTCTATGGTCTATGGTCTATGGTCTATGGTCTATGGTCTATGGTCTATGGTCTATGGTCTATGGTCTATGGTCTATGGTCTATGGTCTATGGTCTATGGTCTATGGTCTATGGTCTATGGTCTATGGTCTATGGTCTATGGTCTATGGTCTATGGTCTATGGTCTATGGTCTATGGTCTATGGTCTATGGTCTATGGTCTATGGTCTATGGTCTATGGTCTATGGTCTATGGTCTATGGTCTATGGTCTATGGTCTATGGTCTATGGTCTATGGTCTATGGTCTATGGTCTATGGTCTATGGTCTATGGTCTATGGTCTATGGTCTATGGTCTATGGTCTATGGTCTATGGTCTATGGTCTATGGTCTATGGTCTATGGTCTATGGTCTATGGTCTATGGTCTATGGTCTATGGTCTATGGTCTATGGTCTATGGTCTATGGTCTATGGTCTATGGTCTATGGTCTATGGTCTATGGTCTATGGTCTATGGTCTATGGTCTATGGTCTATGGTCTATGGTCTATGGTCTATGGTCTATGGTCTATGGTCTATGGTCTATGGTCTATGGTCTATGGTCTATGGTCTATGGTCTATGGTCTATGGTCTATGGTCTATGGTCTATGGTCTATGGTCTATGGTCTATGGTCTATGGTCTATGGTCTATGGTCTATGGTCTATGGTCTATGGTCTATGGTCTATGGTCTATGGTCTATGGTCTATGGTCTATGGTCTATGGTCTATGGTCTATGGTCTATGGTCTATGGTCTATGGTCTATGGTCTATGGTCTATGGTCTATGGTCTATGGTCTATGGTCTATGGTCTATGGTCTATGGTCTATGGTCTATGGTCTATGGTCTATGGTCTATGGTCTATGGTCTATGGTCTATGGTCTATGGTCTATGGTCTATGGTCTATGGTCTATGGTCTATGGTCTATGGTCTATGGTCTATGGTCTATGGTCTATGGTCTATGGTCTATGGTCTATGGTCTATGGTCTATGGTCTATGGTCTATGGTCTATGGTCTATGGTCTATGGTCTATGGTCTATGGTCTATGGTCTATGGTCTATGGTCTATGGTCTATGGTCTATGGTCTATGGTCTATGGTCTATGGTCTATGGTCTATGGTCTATGGTCTATGGTCTATGGTCTATGGTCTATGGTCTATGGTCTATGGTCTATGGTCTATGGTCTATGGTCTATGGTCTATGGTCTATGGTCTATGGTCTATGGTCTATGGTCTATGGTCTATGGTCTATGGTCTATGGTCTATGGTCTATGGTCTATGGTCTATGGTCTATGGTCTATGGTCTATGGTCTATGGTCTATGGTCTATGGTCTATGGTCTATGGTCTATGGTCTATGGTCTATGGTCTATGGTCTATGGTCTATGGTCTATGGTCTATGGTCTATGGTCTATGGTCTATGGTCTATGGTCTATGGTCTATGGTCTATGGTCTATGGTCTATGGTCTATGGTCTATGGTCTATGGTCTATGGTCTATGGTCTATGGTCTATGGTCTATGGTCTATGGTCTATGGTCTATGGTCTATGGTCTATGGTCTATGGTCTATGGTCTATGGTCTATGGTCTATGGTCTATGGTCTATGGTCTATGGTCTATGGTCTATGGTCTATGGTCTATGGTCTATGGTCTATGGTCTATGGTCTATGGTCTATGGTCTATGGTCTATGGTCTATGGTCTATGGTCTATGGTCTATGGTCTATGGTCTATGGTCTATGGTCTATGGTCTATGGTCTATGGTCTATGGTCTATGGTCTATGGTCTATGGTCTATGGTCTATGGTCTATGGTCTATGGTCTATGGTCTATGGTCTATGGTCTATGGTCTATGGTCTATGGTCTATGGTCTATGGTCTATGGTCTATGGTCTATGGTCTATGGTCTATGGTCTATGGTCTATGGTCTATGGTCTATGGTCTATGGTCTATGGTCTATGGTCTATGGTCTATGGTCTATGGTCTATGGTCTATGGTCTATGGTCTATGGTCTATGGTCTATGGTCTATGGTCTATGGTCTATGGTCTATGGTCTATGGTCTATGGTCTATGGTCTATGGTCTATGGTCTATGGTCTATGGTCTATGGTCTATGGTCTATGGTCTATGGTCTATGGTCTATGGTCTATGGTCTATGGTCTATGGTCTATGGTCTATGGTCTATGGTCTATGGTCTATGGTCTATGGTCTATGGTCTATGGTCTATGGTCTATGGTCTATGGTCTATGGTCTATGGTCTATGGTCTATGGTCTATGGTCTATGGTCTATGGTCTATGGTCTATGGTCTATGGTCTATGGTCTATGGTCTATGGTCTATGGTCTATGGTCTATGGTCTATGGTCTATGGTCTATGGTCTATGGTCTATGGTCTATGGTCTATGGTCTATGGTCTATGGTCTATGGTCTATGGTCTATGGTCTATGGTCTATGGTCTATGGTCTATGGTCTATGGTCTATGGTCTATGGTCTATGGTCTATGGTCTATGGTCTATGGTCTATGGTCTATGGTCTATGGTCTATGGTCTATGGTCTATGGTCTATGGTCTATGGTCTATGGTCTATGGTCTATGGTCTATGGTCTATGGTCTATGGTCTATGGTCTATGGTCTATGGTCTATGGTCTATGGTCTATGGTCTATGGTCTATGGTCTATGGTCTATGGTCTATGGTCTATGGTCTATGGTCTATGGTCTATGGTCTATGGTCTATGGTCTATGGTCTATGGTCTATGGTCTATGGTCTATGGTCTATGGTCTATGGTCTATGGTCTATGGTCTATGGTCTATGGTCTATGGTCTATGGTCTATGGTCTATGGTCTATGGTCTATGGTCTATGGTCTATGGTCTATGGTCTATGGTCTATGGTCTATGGTCTATGGTCTATGGTCTATGGTCTATGGTCTATGGTCTATGGTCTATGGTCTATGGTCTATGGTCTATGGTCTATGGTCTATGGTCTATGGTCTATGGTCTATGGTCTATGGTCTATGGTCTATGGTCTATGGTCTATGGTCTATGGTCTATGGTCTATGGTCTATGGTCTATGGTCTATGGTCTATGGTCTATGGTCTATGGTCTATGGTCTATGGTCTATGGTCTATGGTCTATGGTCTATGGTCTATGGTCTATGGTCTATGGTCTATGGTCTATGGTCTATGGTCTATGGTCTATGGTCTATGGTCTATGGTCTATGGTCTATGGTCTATGGTCTATGGTCTATGGTCTATGGTCTATGGTCTATGGTCTATGGTCTATGGTCTATGGTCTATGGTCTATGGTCTATGGTCTATGGTCTATGGTCTATGGTCTATGGTCTATGGTCTATGGTCTATGGTCTATGGTCTATGGTCTATGGTCTATGGTCTATGGTCTATGGTCTATGGTCTATGGTCTATGGTCTATGGTCTATGGTCTATGGTCTATGGTCTATGGTCTATGGTCTATGGTCTATGGTCTATGGTCTATGGTCTATGGTCTATGGTCTATGGTCTATGGTCTATGGTCTATGGTCTATGGTCTATGGTCTATGGTCTATGGTCTATGGTCTATGGTCTATGGTCTATGGTCTATGGTCTATGGTCTATGGTCTATGGTCTATGGTCTATGGTCTATGGTCTATGGTCTATGGTCTATGGTCTATGGTCTATGGTCTATGGTCTATGGTCTATGGTCTATGGTCTATGGTCTATGGTCTATGGTCTATGGTCTATGGTCTATGGTCTATGGTCTATGGTCTATGGTCTATGGTCTATGGTCTATGGTCTATGGTCTATGGTCTATGGTCTATGGTCTATGGTCTATGGTCTATGGTCTATGGTCTATGGTCTATGGTCTATGGTCTATGGTCTATGGTCTATGGTCTATGGTCTATGGTCTATGGTCTATGGTCTATGGTCTATGGTCTATGGTCTATGGTCTATGGTCTATGGTCTATGGTCTATGGTCTATGGTCTATGGTCTATGGTCTATGGTCTATGGTCTATGGTCTATGGTCTATGGTCTATGGTCTATGGTCTATGGTCTATGGTCTATGGTCTATGGTCTATGGTCTATGGTCTATGGTCTATGGTCTATGGTCTATGGTCTATGGTCTATGGTCTATGGTCTATGGTCTATGGTCTATGGTCTATGGTCTATGGTCTATGGTCTATGGTCTATGGTCTATGGTCTATGGTCTATGGTCTATGGTCTATGGTCTAACGGTCTATGGTTTCTGAGGTTGTCCTATAATTTTCGACTTGATGATATTTTAATTTCCATCTCTAGCGTTGATTGGCTATCCAGCGTTTTGGTTGCTTCGTTTTGTATATAACGTGTCGTTTATATTTAACAAATTACGCCAAAGAGTTCAGTTAATTATCTCAACTATTAACATTTTAATTCATAGCCACCTGGCACTTCATCAGTACCCTCTGATTTACCTCCTACTCAGTCGAACTGTTGCTTTCTTGATCTTGTTTTTTAAATAGTTTTGGTATTTTTGTATTCATATATAAGTGTCCATCATCTTATTATATATACAAAATCCTGAGTTGTATCTTCTTTCATTCTATATAACTTTTCTATTTGCATATGCAAAGAAATGTAGAAGATATACATTTTATTGGGCCTTTGCACAGCACTTTTATTTTACACTTTGAATAAATTTCTGTAAAATATGTATATCACTTCCTTTTCCAAGAATAAAAATATATTTCTAGTTCTCACTTTTTTTCGTGGCATGAAAGCTCTTCATTTTTACTATAAGACACGCATTGATGTCCTTTGCCTACATAGAATATATATTTTCATTTTATTATGTATATTTCACAGTCTTACGGTCGATTATCCTCTTTTTATGGAGTCTTTGTACAACTTGGAAAAAAACCCACACAACAAAAGTGACAACGGAAAGTGAAAGTTCTTCTGCGTTTGAATGTGTGACAAAGGATGTATCCTTTTTTCACATCTGTTAAATGGGTGAATGTGTGTAGGGAAAATGTTTTTCTAGCCAGGCCAACTATAGTGATATTTTTTATAAATTTGCATTTTTATGACAATTTATTAACACTATTACACACCGGCAAACGACCACCCACCTTATGACTAGAAGCATTTACACGTATAATCTTCCCCTTCATTCAAAACATCACTCACACTTCGTTTCATTTATTCATACTTTTCTCATTCATTCATATATTTTCATAAAAACCCAATTGAAGTTCATAAACATTTCTCATTTTATACGTATCCATAGTAAAATAATGAACTTTGTTATATGCAAAAGCGAAATGAGGATATAATAGTGATGAACATCATCGTCCACATACTCCGGGGGGGTTTTATGGACGAGCTGTGTTGAGTTGAGCTGAATGGGAAGTATAGCTGCTTTATTAGTTTTTAAGTGAGTGATGAAAAAAAGTTGACGATTCCGTCCCATGGTTTGGAGTGGGCCATCAGTGGCATGGCGTTGGTAATTTTGTTGCAATTTTATATCATATACCGTGAAAGATATTTATTACGGGAATGTTGTAAAATTTTATGATGAAATTTTCTCAAAAAAGAGTTTTATAAATTAAGTGCTGGGGTTTTGTTTTAAATCAATTGTATATATCATTTGGATAAAAATGAATTGAAATGAATTATTTCATTATTTCATTATTTCATTATCTCATTATTTAATTATTTCATTATTCCATTATCTCACCATTTTATTATTTGATCATCTTATTTTTTAAGTTTGTAAATTTATAATATTTTTATAAGTGCATTATTTAATTTTTCTATTATTGGATTCATTCGTTATACGACAATTTAATTATACAGTTATGCATTTCAATTCAAAATGTAATAAATTATTTTAATTTTCGATTACAATTCACTTACATTTTTAAAGTTTTGGTATAAAATTACCAAATTCAGTATTTTCCTTAGGTCATTGTAACTGTAATGCCATACTCCCCTTTTAACTTCTGTTTAAAACATAAATTATTAATGTTGATAGCAAAAGTATAAAATTGCTCAAAATCCTTACCCCTCTTCCCTGCTCTGTATGCAGCCAAAGGATATTAACTTCTCTGTAAAGAAATAAATAGTGTGGGAAAGTGGACTCAAATTAATTTTCTCCTCCTGAAACAACAACTGATGTTCCACCAGTGTCACCACCCTTCTTGGAGCTCCTTTTTCACTGTAGTATATGGAGTTTAAAGTGAAAATGAAATGGAATCATGCAAATTGTGGTTCCACAAAAGGCATTAAGTGGGATCATGGAGTGCAACGAAAAATTTCATTTTGCTTCTCTCCCCTTTTCTGAGTATGAAATATATTTAAATTACTTAAATAAAAGCGAAAGGTATTACAGGATAACTTTCCACGATCAAAATTGCGGCCACAACGAGGTGGCTAGGGTGGTATTCCTTTTCAATGGTTGTGGGGGAAATTGTGGCTAGTAAACCTGGATTACCATTTAATGTGGTCGCAGCAATAATTTCATACGAGGACAATATGTGGAAAAATTATAGTTTATAAGTTCAGCAGCCCTTGTAGGTAGACAAAAAACAAGTAATACTCGTAGGTCCTGATGGATTTCCTATATAACTGTAAGAAAAGGGAGAATACGAGCTAATATGTGTAGTAAACTATACATATTTAAATCTATTCGATACAGAAATGACAAATGTTGCCGATGGATTGCCGAAATGTTTTGCTCCTTTTTCAGTCAATAGTATTTTGGTTTCCTCCAAATTTTGGATATACTATTGTTGTTATTTTTATGAAATCAAGAAAGGGTTTGCAGCGATTTACTTGACAAGACTTGGACAATCCCTTGAACTAAATTGAACACTATGACCACCTACTTCCTTCTTGTTTGAACATTCTACATGTTATTCCTTTTCCCAAAGCCTCTGAACGCTTTTAAAGATATGTTCACAATAAATTATGGTTTTTACTTATTACCCATCCCTTCTGTTTCGAGGTCAGCCATTTTAACTCCTTTGGAGCTTTTATTTATGAGAGTGTTAACATAGAACACTTTATGTCAAGAGCAATGTTAGGGTTTAACTTAGGAATATGCTTTCAAATAAAGCATTGTTTGGTTAGATTAAAAGGTTTTCCCTTCTCGGAATTGCTCAACCGCAAATGTCCACAAAGGTTACAATAATGTGAATTGGAAATGTTTATGGTCATATTTATTTAGGTGGCAGAACCCTAAGTATATTTGCTAGAAACACATAGTTAAATAACGGTAGAAGGACCTTTCACACAATTTGCATTTTTCATAAACATTTATTATGTAATGTAAAAATTTTAGGCAATATTTTACTACTTTATGGTGTAACATAAGTTTTTGTTGAAGTAATTTGGAATGTCATTAAATCGTAAAATCATTAAATCACTATATCATTATATCATTATATCATTATATCATTAAATCATTAAATCATTAAATCATTAAATCATTAAATCATTAAATCATTAAATCATTAAATCATTAAATCATTAAATCATTAAATCATTAAATCATTAAATCATTAAATCATTAAATCATTAAATCATTAAATCATTAAATCATTAAATCATTAAATCATTAAATCATTAAATCATTAAATCATTAAATCATTAAATCATTAAATCATTAAATCATTAAATCATTAAATCATTAAATCATTAAATCATTAAATCATTAAATCATTAAATCATTAAATCATTAAATCATTAAATCATTAAATCATTAAATCATTAAATCATTAAATCATTAAATCATTAAATCATTAAATCATTAAATCATTAAATCATTAAATCATTAAATCATTAAATCATTAAATCATTAAATCATTAAATCATTAAATCATTAAATCATTAAATCATTAAATCATTAAATCATTAAATCATTAAATCATTAAATCATTAAAGCATTAAATCATTAAATCATTAAATCATTAAATCATTAAATCATTAAATCATTAAATCATTAAATCATTAAATCATTAAATCATTAAATCATTAAATCATTAAATCATTAAATCATTAAATCATTAAATCATTAAATCATTAAATCATTAAATCATTAAATCATTAAATCATTAAATCATTAAATCATTAAATCATTAAATCATTAAATCATTAAATCATTAAATCATTAAATCATTAAATCATTAAATCATTAAATCATTAAATCATTAAATCATTAAATCATTAAATCATTAAATCATTAAATCATTAAATCATTAAATCATTAAATCATTAAATCATTAAATCATTAAATCATTAAATCATTAAATCATTAAATCATTAAATCATTAAATCATTAAATCATTAAATCATTAAATCATTAAATCATTAAATCATTAAATCATTAAATCATTAAATCATTAAATCATTAAATCATTAAATCATTAAATCATTAAATCATTAAATCATTAAATCATTAAATCATTAAATCATTAAATCATTAAATCATTAAATCATTAAATCATTAAATCATTAAATCATTAAATCATTAAATCATTAAATCATTAAATCATTAAATCATTAAATCATTAAATCATTAAATCATTAAATCATTAAATCATTAAATCATTAAATCATTAAATCATTAAATCATTAAATCATTAAATCATTAAATCATTAAATCATTAAATCATTAAATCATTAAATCATTAAATCATTAAATCATTAAATCATTAAATCATTAAATCATTAAATCATTAAATCATTAAATCATTAAATCATTAAATCATTAAATCATTAAATCATTAAATCATTAAATCATTAAATCATTAAATCATTAAATCATTAAATCATTAAATCATTAAATCATTAAATCATTAAATCATTAAATCATTAAATCATTAAATCATTAAATCATTAAATCATTAAATCATTAAATCATTAAATCATTAAATCATTAAATCATTAAATCATTAAATCATTAAATCATTAAATCATTAAATCATTAAATCATTAAATCATTAAATCATTAAATCATTAAATCATTAAATCATTAAATCATTAAATCATTAAATCATTAAATCATTAAATCATTAAATCATTAAATCATTAAATCATTAAATCATTAAATCATTAAATCATTAAATCATTAAATCATTAAATCATTAAATCATTAAATCATTAAATCATTAAATCATTAAATCATTAAATCATTAAATCATTAAATCATTAAATCATTAAATCATTAAATCATTAAATCATTAAATCATTAAATCATTAAATCATTAAATCATTAAATCATTAAATCATTAAATCATTAAATCATTAAATCATTAAATCATTAAATCATTAAATCATTAAATCATTAAATCATTAAATCATTAAATCATTAAATCATTAAATCATTAAATCATTAAATCATTAAATCATTAAATCATTAAATCATTAAATCATTAAATCATTAAATCATTAAATCATTAAATCATTAAATCATTAAATCATTAAATCATTAAATCATTAAATCATTAAATCATTAAATCATTAAATCATTAAATCATTAAATCATTAAATCATTAAATCATTAAATCATTAAATCATTAAATCATTAAATTAAAAATTATTAATTAGATATT